>CM052889.1:36990580-37010289 GCA_028534135.1 Potos flavus
AAAAATAATCAAAAAGCAGTCAGGAAAGAAGAAAAAAGGAAATAAAATATAATAAATGTAAATTCCAAAATAAAATGGCAACAATAAACCCTTAAGGTATCAGCAACCAATTTATTTTTTTAAATAAACTTTTTATTTTTTTAGAATAAAAAGACTTAGATTGGATTTTTAATAATTCAACCTTTCACTGATTATAAGTGATATACTTACTGGAATAATACATAAAATTGGAAGATAAAATAATTTAAAAAGATACATTTGTTAAATATAAATAATTAGAGATAGTTATGTTGAAATTCTATGGCATTTAATATTAAATAAATGGGTATATTGAGTCATAATATTAACTGAAATATATCATAAACAAGATGATTTTCTTATATTTATATACATATATTTTTGTCTTTATATATACTTTCCAATAATATGTATACACATATACTTTGTGGCATGTAATAACTATAAACCCATAATGGGAAAGGTACATAAATTTATGATAGTGATGGTTTTTGTTCTTCTTATAAACAAAATGGTTTTGTTTTACAATAGTGATGGTTTTGTTTTTCTCAAACCAGGAGAGGTTTGAGTATTTGACTGCAAAGTGGAATGAAGCATATTTCAACTCTATCAAATAACTTACATTGACAAAATAGTAATGCATGCTAATTTTGGCAGATGGGTAAATGGATATATACAAGATTTTCTCCATGGGTTTCTCTGGAGAAACATCAAAATAATAAATCAAAATAAGTAAACATCAAATAATAAATCAAAATAACAGAACATGAAAATAAATACATACTTGAATTCCTTCATGGTAAGGCTGATATGGTTATTATCTCTTCACTTTCTGCAATTCCTTAACACAGTCTTAGGAACTGCTAGAAGTCAGAGCAACCTATTCAGTTAACTCCTTTATATCCATCAAAATTCTCTGGAATCAATATTTTTAGAATTCTTTTGGTCCCTCTATCAGTTTTCATTATTTTGTGAAATGACCAAAAACCCAATGCAACTGGTTTAAGCAGAGACAATAGAAAGTAGGAAAAGAATTTATCAGTTCATGTAACTTGGAGTTACTGAAGCATTAGGGAAGAATCTAGCTGTAGGCAAAGCTGCATTCAGGATTAAAATAAGGTCATAGGATTGTTTCTTTCTATCTCTTGGCCCTACTTTCTGCTCTATCAACTTGATTTCTCAATAGCTCCACTAGGCTCAGAGGTGTTTGAGACAAGCTGATATACTCTAAACTTCAAATCAAATCACACACACACAAAAAAGAACAAGAGTCTGTATCGGATGCCCAGCCAAATTCTCAATGAAGCCAAATGACAAACTGGGAAAAAGCCCAGCTCACTGGTCTCAGTAGGGACCATGTGGCCTAAAAGCAGGAACACTCAGAAGGTACCAGGGTTGACTCAGGGTTGGGTTCTGGGGAATCGTACTTAACACAGGGTATATGGACGTGTACACAGTAGTGAGACCTTGCTGCAGCAGGAATGAGGTCAACCGACCTGAACCACACTGACAGAGTATGAATGGAGTTCTCTCTCAAGGGAAACTAGGGAATCCAGTTTCAACAGAATTACTATAACTTTCCTTGGTGTTGTGTAACGTGAATCCTTCACCAATGTTGTTATTTAGAATTTTGACTCTTTGATTCCTTAGCCTTTCCATGTAAATTTGTATGTAGGAATATCATTGGCTTTTGTAAGTTGACCTTGAATCCTGCCATCCAGCTCAATCCATGTATTAATTCTGGAGATTTTTTTAGATTCTTTGTAACTATTTACATAGACGCTTGTCATCTATAGATAAAAAACATTTCTTCTACTCAAAGCAGTATGTTTACTTTTTTTTTTTTTTTTGCTTTCATGTGCTGCCTGGGACTTCCAACCTTTAAGGTAAATCTTAAATAATTGACTGTAGTTCAAAAGCTAGGAATTTTCAGTTTCACTTTCCATTCTGTCTCTTAAATCAAATGAAGCTCTTAGTCTTAGATCCAGGCTCCTCTCTCTGTCTTTTCAGTAGTTTCTTCTCCCTGAAACTCCCCTATCACTGCCTGACTTTGTCACCTAGTTAACTCATCCTTGGACCTTAGTTTCTTTCAGATGACATTTCCTGAGTGTCTCACTCTAGGGAAGACTTTCTCCTTATTTCCACCCAATTACCATGTTCATAGCACTTACCGTAATTGTAGTTATATGTTCGATATCCATTTATTCATGAGACTATTTTTGTTTGGGCAGAAACCACATCTATCTGGTTTACTCCTGCATTCCTAGTACCTAACAGCGTGAGCAGCAAGAACATCGATGTTCTTTAAATATTCTTGAATAGCCGCGTGAAAAATATGTAAGTTAATGATAATAATACATATAATTGCTGAAGTAATTAAACTCTGAAACATAAAAAATATGTTTCTTCTTTCTAAATTTACATGTCTGGGATATCAAGTTAATGAAGTCCAGCTATAGCAACTTGAATAACCCTTGTCATTACCAGCAACAACACAATTTTACCAACTACTCTTCATTAAATACATCCCATATAATAGGCATCACAATACATGTTTTACAAGCACTTTATTATTTGTTATAACAATCCAATATTTTGCTACTGTAATCTCCTTTTGCCATTGAACATAGCAAAGATGTCCACATACTGGGAATTGTGTGAAGTGGCCCTTTGAATTTCACAAGTGAGGTAAAATACACCTCACTGGTGAGATACAGTCATTTCAGTATGAACATGCAAATTCGTATATCCAGAGTCACTCAAAGTTTAAGACAATTCTACTATATTCAACAATTATTTATTGTTGACCGATTAGGCACTAATGGTTATGAATGTTACAGATAAATAAGACATAATTCCTCCTTTCCCAATTAAAGATGTGTGTCAGTGAATATGTCAATGATTCTGAGGGAAATCAAACATTTATAGATAAACAACAGTGCAGGCACAAAGTGCCTAGGGGCTTGGGAAAGAGAAAGATGAGTTCTGAAGTCTTTTAGGAGGTGACAAAATTCAGGTAGATCCTTAATAGACCGTGAAGGGAAAATATTTGTTAAGCATAATGTAAAATAAAGAATTAAAATAATGATACTAATAAGCTTTGCAAGCTCCAGTCTCCTACCTCTTTAATAATTAAATGATAGGAATTAAAGCTTCTCTTGTTCTGTGCTGGAAAGAGGTGAAAACTTACCCTTAGTTAATTTTTCTTATTTTATTTTAGCACTCGCTATATTAATAACATTTAAATATTTCCTTCATATTTCCCAGAAAACACAGGCAGTCAAGAGAAAGATATATCTACTAATTTCGAGATATTGTCCTATAATCTTATTTTGATTTTTAATATACTTTAAATGTTACAATTTCACCATTGGATGGCAACATTGCTTGTTATTTTCCCTTCAGCATTGTTATAAGCATTTTACTACAGAGGAAAAAATGATGTCTCCTAAGAATTAAGATTTGTTAGTCAATTTTACGTATTTATTTGGGTTATTTTATTTCATACTGTCACATCACAATGAAAATACAGGCAAAATGATGTTCACCTCTAGATTGTTGATGTAGAATCAGTTGAGAAGTCAATAGGTGCAACATTCTTCTTTCTGGATGGAAGATGAAATTATCTGTCTTACACTGAGTCTGATTCTACTCTTAACTTGGTGTTACAGTGGAATGATCTGTGCCCCAGTCCTCTCAGAGGCAAAAATTCCCACAATTAAGGACCATATGATGATGGTCAATGATCATTTGGTATGAATCATTAGAATCTTACTTTCCTGAAAATCACATTTCTCAATAAGTATTGTTAAAATGGTTTGAATTAGTGGACATAAATTTCAAAGAAGGTAAGTTATGATGTGTTACTCCAATAACTGTAATTCACATTCTGATTTGTAAATCACCTGTTATGGTATACCTGGTCCTCACACTAGTCTAAATCTAGCCAACCACACAGGTGTTAAACACTTCCCAAAGGAAAAAAGACGTTTTTATAAAATATTATGGTAGCCTACCCATATAAGAAAGGGAAGAATTAGAATTGTTACAAAATATCATCAAATATATAGGATGTTAATAGGAAAATTTTCAGTAAATTTAGCAATAATTTATATTACAAGTGGATTAGAATAGAAAGTTATAATCTTGTCTGTAGGTCATGACAAAAACATTCCCTCTATGCATTTCCATTTATGGATTATAGTTATTTATCATTAGAATTCACTAATGAATTCTAAATAATTGAGTTTTGTTGGGATTTCCAGTTGCAGACTAGAGACTGCATAGAGATGGTTGTCTATATAAGGATTGTTTAACTCAAAATAATATCTATTATTTATGTTAATTTGATAATGTAGACATGCATGTTCAACGTGTTTAGCCCTTCTAAATAAATTGGGTAAGTTTGTATAAATCGTATCTTTTAAACACTGAAACTAAGATCATTTTCTAAGTTGATAAATCACCTGATCACTTGATAGGTTCATAGTTCACTTTTATTTATGGTAGGTAGTATTTCATAATGTTCAGAAATATACAATTAGCTCATTATTCTTCAGACGCTGTGTACTAAAATTTTTTCATTATGTTGGAATACATGTCAGCGTCCATATAGAAATACTATTTCAGTCCAGAACAGGCAGTGTATTGGGACAGATCAGACTAGTCCCTGTCTAGGACTTGAGTACTCTTTAATCATTGCAGACCACAGGCCATCTACTATGACCACAAGTAATATATATATATTTTTTAAAGATTTTATTTATTTATTTATTCCACAGACAGAGAGATCACAAGTAGGCAGAGAGGCAGGCAGAGAGAGAGGGGGAAGCAGGCTCCCTGCTGAGCAGAGAGCCCGATGTGGAGCTCGATCCCAGACCCTGAGATCATGACCTGAGCCGAAGGCAGAGACTTTAACTCACTGAGCCACCCAGGCGTCCCTGACCACAAGTAATATTAATAGTCTGTCCATTGAAAAGCGTGATGCTGAGTTACATAAAAATCACCATTGTTTTATAAAAATTTGTCATACAAGAACTTACTATTACTATTTGCAAATCATGTTTAAAGGATCTCTATACCTGGTAGCACTAGTTAGGTTTCTGGGAAATATTTATATGGAATCATGTTGCTTTGTAATATTTAGCACTTTAGAGCATTAACACCTCTAGTACTAGGTGAGTACTCTGAATATACTCAGGACAAATGAAAATCCTTACTGCTTCAATGGTCCCAGAGTCAGACATTATGAAATATTCATGGTCCAGAGTTTGTCCTTAGATAGTAAAATGTAAGTTGAGCCCATTTTCCAGGGTACAGGAATTTGGAGATAATCATGTTTTGTAAATAGTTTTGCATTTGTTGTATTTTAGAAACACAAGCTTCAGCTTTCTATATAAGCACATAAAGTTTTAAAGGTTTGGAATTTTTTGTATTGACAATTCAAGAAGAAAGCACCTAACTTCTCCACTGTCCATTTTACCACCTAATTCTTCCTGCTGAAACATATTCTTTTAATTCTTCCTTATTTTAAATAATGATGTTAAATAACAAAACAGTGTTTTTAGAATAAACTGATATTGTTTTACCTCCTTATATCTTCATATGAAAATTTCTGTTGTCTATTGTTTTCTATTTGATGAATAAAGCACTCAGCTTTTAGAAAAATATTAGGATTCCAAACATGAAAATTCATTTTCAAATATATAGCTTTGTCATTCTGCTAAAACTATGGGCAGATTATTAGGAAAACTACAACTTATGCAAAAATGATTAGAATAAAAATATTACATATTTTATAAACCTCATCTCATTCAGGAAATGGCAAATAACTTTCTCGGGTTAGTAAAATGGGTACAGAGAGCTTTGTAAGTATTCACTCTTTAAAGAAAAACTAATTCTTTTAGGACATCATTTAACAAATGACATTGGAGATAGTTAAATCCTATTTTCATGTACATGACCTGAAAGTGACAAGAGAAACAGCAAGAGTAGCCTATTGCTATGAGTGGGAATAATAATTAGATTTCTATGCAGAGATCGGAGCAGTCTTTCGAATTGGAAGAGATTCTAAGAAAAAGAATTATTGGATACATTGCTATGGAACCTATATGCAAAGTTCTATCTGCCCTCTGTGACTCATGGTGACCTAAAATGCTCAGGTTCTTTTTGAGTTTCGATGACCTTGCTGGCACCAAGCTCCTAGTGCCTCATTTCAATGAAAATGCTCAAGTTGATTACCTAGTGTCAATGATAATGGAAGAAGCCTTTGAGAGTTGGCTATTTATGGCTCAAGAAACTATCTGCAAACACAATTAAACAGTTCATTTAAAACTTTATATTAATTATTAAAAACCAACAGAATTGCTATGGTAGCAACATACCACACAGAATCAAATGACTTTGTTAGGATTAATTTCTTGAATCATAAATAAATGAGTAAAAAGAGATAACAGGACTACTTGAAATGTTTAAACTTTCCAAGACCAAATAAAATCTTTTTACCTGCTTGATCATTACAGCACAGACCAAATGTCTTCGTTTAGAAGCCATCAACATTTAGTTGCTGAAGTTCACCATAGAAATTTTAGGGGAAAGTAATTATGGAGGTAATTTCAATTTAAAGGCACATAGGGAAGTAATTAAGGGTAATAATATCTGTAGCCTCTAAACAAAGATATAGAAAACAGACTCTGTATCTTATTTAAATGAAAGAGGTTACAAGGAAAATAGCAGTGAATGAGGCTTTAGGTAAGGAAAACCACAGTATTAATTTAAAAAAAAAAATCTATTTCCAGATCGTCACAGAATTACATGCGGCAAGATTGTGCTGCAGTGTTTCTAGAAATACATTCCAGATATGATGTAGATGTACATAAATAGGTTACATATCCTCTTTCATATATTGTGCTCAGTGTTAACTTTGGTCTGATGGCTGCAGTCCTCTGAGAATCACATATCAAGGACTCTCTTCTAGCTTTCTTTCTTTCTTTTTTTTTTAAGATTTTATTTATTTATTTAATTGACAGAGAGAGATAGCAAGAGAGGGAACACAAGCAGGGGGAGTGGGAGGGGGAGAAGAATGCTTCCCTGAGCAGGGAGCCCGATGAGGGGGCTAGATCCCAGGATCCTGGGATCATGACCTGAAATGAAGGCAGACACTTAACAACTGAGCCACCCAGGTGCCCCTCTTCTAGTTTTCAAGTTAAGGTTGCAGACCATAGTCTGGTGTTCAGAGAAGAGAAGGCATGGGGACAGAAAGGGAGGCTAAGGAGGAAGAAATAGCAATAAAGACAGTTCACTAGTAATAATAGGGAGACACATGGTTATTTGGATCAAGGGAGGCAGCATTATCAGAATGCTTAAAAAGCCATCTTAGCAACCAAAAAGTTTGGAGTTCAGATCCCAGTTTCACAATTTATAGGGAGCATGATTTCAATGAAGAATTTAAGCACCTTTTCCATTTTTAATTTACAATAATAATAGCAAATAGTTTCTTAACCCTTAATTTGATATAATAAAATCCAATATCACTTTAATTTACTATGATGATAATAGAGGTATTACATGTATAGTTTTTTGCACAGTGCTGGGTTTGTACTTGATAAACTCTTAACGATTATGTACTAGTATTATCCAAAGTTCCTTAACCATCTTTCCTTAGCAAATCTTGCTCTCCACGTTCTAGCTCTCCCCATTCCTATTCATTATGATCCAACGATTCTGCACAAATGAGAGATTGATGGCTCTACTGGCTGCGTTATGTCTCTCTCACTCTGTTTATTTCTATCTCTATCTCTCTACCTATGCATCTCTATTTCTATCTCTGTTGCTGCCCCATCTTATTCCTAAAATTACTTTTCCTTCATTTTCACACATTGCAACCTCCAGATACTTCAAGATGTTGTATTTTCATATTTGCATGTGTCTTCATGTGCCAGGTACTCTGTGGGTGTAAAGGTCACAATCAAGTATCCCTGCCTCTCAGTGGGAGAAGTGCAGAGAAGACGAGAGACGTTCACAGGACAGCTTTTAGCTAGGATATGGGAGATACGTAGCATTTCAGGTTATGCAAGGAAGGTTAAAAGGGGGTTAATATTGTCTTCAAATATGCAAAGGGATTGTATATAAGAAGAGAGTTGGTCTATGTTATAGTAGAGAACTAATGTGTTATCTTTTAAATGTGGTGGGTCTGGGAGGCGGTCCTGTTAGGAAGCAGATTTCAGCTTGGTGTAAAGGAGAATATGCTGATAATCCAGCCAGGTAGTACTAGACAATCCTCTTTAGCTACCTAGAGGTCAGCTTAGACTTGAAACAGTCAAGGGGAAATAGGACATCCATTGGTTAAATAAATCTCTCCCCTGAAGACATGGGAGACTGCAGTAAATGGTGTATTAATTTCATGTAGTTGCTGTAACAATTTACCACAAACTTGGGAGCTTAAAAAAATAAACTGATTCCCTCACAGTTCTGGAGGATGGAAGTCTGAAATCCAGGTGTCAGCTGGGCTGCACTCTCTCTTGAGACTCTTAGGGAAGATCCGTTCCATGCCTCTCTCTCAGCTGCCAGTGACTGTTGCTGGTCCTCTTCATTGGATGACGTGAAGTCCTATCATCCCAACCTCGGCCTCCACTTCACATGGCCTTGTCCTCAGTAATCTCTTCTCTGCCTCTCTTTTGTAAGGATACTTATGATTTAGGCCCCATCCACACAATCCAGGATAAGATCTTCCCCTTAAGAGCTGTAACCCTCTCTTTTGCCAGATAAGGTAATATTCACAGGTATGGATTTAGGAGGTGCAATTCTAGTTTTGGGGGCCACCATTTAGCCCATTAGAGAAGGCCTCAAAGGTTCTAAGTCTCAGATTCTATCACTCAATGATTCAATAACTGATTTCAGTCTTGAGGAAGTACTGAAGAGGCAAATACTAAACGAAGCTCCAAGGAAAATTAGCAATCTATAGTGTCGACGCCCCAGTTGAAAAAAAAACCACTGTAAATCAAGAGCAGCTCAGGTTTAGCACATCAGTAGAATGGGTTTACCCTGACTGCCCTGGACACTTTATCTCTGCCATAATATAGGATTTGTTTTATATAGGAGTTTTAGCACATGAATAAAAATAAAACACTAAGCCTTTAAATATATGTCATGGTATAGATGGAGCAAGACAAAAATGGCCCTTCTTCTGAAAGTGGATGAGGAAATATATATGTATTTTTAAATTTTCAAAGTATTGAACTACTTCAAGCTTCGAATATATTAATAAAAATTAGCATGTGAGAAAAATTACATGCTTGCTTTGTAAAGAATAGTATATAAAGAGAAAGGGAAGATGATTTCATTAATTCTGCTTTCAGTAATTGTCACCCATACAACGGCTTTTTTCCATATTCACTTAGATTGATAAGAAGTTCTAAACCACATGTCTTGGATCAACAGAAAACTGCTTCTCTGGAGTTTTAAAAATTCTAATAGCTATTTTTAAAATTATTTGAATGCTCATGTAATTTAGTATTGTTTTGCTAAATGATTTCTCTGTACTTTTACAGAAGACAGATAAAAGCAGTTTTATATGACTGCACTCATTTTTCAAAACCGGGTTGATAGTTTGGTCTGATCGTTTTATCTTCTGCTTTTACTCCCTAGTCGAATAAACATTCAATAAGTTCTTCTTGGGAAATGAAGCAAACCAAATATGGAAATTTGCAAACAAATAGCTATTTTTTATTTGACATAAATATTGACATTTTTATGCATATAAATGCTCTTTACATGTAAATATTTTTTGCTTTTAATAATTGTTGGACCGTCTTTTGAAAAATAAGATTTATTTTCAGTTTCCTAATGGTGACTACCAAATATGAGTTATATATAAGAGATTTTTTATTTTAAAGGTACATTTGAATGCGGAATGTTCAGAATAAACATTAGTTTTTATAAAATCCAGTATCACATATAGACTATTACAATGTATTTATTATATTTATTAACCTCATAGGCAATATTGTCATCTATTGATTAATTTAGCATGTCAGCTAGCATTTTGTAACTCACATAGTTTTTTTTTGTCTACCTCAAAGTTCTAGAGTTAAAAGATTCAATAATGTCCTAAACATAATCATTTTGCCTTATGAACAGATTGTATTACCCAATATAAATATGTACTTTTTAGTCCAAATTCAGGATTTTTTTCTTTAGAATATTTTAATTCAATTTAAATCATGCACCAGCTAATATGGTAGATATGTAAGTTTTAAGGGATACATGAAAGAAATTCTCAGACTTTAGAATACTTTCTCTTACCAAAAAAAAAATTCTAAATCAAAAAAGAATGTGAAAGAATTTTAAGATATACTAAATGCTAATGATCAATGTCCATGTGTAACTCTAATAAGCTCTACTCTTTTTTACCGGATGATGCTGATCTACCATCTGTAGAATTGGTACCTTATTTTACCTTATTTCTCTTAAGGATGAAAATTTAAATCTCCTGGCAACTTCTCACCCTTTATAATTTGATCTTGAGTATAAACTGTGAAATAAAGAAAGTTAACTGGTTCACAAAGCTATCTCATTTTCTTGAAAACTTAACCAAACATAAAACCTACATGGACAATCTATGTGTGTTGCCTTCTTTGCTCTTAAACTCAGGCTGCTTTGCACTGCTGGAGAGAATCAAACAGAAATAGTGCAGACCAGCGTCACTAAAAATGCATGGGCCACAATCTCAACTAATTCTTCCTTGATGCTTGGTATTTTATCCGGAATCCATATCTTTTAAGACTCTTTAACATATTTCCATTAATAAATCCAATTTTGTACACTGCTCAGTTAGTATATGTTGGACACCTGTCACAACTGAGAATAAGTAGGCTTGAGATGCTGAAACTTCTAGTACTAGGCAATGGATCCCTCTCTTTTTTCTGTATGTTATATCCAATCTGTAATATTTAAACCCAAATATCGCTCAGGTATTTTGAAAAAAGTTGTTTCTGCTTTTACTTACATAATATTTTCTTGAACTTGTTAAGTTTGCTAACCTGTTTACTTTTAAAATTCAAATAATAGGAATATCGATCTTACTGAGTTCCTATGGGAGTTAATTGAGGTGTTCACATAAAGTACTGAGTACCCTAGTCTCAGCATATGAAAAGGACTAAAACAATGCTAGAAGTCATCAAGACCATCATTACCTTCATGATTATCCAATTCCCCCGAACAGAGAACAACTCTCTGTCAATGCCATGGAAAAAAATCCCAAATCTTTAAAACAGCTTATGCTACTCTTGATGATTTGGGACCTCTTTTCTCCATTCAGTTCTCTAGTCATGCTATTTATACTCTCTACACAATTCCTGCTAATTCTATCTTGCTGTTGGGCCTTTGCACATGCTGTTTCCTTCTTACCAGAATATCTTGTCATGTGCTTTTGTCCTTTCTACCAATAAGATGAAGAGTATCTTGAACAAAGTGATATTCAAAGAGTGTACCCAGTATTAAGTGCAAACTCACCAATATTATGTAAGGCTAAAAGAATGGATCCTGTTCCTTCCTGACAGTTTTTCCAACTGTTGTTCATCATCTAAATGGTCTGTTTTGCAGCCCCATAATGCTGGGCTGCTATATTCAGGAAGCACTCTGGCCTGATTTCCTTGCTATTGACTGAGGGTTCAGGGCGCCAGTCCTAGAAAGTGACATTTCATTTATACTAGATCACTGACATTCTCCTCAAAGGACCTGTACTGATAATTTCATGAATCTTTAAAACCCCCAATACTATTACAGAATGTAATTTCTGTCATATTCAGTAAAACATGAAGCTCCTAAGTGACCCCTTTGGATTTTTAATGATTCTATAAATGCATTACTAAAATAATTTATAAAGCTAAGTGAGTCATTCAACACATCAATATGGGTAATTCAAACAGGTGCTTCAGCAAAATTCTAAACTGCTCCAAGTCATGGACCTTTACTCCTCTTACTGATAAATGCATCTAAACTATATCACTAACCTCACTCTGTAAATTTTATAAACCTGATAATTCCACAGTGACATTCTCAGATCATTAAGCTATTTTAAGACTACTCCCTGAATTCAGGTTTGCTTTTCTTTACTAGGAGAATTTGTTTATCAATCTTTTTCAAGGGTTGTGGTTTTTTTGTTTTGTTGTTGTTGTTGTTTTTGTTTTTTTGGTCCCTGTACATTTTGATTAAATAATATTTTGGGGTTTTAAAATAAAAAATAGTGAATACTCTAGGGTAATTAGGTGCTTATTGTGCCTGGTGAACTAACAGTCCTTAGTTATTTTCACAAGTAATACTTGATTTTGCTTTCATAGACTAATTTCATAGACTTCAGGTAAGGTTAATTTTCAGAGTGAAAGAATATATGGATTTTAATCCAACTTCACATTTTTTTTAAAGCATTGTGACAAGTTATATAGACTCATTTTCCTTGTCCATAAAATATTGATCAATTATGAGACTGTCGGGAGGATTAAAAAGAGTGAAATATGTCAACATTTATTATAGGAAAGGTGCTCAATAAATATTAGTTCTCTTCTCATTTCCTTCTAATCACACTGGTTTCTTTTGTGCTTTCTCACATGATGAACATGACATTTTAAAAATAGAGAACAAGATGAGAAATGCATTAGCAAAACTTTTTATCATTTGCTGTTTTCTACTCAAATAAATAGTAAACATCTTCCTACTGTCCTCTCTTATTTAGCATTTTAGATTCATGGTTTTTTTTTTATAAAAAATTCTTCTATTATTTCCTACTGGCATTGCCATTTCTTTGTTCACTACTTAATAAGTCGTGGTTTCTATTTTTGGAAAATTTACTATTTGGCTTTGGTGCAACTTTGTTTCTTTATACTTTTTGGTGACTCTTATCATTACTAGGCTAATTCATTAAGGAGGGTATTTTATTACCAGTTTCTTCAGATGTATATTGTGATAAAGAAGTAAGTGACATCTAATAGAATGACAAGAAAGAGCTAAACTCATTAACTAGCCATTAACTAGCCATCATCAGATGTTAAATGTGCTTTTTAAAATATCAAGATATTGAAAAAAATCATAATTGATTGACAATGAGGCACAACTTAAATATTTATGAATTTGCATGGTCTCTCTCAATATTCAAATCTAAGGGTAAGCAGATCTCACAATGCTTTTTCTGAAAAGTATAGAGAATGAGCACTTTTTTAAAAAAGTTATTTATTTATTTGTCAGAGAGAGAAAAAGAAAACACAAGTAGGGGGAGCCAGCAGGTAGAGGGAGAAGCTGGCTCCCAGCTGAGCTAGGATCCCTGATGCAGGACTCAATCTCAGGACCCTGGGATCATGACCTGAGCAGAGGGCGAATGCTTAACAACAGAGCCACCCAGGCTCTGCATAGCCAATAAAGAAGAAAATGACAAGCTTTCTTGGAGATGTACTCAATTTTTTTAAGCTTCAAGACTTTCTAAGTGTTTTCTCAATGTAGTGGCAGAAGGAGTCAACTGAAAATTATTTCAGAAGAAAATTTAATTACTTTGCAGGATTAAAATTTTAATTATGAGTATTCAATTAAATGTTAATATTGAGATTTACTCTTCAGATTTTTATGCAAATATGTCCTCTCTTATGCACAAACTAAAGATAAAGGAGGTTCATAGTAAAGACTTTTTTTGCAGTTCACTAAATTACTGATAATTGACTTTGAGAAACATTTTATGCTTATGACATGAAAAGTAATAATAAGTCTACTCTTACGTGATCTACTGGGGAAAAAATTTAGTTAGTTGATATAGGATGTGGCTACCTAGACAATTTAGAGAGGGACTATCCCTTTTTTTTTTTTAGATTTTTTATTTATTTATTTGACAGAGAGAGATCACAAGTAGGCAGAGAGGCAGGCAGAGAGAGAGGGAAGCAGGCTCCCTGCTGAGCAGAGAGCCTGATGTGGGGCTCCATTCCTTTACGCATCATGCATTTGTGAATATCTTTGACTAATCTTAAGATTTCAGTCTATGACCACAGAATATAGAAAACTAACCTATATATATCATTGAGCCTATGATCTTTAACTAATTAGTGCTTTCAACACACTGAACACTTAAAAGTTAGAAATTAAAGATTCATCCTACATTTCCAAAATTCAATAATAGTTTGAATATTTTAACCGAAGAAGTTTTTATCGTCTGTGGTTGACATCCATACCAACACAGTTTTATAATTAGTACTGTTTGATGTACAGCTGTTGTTTTGGTATAATATCCATACTTGAGCAGAACCAAATGAATAATTTTACAATTTTTGTATGTTTGTGTATATGCTATCACTGTTAAAGATGTATACTATACATAAGTTTTTCGGGGAACGATGTCTAAAATATCTGTAGCATTTTACACCTCATATTTTCTCAAGTTCAATTTTAGTATAATGAAATAGTTATATGCATTCATTTATTCTTAGAATTAATAAAGAATGAAATGATATAGCATTATATAATTTAATAAAAATGTCTTTTTTATGATCATCTGGGTTTCAGTATGTTTTTTTCATGTCAATCTAATCTAGCTTCAATAACCTATCAAGACAACTCTGTCTTTTTTTTTAAATTTTCTGTAATAAGCACCAATTCTACCAAGAAAATGTGTGCATAGATTAATCCTATTATACTGAAAAAGAATTATTCATAATTGCAAGTGGACTTTAGGTAAGCTAATATCTAAAGAGAATTATTTATGGGACTAGGTAAAAATGTGCCTCAATGAAAATCTTCCAGCAGAACTGCAGATGGACAGAACAAATCGGCTAGTAATGAGGGCAAGAAACTTCACAAGATTTCTGGATAATTTCAATAAAGATCCCTTGGAACAAATACTTACAGAGTTATAAAGCATGATGGACCAGAGTTCAGAAGATAACTCTCTCAGGATCAAGGACAAAAGATGCCAAGATAGAGTGAAAATTAAGTCAAAGCCTTTTATTTTAATTTTAAAAAGTGAATATGGCTTTTTAAAAAAATAAGTTTTTGGGTTTTTTTTTTACCTGAAACAAAGGATTTTCAAGCTGTTCAAATTAAAGATCTTTCTTTCTCTATAACAAGCAGTGTTATGGAGTGTGTTGACTCTGATTCTCACTCCATTCTGCAAACGAATTACTTAATTAACAAAATAACTGTGTTTTTGCTTAATCAATAAATAACTGGAGTTTCTCAAATTTCTAGCCTCCCGTGTTTTTTCTTCACTATGCCAATAAAATTTTTTATCAGCACTCTAAGAAGGTCAAACTTTGACCTAAGAGTTCTAAGGACCTAAAGGGGTTCCTTCATTGCTGTCTGCATTGCTGGGTTCCTCTACTGATCATCTTTGTCCTCCCCATCCCCAGCTCTTCTTGCTTCTCAGCTCCATCTCTGCCTTATCTTTCTCCTAGACCTTATTATTTGCAACATTAATTTCTGACAGGGTTATTTATGTGCATGTTACATATTAACAAATACAACACTAGATCTCAGAATTTTTTATGACAATTTGATAGCTTATAGGAGAATATTTTGTGTTTCCTTCTTCTGAGTTCAACATTTAAGAACCACCAGTTACTGATCGGCATTTCTAGGCCATTGTTATGAGAAGGGTTTGTATAAAGTATGAGCCATTCTTTCATCTCTAATTTTTTTTTCCTTGCAGGGTTTTCAACATAATTTTTAGGTCTACTTCTTCCTTCATACGTCTATGACAAACATCTTAGGTGAATTGCAGATGTAACTATTTGATCTAAATTCATTTTTCTACTACCTAAAGAATATGAAAGCATTGAGGATAAATCTAGAATAAAATGAATGAAGAAAGGATAAAATATAGATTTTATTTTTTTTTATTTTATTTATTTAAAGATTTTATTTATTCATTTGACAGAGAGATCACAAGCAGGCAGAGAGGCAGGCAGATAGAGAGGAAGAAGCAGGGTCCCTGCTGAGCAGAGAGCCCGATGCGGGGCTCGATCCCAGGACCCTGAGATCATGACCTGAGCCGAAGGCAGAGGCTTTAACCCACTGAGCCACCCAGGCGCCCCAAAATATAGATTTTAATAGAGCATCTGACTCAGAATAGAAACTAAATTGGAAAGGAAATAGAGGTGAGGAAATATCCTATGTTCTCCTTTGCAAATTAATTATAACCGTACTTACATATAGCAAATCCTGCTTTCAACACCCTGGTGGTATTTTAACCCATCTTGTTCTCTTAACTGAAATTATGTATTATAATGCAAAATCTGACATAGTTTCATTTATTAAAAAATAGATAGTCTCCATTTTAGTCACACGGAAAGAAGATTAAGGAAATTTTCTTACCTCTCCCCTCAAATATTTGTGGCTTAGCTCTTCTTCACACAGATCAACTTATTTCATTCTACTTTATTCAATTTTCCTCTTCCTCTTCCACTTCGGCTCAAAACTGCAAGCACACACAAGCACCTGCTGGAAAGGGAATGGTTGTACAAGTTACTGAATCTGAATATTTTACTCCTCATATCAATATCAACAATGTTTGCCCTTCCACATGTCCCTTCTAGGTCAGCGATCAATGGGGTTTCCGGTGGTTTTGTGTCCATGAAAAATGTCAAAGGCACAGCCTGCTGGACCTTACGTGGCTGGTGGCCTTTCTTTGCACTTTAAGTATGTAATCCACTGTTGGTTCTACAACATGTTCCAAAAATGGTTCGCCAGGCTTCAGGCTAAGGGTAGTAAATCTTGAAAATTTCCATTCTTGTTTCTGTTTTTGTTTTGGTGACATGTTCCAAAGACTTTGAATTGCAAGTATAATATCAGGAGGCAAGTCTCCATAGAATGTAGACAAAAGTCTCCTTTGACCATGAATGTCTAACGTCATTGTCCACATTGTCCAGAAAGACTGGTTTCTGAACAATATGTGGAGATTGTGTTAAAAATTATCTTAAATCTCAGTATCACAAAGGAATTTTTAGGCTTTCTCAATAACTAATAGAGGTATATGTGGTTTTCAGAAAAGTGCACCCAGTTGCATTTTGCACAGCAGGTGCAAATTATAATGTTGATCTCAGAGTGATTTCCATCATTGTCTTTTAATTTTGTGGTATTCTATAACCAACAGAGTTCATGCTATCTCAGTCAGCTAAAGATGGAGGTTTCACGACAAACACTCCAAGAATCTAGCATGCAACATAGTAAGCATTTATGTCTCACTTACATACTGTACTGTGGTTGATCACTGACTGGCTGGTCTAGGCTGAGTTCGAATGAACTCAGTCTATATCTACTCCATGTGACTTTTGTTCTTCTGGGATCACTGGCCACCATGGCATTTCCTCATGGTGATTCCAAAAGCTTAAGAAAGCAAAAAAAAAAGCACATTGTTTCTTGAGACCACAATCTGTAACAAGTATATATGCCACTGGCCATAGCTAGTTAGCAGGCCAAGTCTAAATCAATGATTTAGGTAGATAGAATAGCACACCCCACCTGCTGTGGGAGAGGAAGGGAAATGAGGAGTTGCTGAACAATCATCCACATTTTGCAATGTCCAGTGAAATCGTACTCTTTTGGATTATAATTCTAACAATGGCAAGTTAGCTTCAAAGCACTAAATTATAGCTCCCAAAATATAAACTATAGATTCAGTTAGGAAGCTTTGGGCTACAACTAATGGCAATTTTTATTCATACTGATTTAAACAATAAAGACTTTTAGGAAATCTAGAGGTAGTGCTGATTTTAAAGCTGGTTATTTAGCACCCAGCAGGGCCCTACAAATCCCCTGCATCTTTTAATACCTTGTCTCTGCATTTTCAGTGTTCTCTTCACCCTCAGGATTGTTGTAGTGTGGGCACTCTTTCAGAATTTGTGATAAAAGATGACAACACGAGAGGAAGAAGAAAGAATACAACTTCTTATATGGTCTCTATTGGCAGATGTAAAACTTTTCCAGGAATCCTCTGCAAAATTTCCCAGGTATTTTATAGGCTAAAATTGGGTCACGTACCCATTTTTGAACCACTCACTTGCATAAGAATGTTCTTACCTTTAGATCAGTCATTCCTACCTTTGAAACTGGCAGAGCTGGCAGTAAGGTCAACATTTTTAGATGCACATGTTTTTCATTTGTTTTGTTTTGTTTTGCTTTATTTTGTTTTGTTTTGTTTTATGGGAGGGGGTGGTTTGAGGGGAGGTGAGAAAGACACTGGATCCATTTCAGAATCTTATAAGGAAGAAGGGGAAATGGATATTGGATATTAGCAAACAGTATGCCATACATTTATATAATGTTCTTTGTTCATTTTTCTTTGCTTATCACAAGAAAGGATTGCATTTAAAGAAACAAGATTCAAGCACCCAGCTAATTAACCTTCCATACAGCTCACGCCAAATCCCAAAGAAATACATTCACAAGCATCGTAAAATTTTTAAAAAATCTTTATACATCTCTCACTGCAAATATTAAAAACATGTGAGTTGACCCAAAGCAGCCATTTCCATGACAAACTTATAAAATACTCTCACAGATAACCCTTTTATCTTTTCCATTTCTACTTTTTCTTTCATCCCTTTACTACACATAGTAATTTAATTATCTGACATAAGTCAATTTTCTTGTCCCCCATAATTCAGATTTTACCCAACAGATGTGACTAAGAAGCTGACGCAGAAAATATGAAGCCTGTATCTTTCTAAAGGGATAGAGAAGGAAAACATTTACAAATAATTTTAATTTAACATTTTCTTTTTTTTATTGCTATCATGTATGTATATAAAAATAAAAATTAATCTGACAGGTGACAGATATTCTCAACATCTTCTGAAATCCCAAAGGAAGTCGAACATAATCCCTTTCTTCTTATAATAATTCATTATAGTGCACCTTCATTAATGTTTCTAAGTCATCAGTTCCATTGTATTGGTAAAGAATATTTATATACATATAAAGGCCATTTTAACCCTTAAAAAGTGCCTATTAAACCTACCTCCATTTTAGAACTTTCATGTTTGTAAATGTATATATGATCGTTATGTCCACAGACTTAATTGCCTCCAATTTTTTAATTGTTTTTTTCCAGTTAAGATTACTTTGTTTTTTGTTTGTTTTAAAGATTTTTTTTTTTATTTGACAGAGAGAGAGAGAGATCACAAGTAGGCAGAGAGGCAGGCAGAGAGAGAGGGGGAAGAAGGCTCCCTGCTGAGCAGAGAGCCTGACACGGGGCTCAATCCCAGGGCCCTGAGATCATGACCTGAGCTGAAGATAGAGGCTTTAACCCGCTGAGTCACCCAGGCACCCCATCAGTTAAGATTACTTTGTAGAATAACACCTATATGCACATTCTTTTTCCTCTTAAATGTGTATTTATTGTTTGCCTTTTGTGAATGTCAATAAGGACTTAATGCCTTCTACTAGCTCAGCTGATCCCAATTTAGTGTAATCATTGATTACTTTTTTAAAAATTTTAATTTCAGCGTAGATAACATACAGTGTTATAGTTCACTTACCTACATTTTTTCTTAGTTTCAAGAAAGGATTGCAGTCATCACTCAAATGTGAGCCTATCCAGAAGAGAAGGGCACTATGATAGTTAAAGAAAAAGTAGGATTCTTTTATCAGAGAATTTAGGATCTTAGGGTTTACATTCAAACTTGCCCTAATAGAAAAGAACATGTTCCAGTGAATGTATT
>CM052889.1:37010789-37026412 GCA_028534135.1 Potos flavus
TTTGCGTGTGTGTATCTACAGCTCTTTACAGTTATAAATAGGTGTGGATACAGATACGGGTAAAAATAGGGTTTATTTATACACATATATTCAAAATACTTGCCACATATTAACATAATAGTATATATGCAGTATATTATAAAGTGCTTTTCTCATTAGGTGATTATGAACATTTTTAATGCCATTAAATTTTCTAATACATGAGTTTTTGCTGATAGCTTATTATTACAACTCCAATTTAGTGGCCCATTATACTTTACTAAACCTATGGCCTACTATTAATACACACACACACACACACACGCACACACACACACACACACACATCTCTAGGCTAAAGCCATGTATACACTGGGGCGCCTGGGTGGCTCAGTCGGTTAAGCGTCTTGATTTCGGCTCAGGTCATAATCTCGGGGTGGTGGGATGGAGACCTGTGGCAGGCTCTGCGCTGGGCATGGAGTCTGCTTGTCTCTCTCCCTCTGCTTCTCCCTTTGCTATTGTGTTCTGTCTCTCCCAAATAATTTAATTAATTAATTAAAAATAAAATAAAACCATGTATGTATCTATAAGTCATTGTGTAAGACAATTGCTTGAATGCGGTTAAGATATTTCATGGATCCTTCATTACTCGTTTAAGATAATTTCTTAAATGTTAATTGCTGGAAATGTATGTCGGATGTGACAGCTGGCCCCCACAGAGACAGTGCCAGATCTTGTACCTCTGTAGAGCAGCAGTATGCCACTATCACTCTCTTGTGGCCATCTCTTGAAAGCCCAACACTGTTTTAGTCAGGGATAAAGAATATATCTGGACAAAGTTTCCATTTTTCCTAACATTTGTTTCTAAGGCGTTTAGTTTACAAATTGCCTATTTGTGTCCTTTGTCTTCTTAAAATGCTTTTCTGTTTTCTTGTAGGTAATATGTATACTAAAAACTGACAGTTTGTCATTAATCTCCAATATTCTACTTCAATTCTGTCCTTAGTCTTTCTAAAATGTTTATGTGGTTGAGATACCTGCGTGGCTTAGTTGGTTAAGCATTTGGCTCAGGTCATGATTGCAAGGTCTTGGGATTGAGACCCTTTGCAGGGAGACTGCTTCTCTCTCTGCCACTCTCCCTACTTGTGCTCTCTCTCTCTCTGTCAAATAAATAAATAAATAAATAAATAAATAAATAAATAAAATCTTCTAAATAAGTAAAATGTTTATGTGGTCAAATTTATTCATATTTTTCTTTATGTTTTCTTCCTTTGGAATAATTTCTTACTAAAAGAGATTTTCAAAACCAACATCAGATGATTACTGATATTCTACTTTTTTCATTATTTCTTTAAAAATAATAATGCTGTAATCTGTCTAGAAATTAGCTCTGTGTGTGTGCTTCTGTGTGTGTATGCCTAGATGTGTGTATGTTGCTATAAGGTCTTAATGTGTGTGTGTGTGTGTGTGTGTGTGTGCGCGCGTGCGCGTGCGTTTCTTTATTTAAATTCATTTAGTTAACATATACTGTATTATTAGTTACCATGATAGAATTTAGTGATTCATTATTTGCATGTATCACCCAGTGCTCTTAATTTGAATGTTTAACTTGTTTTCCTTGCACCATCTTTCTCACTGATTTGAAAGGATCCGATTCTCTGTGTTTCTTTGGCTAGGTCTGTCTATTCTCATGTAAGTGCCAGTCTTTTTCTTCGAGGTTTTATATTTTATATTAACATTTGATGGTTCAGTTCCTCCAAATATTCTCATTTTTCACAATACATTTATATTTCAACTGTTTATCATTCAGGTAAACTTTTGCAATATGTTTGATAAATTAAACTTGTACATTAGTTTGGGAAAAGCTAACCAGTGTTTATTTATGAGTCTCTTTTTCAATGTCTTATTAGCTGAGTTCTTAATTAAACTTAAAATTATTTTTTAAAAACAAAACAACAAAAATAACGAAGAGGAGAAAACTGATCTCCATTTTTTTTTAAAGATTTTAATTTATTTAAGACAGAGAGAGTGCCTGAGTGGAGGAGAGGGGCAGAGGAAGAAGGAGAAGCAGGCTCCCCACTGGGCAAGGAGCCAGACTCAGGGCTCCATCCCAGGGTTCTGGGATCCAGACCTGAGCTGAAGGCAAACACTTAACCTAACCTTTTAACTGACTGAGCCACCCAGGCACCCTCCATTTCTTATTTTATGCATTTTCCCTAGATTATCTCTCTAGCCTCATGGTTCCAATTGCAACTTTTGCGCTGAATTTCCAGAATGTGTATTTCAATTTCATACTCTTCATGGTGGCTTCATTAGGAAATGATCAGTAAGTACTTACTAAGTGTAGATACTGGATGAAGTGCTTTATGTGGATTATCTCATTTTTTCCTGGAGAACAACTCCTTGAAGATGTATAATCAATATTTTATAGATGATGAAACTATGGCCCTAAATGATTAAAAATCTGCCCAAGGTCACACAAGTGGAAAAAGACATAGGATTTAACCCAACTGTTCTCCAATGTCCATATTCTTAATATTTAAAGCCTTCTATCTCCAAGTGTTTGTTTCCTGTATACATCGTTACCAGTTAGCCCATCAAATTCAGCATGCCAAAATGTTTACTGATCATCTTTACCTCAATTACTTTTTTTCCGTTACTTTTTAAATTGGTTATACTACAATATTCCACATCACCTAAAAAAACCTGGGAATCATTCTTGCAACTTGCTGTTCCTTCCTATCTTATATTTAACAATCATAAATCTTGTCAATAGTAAAAATATAGTTTTTTTTCCTCAAGATAGACCCTATTCATGTTACATACTATTGTTATTGCTCTCATTTAAAAGCTCTGTTTTTCCTTTACATATTTATCACCATGGCCCTTCAGGACACAAATATCACCAGATCACCTGGCTGAAATTTCTCACATGTCTTTCTGAAGCTTTAAAATTGGAAGAATTAATTGTTGCTTTTGTTTTTATTCTCCAAGCAACCAGACTCAAAATTGTACTTACAGAAAAATCCAACGTATTTTTACTTGGAAAATGAGGTAGTGCCAAACAAAACAAAGCACTACTTTTTAATTTTGTATTGTCTTTCATGTGTTAAATATCACATTTTTTGCATTAGTGTGTGGCAAAAAAATAACATCACTTTTATGTACCAAGTTCAGAATATTTCATCTGTAAAAGGCTAAATTCTTGAAATGAAATAGAAGGGAGAAACTAGTATAAAGTAAAATGCTTTTATTGTTTTAGGAGCTGAACTATAGGATTTCAGAAATACAGTGTACTAAATAAACTTTCTTATTAGTAGATAACCAGCATTTTGAATCACGAATAATAGCAGGTAGGTTTCACCTAAAGCTATGGGTATCACTGCTCTGATTTGTTGCAAAAACTTATAAGCTTATAATTTTAAATAATTATCCAATTAAATTCATAAACTTCCCATTTTTCTTACCATTACAATTATTAAGATGATTATATTTATTTTAGGAATAGTAAAAGTTTGGAATTGAACTGCCAAATGGCACCTTAGGAAGATACTAATATTTCAAGAGAGAATGTATGATTTTGCAGATAACATAACTTTGGTTAGACATAAGAGAGAACAAAGAAAAGGAAAAAAACAAATGCAAAAATCGGAGACAACAGATTAAAAAGGAGTGTTTATGATTGACTTTTCCCCACATGTAAGATTTGGTAGAATTAAACTTCAGCATGTTATTCCAAATGAGATATTTTCTAGGAAAATGACAAAGTGATAAGAAGTAATGACAAGAAGATTTTAAATGGTGCACCCTTTCTCAAGTACTAGAATAAATTAATGGCTAAGCATAATTCCAAGTAGGCAATAAGCTCTTTTAGGGGCTTTTTTTTTTTTTTTAATTATTCTAAGAAGTACAAATCTTAATGCTGAAGCTTTATTATCCAGAGTTTCCAGAACACATTCTGGAAGGTAAATTTTAATCAAGATATCCTGTGGCCTTTAGAAAATGCAAGGCAATTTAGCATGAATTTAAAATATAAGTGGGTATATTTTTCTTTTTTGTAAACTCTTCACTTCATCATTACTTTAAATTTTTTTACTGGCCTCTTTTTTTCTCTTTTCTTGTGTGGGAAGTTATTCTGGAAAAACCTATGTCTTTTTGCATTCATATAAAAGGGATTTTTCACAGGAATGATATAACTCCTAGGTTCCAGAAACTTGCTTTTATTTTTTTCAATACATATTTGTTGAAAACGCTTTAGTAATATATTGCTTAAATACAGTTTTGAATGTTTGAAAACTGTATCATATTTGGTTTCAAAGGAGTGCTTTTACAGAGAAAAATAAATGCATGTATTGATTGTACATACAGTTACATAAATACTTTTTATTTTGTGATATTAAAACCTGTTTTTCTCTTAGAAAATACAGGGGAAGGAAAATATTGCTTTTGGGGAATTCTAAACATGGTGTGTAGAGGTTTCTGTGGACACTCCACGGATTATATTTAATACTGAAATATAGAGAATTAAACTGGAAAGTAGATGATTTTGAATGTAAGGGATGGGAACAAATCTGATGAATGAAAAAGAAAAAAAATGTTGATATATTCTAGCTCTCCACTTTAGCAGATGTGATTTATGGCGTAAGTTGATATCAGGGTTTTGGTAAGTTTTTATTTGGAAAACTCCTAAAAATTCATGTCTTCAATTTGTGAGAATAATAATATGTGAATATGTGTATATATTATATATACAATATATATTCATTCTGTGGTTCATCATTATGTCTTATTTGAAATAATATTTAAATACTTCCTACTGATTTCAAATGGAGATACAGATCATTAGATACGTAGGAGAGAATGGTGCTTAATGGCATGGTTTTAAAGACAAATTGCTGTGTTTGGTTACTGATTCTGCCTCTTTAGTAGTATTAGGAACTTGTACAACTTACCTTTCTGTGTTTCAGTTTTCTCAACTGAGTAATTGGATAAATGCACTTAAGCACTTAAAAAAGTACCTGGCATATAATGCAGAAGAAATAAATCTTATTTTCATAGACAATGAAGAGCTTAGTCAGTGGTTGGTGAATTTATTTAATATCTGGTAGGCCTTAGAAAGAACTGCTTGATTTTTTCATGTTTCTAGTAACTTATAATTTGCATATCATCCTTATTTTTAATATCTTATCTTGATGGAGGGGCAAGTTTGAGTTAGCAGCTTGTTAATGAAAGAAAATTATCCTGAGTAAAGGAAAATCAGATCAGGGTTAGATATAGAATTTGTATAACCTGTGTAGTCAGATACAGAGCCCTTCTTCCTCTAACAATTCTTTGTTTCTAAGGAAAAAACAAGAGAGTGGAAAGCAGAAAAGATGGGGTCATAGTCAAAGACATTCAATCAATTTTCACTTTTAGGAGGAGAAATGGTTTCTTGAGAGGATTGACTGATGATTCACCAAAGGTCTTATTTACACGCCAAGAGAAATTTGCATATATATTTTCAATACCTATGCCATAATGACTCTCTGTTTTACAGGGAAAGAAAAGAGGTCTCAGGGAGCTCAAACAATGTGTAAGGTCATTATCACCATTTAGTAAATAAGAAGATTGAGGGTGAAGAAATTTATGAATTACCATTGGAGAAAATAATAAAAAGCACCAACAAACATACTTTCAGAAGCTTAGAATTAAAAACATGCATAATGTCATATTATACAAGTCCTTTTCTTCCTTTCTTTAATGGCTATAATGTGTATATCTTGTCATATTACTACTGTCTTTCCTAACAATAATCTTGGAGTCATCAGTTAAAAAGAGTTATTTTAAGTTTTGTAAATCATTTTAACATTCGAAGTTTCAAATAAACATACTAGTTACCATTCTAACTGGATGGAAATCATTTATATAAAACTACCATACTTCTGCCTTTGCAAATCATACATTTTAGTATTTCAGATATAATTTAGAATGACAGAAAAAAGAGCTATTCTTAATTCATGTTTTTAAAGAGAAAAGTAAAATTCAGAACTAGTAGGCTCTTGTTCTAAATTTAGAACATATAATTTTCCACTGTGTTTGAAAGTTATTTAACTGCAGTTAATAATGTATTATTTACTCTAACATCAAGTCTAAAGAATTGCAACCATTTGGAATAATATCTGCATTCTATCCTAAAACTTATTTTTGAAGCCATGCCATCTACAGTATTTTTCTGTAGCTGTTAACATCAATTTAGTCTGCAAAATGCTAAAACATGATTTGCTATGCTCTGCCACCTTTCTAGTCTATGTCGGAAAAGAAATGTCACAGGTTTACATATGAGTAGATCTGTCTACATGACGATCAGGTCTACTGATTAAATCTAGATTTTGAATGTCTAATCAAGCCAGAATATTTCTGGCTTTCCCCTGTCGGAGGACAGGGGGAAAAGTGGCCTCTTCTTCTACCCCAAAGGGATTTACGTGATCCCTTTCTGAAGATTTGTCATGGTCTTTTGTTTAGCAAAGTGCATTGATAAGCAACACTGGGTGTAAAATTTGTGCTTGCCGGGGATATTTTGGATGTACCATAGAGCTACATTTCCCTAGATTTGAAATTAAGTGAATATTGGGAGCAAGGAAGCCGTGAAAAGGGGAAAAGGGACCTTGCTAGCTGTTCCACAAAATAATCCCTTCTGCAGGCTAATGGATTAAGAGGCAGATTCAGAACTCAAGACTTCCTGGGTTTAAACCTGGCTCTACTCTTCCCTCGCTCTGTGATTTTAGGTCCCTAACAACTTAAATTTTGTTAAAATAGTATCTTACTTATCAACCCTGCATAATTTTTTTCATCTTTTTAGTAACAAAAGATATAGATATATAGTGTGAATTGCAAAGAAAAGTAATTGATACATATATCACAAACAGCAAAAATTGCAGATTTTTTACTTTATGCCAAAAAGTAATTTCCAGATGTTTTTGAGATTAATATGTGACCATTTATAGACTATTTAGCTCTGTTATAATTACCTTTTGTTATATTCACTACTCATTAATTTAACAAGTTCTATTAACATTTATTAAGTGCACATCCAAATTTTATGTGAACATTAATTATTCTTACATTGATATTAATATAAACATAAAAATAACACAGAACTATAATAATTCATGTAACTGTGGGTTTGGAGGAAAGAAGGTAGACATACTTGTATGATCATATGCAAAAGGGCACATAGTAGGTTCTTTATAACTTGTACTCTCCAAATAGAATGAAAAGAGATGCTGTTTCAACATACAGGTCAAAAATAGTTGGCTTAGGGGCTCGCTGAAACCCCTCTGGTGACCTGTTTGCTTAATCTATAGCTTAGACACTGCGTATCTACAACTGTTTTAAAATTATTCAGCCAGGTTTTTATAAAATCATATTTCTTGGATTAAAGATTTACAGTTTGTTTTCTGCTCTTAAAAATGTGAAAACATTACCCAATCTCTGAAATCAGAGAAATATGTACATATTTATTTTCCCTTTGTTAAAAATGATATTTCACATATCAATTCTAGATACATCTTTTTACATCTATTCAAGAATAAGAGCTTTGAATTGCAAAGAGAACAATCAATATTCTGTAAAAATTTGATGACAATCCTAATTGAATCATGTAACAACCCACTGTTTCACCACAAACTTTGATTTGTGACATTTTCCACTATTTGAAGTTTGTGTTCTTATATTCCATAATTCTAGATATAAATGAATTCAAAGAACATCTTTGGGAATGCCTGGCTGGCTGGACTATTTCCCAGTAGAGAGTCTTTAGTGGCCATCAATAGTTAGCTACATTTATAACTTTATCTCCCAGTACTCTAAAATACACAGTGGGCATGTTTATAGCATGTACTGAACACTAACATCTCTTCTACATCAAAGGTTTTATTACAATTTTGCCCCAAATGTACAAAAAGTTATCTACTCATAAAAAAAATTACCAGCAAATCTTTCATAATGGAGTATATATATAAAATTATGTTAATCTATTTCAAAATCTTAATAATATAATATGACTTTCTCATTTTAAATTTATCAAACTAAAAATTGCTATCCTCAACACAATTTGAATATTATATTTGTATGAAAACATTATCCTGTTTTCCTGGTAGTTTTGTTTTGTGAGGGATCATGGGGGCAAAATTGTAGGAAAGGCCCACCAATAAAACTGTTTAAATTTCTTCCATTTTAATTCACACTTCCTGGATTCAGAGGAAGATTATACGCATATGCCCAGGGAAAAAATTAAGTGTATAATCTAGACAGATATATACATTACTAGTCATTTAATATTATAGAAAGTATCCAAGGGATCAAATAATATATATCTTTTTTTCTTATTCAAGTAAGTGGGATATTTTCTTTAAAGATTTTATTTATTTATTTTAGAGAGAGAGAGAGATAGAGAGAGAGAGAATGAGGGGAGGGGCATAGGGAGAAGGAGAGAATCTCAAGCAGCCACTCCACTGAGCCCAAAGCCCCACGCAGGGCTCAATCTCAAGAACCTGAGATCATGAACTGAGCCAGTCAAGAGTTGGATGCTTAACCAACTGAGCCACGCAGGTACCCCAAGTCGGATATTTTTATTTCTTTATTTATTTGAAAGATTTTATTCATTTATTTGAGAGAAAGAGAGAGAAAGCACAAGCTGGGGGCGAGGGACAGAGAGGGAGAAGCAGATTCCCTGCTGAACATGGAGCCCAAAGCAGGGCTCGATCCCAGGACCCTGAGATCATGTCCTGAGCCCAAGGCAGATGCTTAACCAAGCCACCCAGGCACCCCAAGTGGGGTATTTTTAAATCTTGTAGAGAACCTGTTTTTAGGGATGAAAGTAGCTGGCAACTGGCCCATGATAAAGCTTTCAAAAACACAACAGATTTTGGGGCGCCTGGGTGGCTCAGTTGGTTAAGTGTTTGCCTTTGGCTCAGGTCACGATCTCAGGGTCTTGGGATCGAGCCCCACCTGGGGCTCCCTAATCAGCTGACAGCCTGCTTCTCCCTCTGCCGCTCCCCCTGCGTGTGCTCTCTCTCTCTAGTTCTATCTCTCAAATAAATACATAAAATCTTTTAAAAAATGCAATAGATGTTAGCAACACCTTACAAGATCATATGGTTATTTTATTCATGAAACATACTGGGAAATAGATACACATCTTCTCAAAGAGGATAGATAAGTTGAAAATCCACATGGAATAAAATTTCTCCCAAACCAGTGCCTATCTGTATTACAATGGGCATATTCTAATTTGACTTTAACCGGTCAAGTGTACAGAGAAACACACAGAACTTACAGAGACTAAAAGTCTGGACACAGCCGAGATGTCCAAAAGACAGCATCTCAGCATTAGACTTTCAGGCCTCTCTCACCTTTCCCTTTTCTCCTTCACCTCTTCCTCACATCTTCCATCTCTTTGTCCTGCTTCTTTGACTGGAAGGTGTTTACAATTTTCTAATCATGAGGGGAAGTTTACAAAGGTTGAGAAGTGAGGGGAAGAGGTGGTTGGAAGAGCAGAAATCATTTGTTTTCTAGAAAAAGAAACAGAAGAGTAGAGACAGTTTGGAAGCACAACTGGCCAATATCACGTGACGAATGGAAACACTGTCAATGCAGCTGTCCATATTTATGGCTCCTTCTCTCATATTTACTACCATCAGGTCACCATCAATTTAAGCAAAGACTCATCTGTCAAGCAGTGGCATCAGTTTTGTGAAGCTGTTGACAATTGCTATGAAAAAGTTAAAATGTTTCTTTTCCTGAGAACTTGCTTTCCAAAGCACAGTGTGAAATTGTGAAGAGACTCTCTAGGGAAGACTTGAAACAATGTATCTACTGAAAACATTTTCACTCCTCAGGGAGGGTTGTGAGAATCAGGGAGAATTGAGAACTCGTCAAACTGGAACAGAAGTAAGAATATCCTAAGGGCTGTACTGGGTGTGTTGTGGAAGAAGCTCTGACCTCAGTTTTCAGGGGAACATAGTGGGATTTAGTCCATTCTGTGTACCTGGCTGTGCAGGATCTTTGACTTGATTACTTGTTTTACCGTAGTTTAATTATTATGAGCTGTTAGGTCTGATTTTTGAATCAGGAGGGGAAAATACCATTATGCTCTGGAGTTAAAAAAGAAAAAGTCAATCAACATTTAGGAACTAGACACAAGGAGTGAAGAACTACTTCATTGTCTTAACAGTAACTAAAGAAAAAAAATAAAATTTTGACGCTCCTACTATGAAAAAATAGCCCTACCAATTTTTTTTTAAAGATTTTATTTATTTATTTGACAGAAAGAGATCACAAGTAGGCAGAGAGGCAGGCAGAGGGAGAGGTGGAAGCAGGCTCCCTGCCGAGCAGAGAGCCCGATGCGGGGCTCGATCCCAGGACCCTGAGATCATGACCTGAGCGGAAGGCACCCACTGAGCCACCCAGGAACCCCATCTACCAAATTTTAAAATATATATTAGTTTAGAACACAGCATGCATTGTCTTCCCAATTATGTTCTGGTTGTTAAAGGGAATGATACCTGTTTACTTTGGAATCTAAGGTACACAAGATCTTTTCAATGCATATTTTTCAATTGCTAGAGGAATGATTTATTAATGTATGCTCTATGAAGTTGTATAAAGCTAAAGAACACTTTTCAGTTAGTGGGGTCCAATGCAGTTTTTGAAAGAATTGCCAAATGGTTAAACAGCAACTTTGATCTGGACTGTAGGAGACACCGCTCATGCGCTGGTTTAGGTAATCCCTGATCCCACTGCTGACCATGTGGGTCCGGCCTTCGTAACTTTGTGCTGGTGCGGCCTCACAGCGCTTCACCTCATATGCCGCCGGTGTGCTCTCACCTCTCACTCAGGGCCGCTCCTGCAGATAAGGAGGGTTTGGGCACTACACGATGCACTTTGGTACCCATGTATGCAGCAGCCATAAGAACAAGGGGTGTAACATGCCATGGGAGTAACTTTGCCTCAGGGCAAAGGAGCCAGTGAATAAGTCCTTTTTTTTTTTTTTTTTTTCCATTACTACACGGATTGTCTTAGAACATAGTTTCCTGTTTTCTCAGCAGAACGCCTCATGACCCAATCATCACCAGCACTTAGCAGCAGCTTCAACAGTATCAAATTTCTAACTCTTCCTTTCTCCTTTCTTCTCCCTCCCTCCCGTTGGGTTTGTACTCTTTATGAAAATGATACATATGTTTACTTTAACATCTGTGTTCTGGGAAAGCCAGGCTGAGGCATGAGAATGAGATTTGAAAATTTCAGTACTGAATTTGAGAATCCTTTCTCACGTGTGTGTGTGTGTGTGTGTGTGTGTGTGTGTGTAGTGCTTTGAGTATAGTATAAAGCTTAATAAATAAATACAAAAGCAGTACCCTATTTTCGAAGCAAACGTAATAGTTTTTAAGATCATTTGAGTTACAGGAGCACCCGGGTGGCTCAGTCAGTTAAGTGTCTGACTCTTGATTTCAGCTCAGGTTGTGATCTCAGGGTGGTGAGACTGAACCCCATGTCAGGCTTCATGCTCAGTGTGGAGTCTGCTTGAGATTCTCTTTCTCCCTCTGCCCCTCCCGCTTGTGTGTGTGTGCTCTCTCTCTCTTTCTCAAATAAATTAATTAATTAAATAAAGATCATCTGAGTTACATATATTACCACTAGAAACACTAATTTAGCTCTGAGTTATCCTTTGGCTACAACAAGCTTAGAAACATTCACATTGATCTTGGATGTACATCTTTGTTATTCTTTGATACATCCTTCTTATTTCTTTAAATACTTATACACAGACGTATATATGTTTGTATAAGTATTTTTTTTAAGCCATTAACAAGTCTTCCTGCTTTTATTCTCCATTTACTTACTCATTTTTGTCAGGATCATTGCTTCCCTATTTAAAATTGACAACCCAGATTCATTGGTGAACATCTTTTGTCCGCTGACATCTCAGTCCCAGCCTCTGCCCTTCTGTTTCCTTGTCTCCCAAGCCCCGAAGTTTCCTGTGGCCAATGTTTGCAGCTCCGAATTGTCCCTTAGGTTTTATTCACTTGCTTGGCTTTTGAATGCTGATACATTTTGAATGCTGATACAATGTTCCGTTTTTGCCACTGCCCATTTCTTTCTTTCCTTTTTTTAAAGATTTTATTTATTTATTTGACAGAGAGAGAGAGAGATCACAAGTAGGCAGGCAGGCAGAGAGAGAGGAGGAAGCAGGCTCCCCGCTGAGCAGAGAGCCCGATGCAGGGCTCGATCCCATGACCCTGAGATGATGACCTGAGCCGAAAGCAGAGGCTTTAACCCACTGAGCCACCCAGGTGCCCCGACCACTGCCCATTTCATTCGGTGCTCATGTTCCCTGGGAATACTCCTTTTGTATTAGGCAAGGGATGAGTTTGTGTTGACCTCTTAGGTGGTACATTGAGAATTGTGACTGTCAGTGAGGCACATATATGTATATACATATATATGTATATACATATACCTATATATGTATATGTAGTCCAGAAATAAAAAAAAAAACAAATGTATTAGGTTTATTAACATAAAATTTACAGGATAACTTAATAGATTAAGTCTTCACTTAAGTGCTTCTCCTTCAACCCTGACATGTACTTCCATATGAAAGAAGCCCCATAAGTATGACTCTTGTCTTTTCTCTACCCCTGTATTCATTTTGTTCTTTTGGAGGTGGAATAATTTCTATAATAACTAGAAAAAGAAACAGATGCACCTCGTTCTTTTCTCTTTTTTTTTACTTGAGACCAAAGAGCTTTGGAAGCAAATGCTCCCCTTAACTCCCCCAACAGCTCAGCGTGGAGTACGTGAGTACAGCAAGATTGTCACATTCCCATACTGTAGAGGACTAATTATAGCAAAAATCCATGGTTCATTATTAGGGGACACATTGTTCCTGTATACTTGAGCTGTGCTCTCCAACCAAACCTTTCTCAGTAATGAAAGTGATTCTTTTGGATCCCATCTTTGCTTCACTGGGGTGTCGCAAAAAATGAATATACTGCTGTTATGGGCGTTAATTATGACTGATAATTAAAATTAAGATTATATTAATGACTATCACATATTAGGTGGGTTCTATTTAGCAACCATAAAATCCATTTAATTATTAACATCTCCATTTTACAGAAACAAAAAGTTTAAAAAAGTAAGTGAAATGTCCAAAGTCCCAATGATTATAAAGAAGTAAAAATTCAAACTTACTGTTCTTCTATATAAAATTATACATAACATTAAATTTTAAATTAATAAAGACATTTCTCTAGAGAACCAAGTTCTTATGGTCCAGGTACACTGCTTTTTCTAATTCTATATGTGGCTTAATGATTTAGATTGATCAATAGTTGACATACACACTAAATTGTGTCATTCAGATCTCAGGTGTCTCAAACAACCCATTGAAAAATGAAAATTTTAAATACTTAAGGTCTTCCAAGATGGTAACCACATGATGTACACCTCAGTTTTTAAATGAATTTACCTGGCAGATTTATTTTAAATTATTATTTTAAATTTTGGAGAAATAACTATGACATTTAGTTATTTCCATTTTTAAATATAATTAAAGTAACGTTGTTTTCTGAGGAATAATTAGCCAATATAGTTGTTTCTAGATAGAACAGGAGCCAAAAATTATCGTTTGTTTTTATGAAGGTCACACATCCAAATCAGTAATAAGTCCTACCATTAAATATCAATTTCAGGGGCGCCTGGGTGGCTCAGTGGGTTAAAGCCTCTGCCTTCGGCTCAGGTCATGCTCTCAGGGTCCTGGGATGGAGCCCCGCATCGGGCTCTGTGGTCAGCAGGGAGCCTGCTTCCCCCTCTCCCTCTGCCTGTCTCTCTGCCTACTTGTGATCTCGCTCTCCCTGTCAAATAAATAAATAAAATCTTTAAAAATATATCAATTTCAATATATGAGAAAAATGCAATACAAGGCAATCCTCAAGGTTAACTATTTCATAGTGATATTAACAAGGAACATAATTTAGTTACATCTTAGAGTCTAGAAAATGTTTCTCAGATGTATAGTTTTCCTATTCCTTAACGGATCATTCCAGAGCTATTTGATTTTTTAACTAGTTTTATGACACAAAATTAAAGCCTTTAGTCCTCTAGATTATATCACAATCACATATTTTATGTTTTGGTTAATGATTTATTACAATCCATTAATTTAAAAAACAATGTAAAGTTTTATATTATACCTACTACTTTTGTGATAAAATAAAAGAGTATATTACAGCAATTATTTTGCAGCAAAAATATTTTGGGTGCTAAACTAACATGATTGATAAAGGACATGTCTCCCAAAGTTCAGTGTCTAATATCAGGTGCATATAAGCAATCAGGACATGATGGTGCATTCAATGCATTTTAATGCATGATAAAGAAATATTAACATGGAAGTGCCAAGAAAGGCACATACCTTGGACCTGGTGGTGGAGGGTGGTGGTGATTTCCTTAACATCATCATTTAAAAACTTTAAATGTAATAAAAATTAGTTTATTAGTTTATTATATTACTTTTTCTCTAGTAGGAGTAAGGTAAGGAGGTTAGCTTGGGGTAGTTTAATTTTTTTAAAAAAAGTGTATTGTCAGTTCAACAAAAATCACACATCCTCTCTTTTAAAGACAGTTTTGTGCATTTGATACTGGTGACGTACCTTTTTCTGGCAAAATACAGAAGATGTCTTTGGGCTGTATAGAAAACTCAAGAGAAGCAAATGTGATCTGCACATGACACTGTCACTTATACCACTTTTGCAATTCTCAGTCTCTCTGCTTTCCTTTTTTTTAAAATTACAGTTCAGAGAAAGACAATTATCATACGCTCTCATTGATATGAGGAATTTGAGGAACAAGACAGAGGATCATAGGGGAAGGGAGGGAGAAATAAATGAAACAAGATGAAACCACAAAGGGAGATAAACCGTAAGAGACTCTTAATCTCAGGAAACAAACTGAGGCTTACTGGAGGGGAAGGGGATGGGAAGGATGGGGTGGCTGGGGGATGGACATTGGGGAGGGTATGTGCTATGGTGAGTGCTGTGAATTGTGTAAGACTGATGAATTACAGACATGTACCCCTGAAACAAATAATATATTATATGTTAATAAATTACAGTTCAGCTTTTACCATGAGTACTCTGCCACCTAATAGCTGAGCATCTATATGTAACTTATCAAGGTAAAATGTTGAGCATTAATCATGTTTCTAATTTATGGCAAAGTCACTGGCTTAACTGGAATTATTCCTTCAAGTTTGCAGTGTTAAATGTTACAGTATCTTTGTAACAAGTGACTCTAAAATTAAGTCACAGCTTTTGAGTTAAATTTTATAACATTGACCATTGGTGCCTGTGTTACATCATGCCATTTCATTTGTCACTATAAATAAAGGAAATCAATGAGAAAATAGAAATGATATTTGAGAATGATAAAGTATATTTTTTTGATGTTTTTAAATAGGATCATTTAAAGTTTTCTATGGTGAGTTGATTTGATGAACGTTTATTTTAAGAGTCAAAAGGAACTTAGTAATGCATTTATGTAAAACTAATGCTCATAATTAGCTTTATTATGCAGTGCCCTCAATAAATAAATGACAGTTT
>CM052889.1:37026912-37314550 GCA_028534135.1 Potos flavus
GTTGGCTATTAAATTGTACAATGGATTTCTAAAAGAGATTACAAAAAGGAAACAATAGAAAACAGTCTCTCTTGGAATATAGTTTTGCTGCAACTATAATTACATTGTGCCAATGATTTATTTTTCATAGCTATGTCTTCGAAATTCTGTTCTTAACCTTCTTCTTGCACACTTTTTTCCTAGACCATGTTATGCACATTCATTATTTTAACATACCTTGATAAATCCTGATTAAAACCAGTTTAGATTTACAATACCTGAAGAATTCAGCATTTGCAGTTGGAAGTTCTCAAAGTATCTCATTTTTGATATACCTCAAATACAGCCTAACACTACCCGCCCCCCCTAATCTGTATTTCCTTCAGTATTTGCTTATATAGTAAGTGTAATCACCACTCACCAAAGACAGGAATCTGGCCATTATCCTAAATGTCATTCTTTCTGTTACCAACCTTACAAATCAAATTAAATTTATGATTATATTCTAAAAACATTACCTTCTTATTTTTTATTCCATATTCCTACTGGGGTGTCAAGAATTGCTCAAGTGGTTATCTTCACTCCAAGCCTGCAAATCCCTTCTTCTAATTGATCCTCCAGACTGCTTCTGCTATTATTATTTCTGTCCTCCAAAGCTCCCCAGCATTTCAGACATGTTCCTCCAATATTTTCCCTTGTTTGCCTTTATAAACATTTCCCATCCATTGTTCCCTTGACTCTCAGCTCTAGACTTACCAAATTGCTTCTTGTCCTGGTACCGTGTTCTCTCTCATCCCCATAACATCGAACTTCCTGTTCTTTCCTGAAATGTCCTCATCCTTTCTCTGCATTCCTCAAGGCTGTGCAAGCATTCTCTATAAAGCTCTCTTTAACTTCTTATATAAGCTGGGTAAGTAACTCTTTCTTTCTTTTATATGATATATTTTATAAACTATCAAGCTTCCTCGGTTACATGTTCCTCTTCTGCTATATTTGATTCTGTATAAGTTTACGTCTGCATAATGTTTGGCCACCAAGTGAACTGAGGCTTCAGGATACATACAGGCAGTCCAAGAGAAATAATTTTAAATAGAATATTGGGTGTTGAGGTTAGAAAAAGTAAAAGCAGGCAAATGAGAGCGTTTCAACTCAAGCTTTGAGAGAAATAAAGGTAGCTGCACTTACGGTAGCCTTATTCTTAGACCTCAGCTGAGGAGGGTTTTCGGAAACAATAGCCAAGAGCACGTGCTTGAACATGAACTCATCGTACACAAAGCTCAGATTATACTCCAATAAGTTTTTCTTTCTCCAGATCTATGCTTTCCACACAGTATTTCTGACCGTACAATGGGTGTAAAAAACATCCCGCTGTAGTCCTCTTACCACACACTTTTCTCTTTGTTGAGATGTCCCTATGAAGAGCAAATTCCTCAAAAAACTTGAATCCAGAATGTTTTGACATTTTTATATCAAGCCAATTTTATAACACTTAATTGGCTTTCATTGTGTTAATCAGAAAAATCTTCACAAGTATTTGCATATTTTTTCCATTGAAACTCCTTTAGAGACAAATTTGTCTTCCCATCTTTCAGTGTTTTTATATTTTAGCTATCTGAAAAAGGTTTATGTTATGTTTTGGTTTCATCTGCTTGCTTGTTTTTATTAATTACAAAAATCTATTATTAATCTCTCAGTATAAAATTTACAAATGTAATTGCACTCCTGGGTCTCTAAGTAGTCAAACTGAAGGGAAGTTATCAGGAATAAAGGGAATTAATCTCATTTCATTTATTTTATTTTAAGTAAGCTATTTTAACATACATTTTTCAAAAGTTCTTCTTTTTCTTTTTCTGTTTCTGTTTTTTTTTTTATGTTGGCCAGTTGTCTCTGCGCTAAATGTGAATATGTTCCCTCAGATGAAAAAAGGGCCTTTGTTGATGTGATTAATGATCTTGAGATGAGGAGAATACCATGAGTTATCAGTGTAGCCCAATAGCATAACAGGGTCATCACAATGGGAAGAGGAATGTAGGACAGCCAGTTAGAGATATGAAAACAGAAGAGACCGGAGAGAGATCTGTAGATGCAAATGGTCTCCAGAAGCTCCAAAAAGCAAAGAAAGATTCTTCCCTAAAACTCCCGGGAGGAATGCAGCCCTGCCAATACCTTCTAGAATTTTGGGCCTCCAGAACTGTAAGATAATGAATCTGTGTTGTCCTGAACCACTAAGTTTGTGGCAAATTATTAAAGCAGCACTAGGAAACAAGACAATGATCAATACTATAAATGTTGTGGATTATGGAAACTGTTTTACAAAACATAGAGAAGAGAGCTAATATGTATTGAATACTTCAATGTATCAGGAATGACAAAACTACACATTTTGCAAAACTTATCTAATTTTATCTTTAAAATTTCATGAGATAGAGCTTATCTTCAGTTTAATAGCTAAGACTTGGTAATGAACAACAGCCACAAAAAAAATTAAATTAAAAAATCACACAGTTGGGGCGCCTGAGTGGCTCAGTGTGTTAAAGCCTCTGCCTTCGGCTCAGGTCATGATCTCAGGGTCCTGGGATCGAGCCCCACATCAGGCTCTCTGCTCGGCGGGGAGCCTGCTTCCCCCTCTGTTTCTGCCTGCCTCTCTGCCTACTTGTGATCTCTCTGTGTCAAATAAATAAATAAAATCTTAAAAAAAAAAAAAATCACACAGTTAAATGATAGAACTGGCATTCAAAATCAGTATCTTTGGCCTTAAAATCTATTATCTTTCTAATGAATGCTTGACTCAAGTTTTAGATCAAAATTATTTCTGAAACTGGAAACAACTGCAATAACACCATCAATCCTGGCTTGATTACTTCATTTTAAAGATATTTTTATCGACTTCACTTTTTGTCATCTTTTAATGATTCACCACTGTCAAGAAATCATCCTTGCCCCTTACTTCCTTTTGTCATCACGGATTAGTTGGTCCTTTTAAATGTTCTCCTATTCTGCACCTCCATCTATTTTTTTAAGTATTTTTTTTGTTTCCCCTGTATTCTACAAGCATCTTTACAACATGTAGAATTGGTTTTTTTCTGTATCTAGTATGATTTACTAGATACAGTATAATAACATGCTGATTTACACTTTTCAATATTTTTTGTATAATTAATTCAGAGCATGGCCCACTGATATTTTAGTAAAATGTTAAAAAAGGAAATTTTGAAAAAAAAAGAAAAAAAAAGAAAATTTTGAATTATCCAGCAGTTGCATTAGACAAAACATTTTTATTTTTACATCTATATCTATCAGTTTGATGATTTGTTGCATGAATTTGACCCATGTTACAAATGTTGCCTGAATGTTGGTTTACTTGTGTGTGTAATTGATTCTAAAATATTGCTTGGAAATAACATATTGCAGTATTAGATGAAGGAGGCAATATTATTCATAGTTCTCAGAAAGAAAGACTGAAAAGAGAAACAGAAACAAGTTATCTACCAACAAGTCAATGGCAGAAATGAAAATAGGAGGGTGCCTTGGTGGCTCAGTCAGCAAAGCAACTGACTTGATTTTTGGCTCAGGTTATGATCTCAGGTTTATGAGATTGAGACCCATGTGTCAGGCTCCAAGTTCAGCATGGAGTCAGCTTGAGATTCTCTGTCCCCTTCTCCTTTAACCCCCTCCCCCTGCTTGTATACTTTCTCTCAATTAAATAAATAAATAAAAATCTAAAAAAAAAAAAAAAAAGAAAACAGAGTCCAGGTAAACTAACAGCATATACTACTTTCTCTTCTCAAATGTTTCCTCCTTTACCTCATGGTATATGTGACTTTCAAGTTATTTCATTCAATATATCCCCACATGAAAAAGAGCTAAAGTTAACGGGTATATACATATTGGTTCAGTCACGTCTGGATCCCAGTTCTACCACCCACTAATAAGCTGTTCCCTGTTGTGAAGTCAAAATGTAAAGTGTAAAACTCATCAGAAACGTGTTCTGTTATAATAGCAAATCTGAAATAAACAGCATCTTTTTTAAAAAGGGAGATTGTAGGAGTACAGAGTGCAATGTATATGATTTTAATACAGGAAATATTTTCCCGGTAAAATCATATGTGGTTTACCAAATGCATGAGACAACAGAGGAAAACTGTTAAAAGAGCTGTATGTACACATCTTGGGACTCTGATTTAACCAGATTTGCTTGAGCTTTGGCTCTTGAGATTTTAAATTGTTACTTTTTGAGATGAAGAGTATGAATATATTGGAATGTGTATTTTAAAATATGCTGTATATTCTTAATATAACATTATCATGCAGTAAAACTTTCACATTAATCAATTAATCATTGAACTTTCAAAAGGTAATGGTGCAAGACACTTGTTAAAAATTGGCAAGGAATTATCTATTCAAGATTATTGCAACAGCGGTCAAGATTATACCAGTGAGAGATTGAACTCAACTCCACTGAAACGAAAGGCAGAAGATTTTCAAACTCTAAAGCTGACTACTGGAAAAATACTAAAGACCCTAGGGGAAGGTTGGTCTGTGTGATTAGGCTATCAGTGTTTGCTACTTGACGTTTATCAAAATAAGGCTTCCGTTCTCTCACAGAGACTCGGCAACAGAGGGCTTGTCTTGCTAATGATTACAGTTCAAAGGGATGGCTCCCAGGCCTTAGAGTAGGACAATATATTTCTGCATTGCAAAATATTTGCATCTCAAAGGAACAGAGAAAGAATTTACAATTGAAAATTTTCTAAAGTAAATGCTCTGAGAAAAAGGAGTGCGGGAGTTGACAGTCAGTAAGAAATCTATCTAAAATCTAGTGAACTTGGAGGGAATGTTAAGGCCCTCCTGGTCAATGTATATAATGCATAATTCGAACAATATGAAGTATAATACCGAAAACATTATGTTATCTCGAACAAATTTCAGTGGTGTCTTTAGGATTCAAATTTTTGGGGAAATGTACTATTTCAGGACTTTCCTTTCTTTCTTATACTTGTATAAAAATGCCAGTAAGCAAATAATCTGTTAGCAGGATGTTGGGTTATATTTTCCTTTAGTTCAAGACCGTAATGCAGAAAAATGTTCTTCCATGTGATGCCTGGTGACTCAGTCAGTTGTGTCCAACTCCTGATCTCAGCTCCAGTCTTAATCTCAGGGTTGTGAGTTCAAACCCTGCAGTTGGGCTCCATGCTGGTGTGGAGCTCACTTAAAATAAAAAGAAAAAAAGAAAAATGTTCTTTTATCATTTTTTAAATATCACAAAGATATTTCAATAGGAATCAATGCTGTCAGGTTGAATTTTAAATACAGGCTTTCATGAAGAGTACAACTATGAAAACTAGATAATTCAACTGATGATGATGGTTTACATTTCCAATATTTTTAAAATGAGGTATCAACACAATATTGCTACCCTCAATTATACAGCTTTATAACTCCAATTTAATTTCTGTATTTATAATCAGATCAGCAACATGTTGACATGGACAATAATAAGCAAAATTTTATTCAAGGTTAGTATTTTAATTTGTGGTGGTGAGATCATGCAAATTAATTTTTTTAAGTGATGTGGGCGAGGGGCTTCAATTATTTTGCTTATCTATTGTGAAATTATTAAAACTGAAAAGGACAACAAAACACTTTAAAAAAAGAAATGAGTTAAAAAAAAAAAAAAGAAATGAGTTGTATGAAAACCCAGAATAAGAGTACAGAGCTGAGTAATTTTGAGGTAAATACCCTGTCTGGACATTTAAATTATTTTTTATTATTTTTTTAAAAAGATTTATTTATTTATTTTAGAGAGAGAGAGAGTGGGGGTAGGGGGGTAAGGGGTAGAGGAAAAAGGAGAGAGAGAATCTCAAGCAGACTCTTGACTGAGCATGAAGCATGACATGGGCCTCTGTCTGACAACCCTGAGACCATGACCTGCATTGAAATCAAGTCGGATGCTTAACTGACTGAGCTACCCGGGCATCCCTGTCTGGACATTTAATTTCCATTGGGTTCTACACAAAACAAAGGCAAAAACAAAATAAAAACTAATAAACAAAAACACCAATCAAGCAAAAGCAATACTAATGGAGATTTTAAATCTCTAGCCCTAAGAAGAAAGGAGGAGGAAAAGGAGCTAAATTCACTACTATTCTTCCTGGAGACCCACTTAAGGGGAGCAGAATTTGTCACCCCAAAATATGTCTCTTTGAGATTAAGATTTTGTTAACTGGTTATTTGTAAAAAATAAAAAACAAAAGACAAAAGCAACAACAACAAAAATCAAACAAAAACAGTAGACATAAAGGAAAACAGTAGACATAAAGGAGCTTTGAAAACCAAGTCGAAATTATCTTTTTGTAAAACACATGTACATTTATAAGGGAAACCTCCATTTGTAATGGTATCTCCATCTCTGTAGAACTATGAATAAATCTCCATAAAAATTTAACAAAGAAGAAAACATGAGCTTAAATCACATAATAACATACCCTTGTTCATTGTGTTTTACCTGATAACTTCCCATAACTTACTCTTCTCACCCTCAACATCTTTTTTTTGTCTTTAGCAGAAGATGGTATTTAAGGTGATGGCTTGGGCCATTTCAGAGAGTTATTCAATTTTCCTGGAAGGAATAAATCAGGAAGTATACATGTTATTAAAATTCTGTTTGTTTTTCTTCCTATTAATCTGCCTTTTGTTACAGAAGGGGTATCAGCCAAGAACCTATAAGAGTGGAAAGAAAATTATTTTTCCTGAGAAAAACCTCTGAGATTTATTGTCTATCAGAATAAAATCAGTCTGTGCTTTGAAAATGGTCCAAATCATCTGGCTGTAGCATTTCCAAGGTTCTTATGAGTAAGACTGAATTGAAGATATCAAAGGTCATTGGTGTAAACGACAATAATAGAGCTATGGTAATATTGATAATGAGGCATATAATGAACTGAACTTCATTTTGGAGATCCTCAGTGACCAAAAAGAGAATTGCAAATGAAGTGGAAATTTAGAGAAGATTAGTCAGAGATGATGAAAAAAGACTATTTTAAAAGGTAGAATTTCAGGTTGGTTGCAATTTAGTGTAATGAGATTCTACTCTTAAGTGAAAATCCATTAAATGACAGAAATAATTTAAATAATGAGAAATTCTATGAGATGAGACAGCAAAGTCCATATATCCAGAAGAGATGTTCTCTCCTGACTTCACTCCCTGAAAACCACAATGAATCTGTTTCAGTCACCAGTCCATTTTGATCAATTTGACCAATGCAATCCATCAAATAACCCAAGAACCTTTTTTCTTGATGGTACTGAATTAATTTATCATTAAAATTTTGTTGACTTATTATACAAATTAACATATATATTTTATTATTTAAATGTATAAGTTTATGACCTTTTTCCTGAATTTATACAGATTTTCAAGCTTAATAAATATTTATTTGTGTATACAGTGATGCAAATTGATTTAGCTATCTACTTATCATCTATATATGTTTACATAGAAAATAACCACTACACTGCTTTTAAATGATTACAATAATGGTTCATCTATGTAATTATTTTTTATTCCTAGAAAAATGTCCTTTACCATAAAAGCATCTTTGAGAAAACCACTCTTCCACTGACAGTGTTATTTTTCATTGTTATAGGTAGATACTATTTCCACCATTTACTACCTATATGAACTCCAATAAATTTATTATCCTTTCCAAACTTCAGTTTTCTCACTGGTAAAATGGTGGTAACTACCATTCTCATAGGGTTGTTTTGAGAGGTAAATGAGTTTACTCAGATTATGCTAAATTATGGGAATGGAGGTTGAATAAAATAAATAAATATATAACTATATATATATATATAGTTATATATATAATATATAACTAAAAGTAATTTCCAAAAGTATTTAGCCTTTTCTATCATTTACAGATAAGGAAATTAAAGATAATGGAGTATAATGAATTATCGAGGTTATACAACTTGTTAGAAACCATGACAACATTAGAATCCAGTATTCCTAATTGTCTAAATCAGTGCTAAGAAAAGATTTCTTTAAATATTCTACTAAGTAAATACCATTAACTATAGTGATGAAAATAACACGTTACCCTATAATATGTTTCAATAAGACACTTCTGTCTTGGGGCACCTGGGTGGCTCAGTTGTTAAGCATCTGCCTTCAGCTCAGGTCATGATCCCAGGGTCCTGGGATCGAGCCCGACATCGGGCTCTCTGCTCAGCGGAGAGCCTGCTTCCCCCTCTCGCTCTGTCTGCTGCTCTGACTATTTGTGCTCTCTCTCTCTCTGTCAAATAAATAAATAAAATCTTTAAAAAAAAAAAGACACTTCTGTCTCCACTTCTGAACTCTCAGCATCCTTTTTGAGAGTCATATGCAAATTTTCAGTTCTAGAGATATTTTACATTTCTTTTTTTATATTCTAAAAAATCAGTAAAAATTTAACACTAATTTCAAGAAAGCTATGTGCCTCCTTTCAGATTATAGTTTTATAACCTATCTTTTCTCCAGGGAAAAAATAAGTCAGTTGAGTAAACATACATATATTTCCATGCATACAGACAAATAGTAAAATAATTCATAATACCCAAAATCTGAAAGAAAATACATAAACTAATCATTTTAAATATCTTAAAAGTGTTCAGTTTACATACATACACACACACACACACACACACACGATCTTTTAATCATTGGTTGAGAAGGACAAACTTGGTGACATTTAAGGAAAAACTTGTGAGGTTAGGTACTATCGGATTGTAGATTTTTCTCTCATCAGAATTTTATAATCCAAGAACAATTAACAAATTTGGCAAAATTTTTTGCCTAATGAGCATGGAATATTCAGTGCTATAACTCCTAATTTCATGAGAAAAATTGAATCATAGGGTGTTATATTATCTGATAGGTCTTAAATATTTGCTTTTAGTAGACAGTAATCTCCTTATTGATATAACTGTCTTGCTTAAATAAAAATACATTTGTACTTATATATAATTGTATTGTAAAAACATAAAAATCTAATTCTTTGTTATGCATTTATTTATAATCCCTATAATCCTTTATGAGCATATATAATAATTAAAAACCAATTACCTCATTTAAAAACTTGATTTTATGTACTGTAATTTGGAGTGTTTATTTATTAATATTTAATTACTTCTTAATTAAAATTTGCAATTTATAAAATATGTGTTCCTTTAAAATAGCTAATGATAAATACAAGTAAATGAAAATAATTATCTTACTTACAAGTTAATAATTATTATTGTCCTTTTTAACTGAGATTTTGTTTCCTTTAATGTTTTTAATAACATATTCTTACAGACTTTCTAAGTGAAATAGGTAGGGACATTTTCAGTATAGATTATATCAAAGATTATTGTCCTTAACATGTATTATTTTCCCTTAATTAGTGAAACACAGTTCTTGTGGTTGGTAATTCACGATGAAGAGAGTTCCTGCAGTTATATTCTCAACTTAAATGGTGATTGACTCCTCAGAAGTCTTACTAGAATATCACTTCGTGGATTTCTCCTGGGCCCTAGTTATTGCAAGTGTCAGCAGTAATTTGTTAGAATACTTCATCTCCTATAAATAGACCTGTAACCCGAATTTGGATAATAGTTTCTTTTTATAATAACTCTTCAGTGTAGTTGAAATAAGCTCCATTTTACAGATCAAATAGTGTTAAGGAAATAAAAGTTTCATTAATCCTCATTTAAATTATAAAAAGTGAGTTTATTTTTTTCTCAATATGCTGAAATCACTAGCAAATGGCATAATGATTAAAAAGGAATTATCTAATAGATTATTTCATGTAATATTTTTTAAAATATGAGGTAAATTATTTTACAATTATTAATACATGCATATTTTGGTTCTATCATTAATCAAGTGAAAATGTGCTATGCACATAAATCTACTGCATATATTTAAAAACTTTGTCCATGAAGAGATCATGTCCAAGATGCTGTTGGATGTTAAACACCATGACACATTTACTTTCAGTGAAAATATATTTCTGATTTACTGAATAAACCTTGATCAATTGCCCTAAAACATTAAGCTCTTCACACTTCAAGTGGTCTCTTCTAATTATGTTTTCATTAGCTTTGGATTTATAACATAAGCTAGTCTATTGGGTCAAAGGGAGGATATTAGAAAATCAGTTGAGAACACATAAAAGACAAGTTGAATAGGAACACTTCACAACTTAGAAATTGAAAAAATATTTTTCATACATAGTAATGGGAGGAGAAAGATGTATACGATATCAGGTTTTAATGAATGTATCTATCCCATTAGTCTTTTCAATTATTCAAAGATTTTGGGGGACTTCCAAAGGAAAGCAATGGTCTATTTCTGTCATGAGTCAGCAGGGGGCAGTAGGTATCACAGAAAGATGATGGAAAAAGCTTTAACACACTCTTCCAATGAGTTCCCTCACAAACTTCTAAGAACTAACTTGTCACCAACAAATCACTTTGTTGTTTCTATGCCAATGCTTTCATACACCTGCTTGAAAATGAGCTGATGTAAAAAGTAAACCTATTCTCAATTTCCCCAGAGTATACTTGTTGAGTGCATTTATTTTCAACAGGAGAAAGTTAATCCATGTAAATAAAAACTCTTAGTGGAACAACAAGAATAACATATTTGGAGTTAAATGAGCCCTTGGCTTGATTTGAACAGCTTAGAATTTTATAGGGGTAGTACTCTCACCCAGTCCCCTATCCAGTAGATATTTAACCATAAATTTGAATTTTTCTATGTAGCTGAGATTAAAGCAATATTTAGAATCTAAAGCACTGTAAAGCCAAGGTTTTCTAAAATAAAATCAATAAAATATTAAAAATACTGTGATATCTTTTAGTTTAAAAACTGCTTCAGTGAGGGTTTCTGCTTTGCTTTGTTTTGTTTTCTGAAGTCCATTTAAAATATAGTTTTCTATGGTTACTATGCGATAATGGTAGCTGATTATATGATAGAGCTGCACAATAATAATTTGCAATCTGTCATGTGTGAAATCTTGCACTGAAGCAGATAAACCAGGCTGCTGAAGTGTGCTCGGTATCATTGCATTAGATGTAATAGCACAGATTGTATAACAGTATATAATAAAAACACTGTGTTTCTTCTATGATTAGAAATTTGATTACTCTAAATTATCATTTTGCCAAATGTTTTAAAGATTTTTTTATAAGTTTAACTGAAACTTTGTACATTAATTAAAATGATCCACCACAAATGCAGAAAATCCATTAGGAAGAGCAAAGTTTGTTCCACCTGGTTATTTTCTACAACCTCATGAAGATTTGAATAAACGTCATGTTCAATTCTACCCATCATCCTACTGCCTTTTATTCTGTAATGAATATGGAAAAGATGATGAGGGCAGTTTACCAATGAGACAGGCCATGACACTCAGATGCTGAATAACATTATCATGATTCTTATCTCCCAATGAAACTAGAAAATTAAAATTGTTGGGAGAATGACCCTCATGTAAAATTGAGGTCATTCCTTTGAATGTTGTGACAAAGAAAAACTTCGCAGTGTATTATGCCCTGTACCAGTGTCACAACTTGGGCACATACGTGCTGGCATCAAAATTTGTTAGCCTATTCCTCTTGGTAAAAATTTCCCTAGATTTATTCAGTAATCATAAAATTATCGTTATGTCCATGATAAAAAATTAAAACAAAAACAAAGAAGCAGCTTTTGTACAGGTATATATGCATAAATTTTATCCATGTGGAGTAATTTTGAAACTTAGCCGCAGGTAGGTATGAACTGTGACATGTGGGTTGCAAGACTGGGTAAGCAAATATAGAATCTTCATGGACCAGGAAAGAGGTCTTATGGTTAATTGACATTAGTTTAGGATGTACCACATTGCGTGTCTTTTTAAGAAGGGCAGGATACCTGGTTAGGATGCCAACATAAAGAAGATGCCCTAGTCAAGAAGAGGTATGCTCACAGATTCATAAACAGCAGACTTTTTTGAAATTGGGTGCTTTCAATCTAAAAAAGAAGGTGGGTGGAGAAAATTAAGTTACAAAAAAATAAAAATAAAATGTTGACTGACAGCTTATTTTTCGGACTGAAAAATTTCTATCAATCCAGAATTTTGTGGCGGTATCAAATTTTGTAGGGGATAGGCCAATTGCTGGCTGTAGCAAAAACAGATATTTAATCAATAATAGTAGTAATAATGACAACAACAATAGCTAAAATTTCTTGACCGAAAACGATGTGCCAGAAACATTTCAAAGTACTTTGCATACATTGTCTTATTTGTCTCTTGACAAATTTGAGGCTGATGTTAATTTTATGCCCATTCTATAGGTGTAAATATTGAGACAAAGAGTGATTGAGATGCCCGATGTTCTGAGAGCAAGTTAGTTAGGGACCTGGGATTTGTATCTAAGAAATCTGGATTGAGAAATACAGACCCCCTACTCATATCTCTAAAGCTGTTTATTAAGAACTTTGAAATAGCTAACAAATTTATGCTCTGATTTTTGTTGCTAATTAATATTTTGGTCATTAACATATTACTAAAAACTTTTAGTTTTATATTACCAATGTTCTAAAATTTAAGTCAACTAACACTGAAATTGCCTATTTCTATTAATTAACACAATATACGGCCTTTCCAACCAGGCTTGGAATTTTTCAATTTGTCAACTCTGATAGAGTTGAATGATTAGAAATGGATGAGATTTTATATATTTCACTAAAAACAATGTAGAGAATTACATGAGATCTGAAGAGGTTTTGGTTGTGCTTAACTGTTCATGTGAGGAAGGACATAAAGAACTTCGGTAAAAAAATGTTGAGTAAAAGTCAAATGTATATACCATGAACATTCTATTGCCCCTAAGTTGCTAAATTATGTATTTCTCTGATTCTCTTCTTTTCACTTTTTGCATTATCTTACTACTATTTATGAACTTTCCTTTACCCCATGATATTCTGATCTCCTCAAGATCAAGGTCCTTACTCATATCATCTATTGGCCAGCAAAATGCATTGGATGGTAATAAAAGAGGATAGCATATATTGAACAGTTACTAAGCACCAGAGTTTGTGCTAACCTAATTATTATATGTTCGTTACTTCAGTTAATCTTTACAACAGCATGAAGTCCTGATAAATGAATAGCTTCAGTTCCCACCATACTAAGTGGTGAGACTGCAATCGCTTCTGTTAACTCTGGAGTTTTACATGAGAAAATGGAAAAAGACAAAATAAAACGAAACAAAACTCCCCCCAAAACCATGAGATAGTGGAGAGGAGAGTGTGGTGAATAAGTGAATGAATAAATTAATGTACATCTGAATAAGTCATGTTTCTCAATTTTACCTTATATTGCATAAAGCTGTTTTTTTCTGTATGTGTTATAAAAATTTTTTTTACAGAAATTCTAACTCTCATCAAGTGTCTCCTTATATTTTGGAACTCTTCCTCACTAAACTCCATTGATTTTCAGAATATACACAATTGAATGATCTGCTCACTGTGACTGTTTTGAAGTTTGTATGGCATTGCTTATGGTATAGAAATTTACTGAGCTTTTGATAAACTGCCGAAAAAATTTTACCGTCATAAGTAACACTGAGGAAATCTTTTTTCCCCTGATTTTATATACTCTTATAACATGATGGGTGTGCGTATGTGTGTTTATTATATGGATAATGGTTAAAAAGTCAATGTAGTGAGGGGTACCTGGGTGGCTTAAGCAGTTAAGTGTATGGCTTTGGCTTAGCTCATGGTCTTGGGGTCCTGGGATCTGGCCCCATATAGGGCTCCCTGCTCAGCGAGAGTTTGTTCCTCCCTCTCCCTCTGCCCCGCCACATGCTTGTGCTCTCTCTCTCTCTCAAATAAATAAATAAATTCTTTAAAAAAAAGGTAAATGTAGTAAATTGATGAGAACTTTTTCATCATTCCATTATTTTCAGAGGAGTAACTGAACTATTGGAGGGAAGCTGGCTGCCGTTTTTATCATGGACACCTTGATTCTTCCCTGTGTTCTGAATCATTGAAATGGGAGGGTAGTACATCCATAAAATCAACAAAATGTTTACACTGTGAAATCTCCATTTAGCATGATCTTTAATATGACATCTGACATGATCAGATTTCCAATGCTCTGATCATTGTGTCTATAAGCAAAGAGAGGTGAACACAACTTAAGTAAAAAAATTGACTACATTCATTTTTAAAAAAATCTGTGTTCAATTTTTTTCTCTATCAAATTAAAATCAGATTAAAAATAACATCAAGATTGTTGCATAATTATCATTCTATGTTAATGAGATTTATAAAAGGATTAAAAAACTTTTCTATAATTCTACAAATGAGATATATTACTGATTGAAAATGGAAATGTTATGCTTATAACTTACATGTTTATAAAATGGGATAGAATGTGAACATTTCAATTTAAGTCCCTATTATCGTTATTTTGTTTGTATGTTTCTATTTTCATGTTTCAGGTTTTATATTATGCAACAGCCACCATGAGTATTTAAACAAAATAAAATTCTGAAGTAATATTTTGCTTCAGTAGGGATACAGACTACCCAAGCGTATCAATGCAAGTATCTTTTAAATTTATTAAATTATCGTTAGTTCAGGAAGTTATCATAAATTGGCCCTTCCAAGAAATTTATATATGAAAGGGAATTTTTTGAACTAGCTAAAATAAAAATCTTTGACCAAAAAAAAAAATCTTTGACCAAATTGTGCTTCATATAACTGAAGAAAAACTTTTAAAATCTGAATAACTTAGAGCAAATGCTTATATTATACTTACTATCGGTCAGATATAATTATAAATAATATTTTGGTATATTTTAATTCAATTCATTAAAGTGTCATAATTATTATCTGATAGGTATGAAAACAGAGGGAAAGAGAGGTAAGATAAATTACCCAGGGACATATAGTTACTAACATAACAACTGGGATTTGAACTAAACACTCTGCCTCAGAGTTTGATCTTTTAATTATTACTCTAGACTAACTCCTCTATTTTGTTGCCATATCAAGAGTCTAGAAACGATAGAATATTTTTGTATTTATTGACCCTTTTTATCTACAAGCTCATGTTAACATTTATGTATCGAGCTGATTGATGTGTGTATGTTGAAACATCCTTTCATCCCAGGGATACGTCCTACTTGATCATGGTTCATGATCCTTTCAATGTGCTGCTGAATTTGGTTTGCTACTAATTTATTAAGAATTTTGGTATCTATATTCATCAGGGATTGGCCTGTAGTTTTCTTTTCCGGTAGTGTTCTTTTCTGGTTTTGGTATCAGGATAATGAGTTTGGGACTGTTCCATTCCTTTCCCTTTGATTTTCTTAAAGAGTTTGAGAAGGTTTGGTGTTCGTTCTTCCTTGAATATTTGGTACAATTCACCAGTGAAGCCAGCTGGTCCCAGGCTTTTCTGACTGGGAAATTTTTGATTGCTGATTCAATTATTTTACTAATAGTAGGTCCATTCAGATTTTCTATTTCTTCCCGATTCAGTCTTGGTAATCTGTAGGTTTTAATAATTTTTCCATTTCTTCTGTTGTCCAGTTTGTTGGCAGATAGTTGTTCATAGTAGCCTCTTATAATCCTCTGAGTATCTGTCATATCAGTGGTAATCTGTCCTTTTTAGTTTATAATTTTGTTGATTTGTTTCCTTACTCTTTTTTTCTTGGGTTAATCTAGCTAAGGGTTTGTCAATTTTGTTTATCTTTTCAAAGGACCAACTCTTAGTTTGATTAATCTTTTCTATTGTTTGTTCTCTATTTCATTTATTTCTACTGTAATTGCTATTATACTCTTTCTTCCACTAACTTCAGATTCAGTGTGTTCTTTTTCCAGTTCCCTAGGGCATAGATTTAGGTTGTTTATTTGGGATTTCTTTTGCTTCGTAGTGTAGGTATTTATTGCTATGAACTTTCTACTCATGGCTGCATTTCTGCATCCTATAAGTTCTGGTATGTTGTGTTTCCACTTTGGTTTCTCTCAAGAAAACTTACTTCCCCTTTAATTTCTTCTTTGATCCATTGGTTGTTCAGGAGAGTGCTGTTTAATTTCCATGTGTTTGCAAATTTTCTAGTTTTCCTCTTGTTATTGATTTCTAGTCTTATGCCATTGTGGTCAGAGAAAATATTTGGTATAATTTCAATCTTCTTGAATTTGCTAAGACTCATTTTGTGGCCTAGCATATGGTCTACCCTAGAAAATGTTCCAGGTGTGCTTGAGTATGTAGATTCTGTTGTTGTTGGGAAGAATGTTCTATATATGTCTGTTAGGTCTATTTGGTCTATAGTATTGTTGAAATCCACTGTTGCCTTACTGATTCTCTGTCTGGATGATCTATCCATTGTTGAGAGTGGGGTATTAAAGTCTCCAACTATGATCGTATTACCGTTTATTTTTCCTTTCAGCTCTGTTAGTTCTTGCTTTATATATTTAGGTGTTCTTATGTTGGGTGCATAAATATTTATAATTGTTCATATATTTTTGGCATATTGACCTCTTTATCATTACATAATGACCTTTATTGTCTCTTTTTAACATTTTTAGTTTAAAGTCTATTTTCTCTAAGTAGAGCTACCCCTGCTTTTTTTTTTAAGTTACTATTTGCTAGAAATGTTTTTTCCTTCCATTCACTCGGCCTCTGTGTGTCTTTAAGGTTAAAGTGAGTCTTTTGTAGGCAGCATACTGTTAGATACATATTTTTTAAATCCATTCAGCCATCCCATATCTTTTGATTGAAGAATTTATCTATTTATCTTTAAAGTAATTATTGACAGTTAAGAACTAATTATTTCCATTTGGTAATAGTTTTCTGGCTGTTTTGTAGATCCTGTATTCCTTGTTTCTTATCCTGCCTATTTGTGTGTGTGTGTGTGTGTTCGGATGTCTTTTGGTATTGGTATGCTTTGACTTCTTGATCATGTTATTTTGTGTAATTACTACAAGATTTTCTCTTATGGTTACCATGAGGCTGACATAAAATATCTTAAACTCCTCGTTCAGGGTTGATGCAGGAGATCTGCACCCTACTGAGTTCTCTGATCAAAGTACACTCTCAGCTTGGTTCTGCAGATGAACAAAACTGCTGGATGGCATTTTTACTTGGGTACTGCAGGTATGAATTTGGTCTGCGAAGATCCATGTGCTGGTTGTTGCAAGCTTCTTCCCCTTTCTCTGTAACATTTCAATTCGTAGTGGCTGGGCCCTGTTGATTCTTCTGCAATTCCCATGGTGCAAAATCAGAGTAGGTGCTCTCACAAAGCCACCCGTAATGCTGGGGGGAGGCTGGTTGTCTCCTTTGGGTTCCCTTTTCCCACTGAAGGGTCTGGAAGCTCAAGGGAGACCTCTCCATATGATGCTATGCTGTGCTGGGGGGCAGTGTGATCAACTTCTCTTACCTAGACACTCCTCTTATATATATATATAGTGTGTTGTGGTCTTTGAGAAGCTGAAGGTGCTGCAGCCCAACTCCCATGTTCTAAGATTCTCTCAGTAGTATATTATTCTTGAATAGATATTAGCTGTTCTTCTTGTGAGAAGAAGTGAAGTCAAGAACAAACTATGTCACGATCTTGGTGATGTCCTCCTAAATTGTATATATACATCTTTAAAATTTTGCTATTAATAGAAAAATTTACAGTCAATTCTGGAGCTTACTTTTTATGCATCCCCTTCCCTACCATGCACCAATAATAGCCAGTTTCAATTGAAAGTAAATTCCAATGTTACAAAACATTGCATATTAAACCTGACTGTAACACTTTGAAAAGTACACTATCTATGTAAATTTGTGGGTAATGGTACAAGGAGCAGATTTGGGTTTGGTGATCAAAGGGGACTTTAAATCTTTATAAGGAGAATAGTAAATAATTTAAAACATAAACTTTAAGTAGTAGTTTATAGATAATTTAGTATATGTTATATGTTCTTAGAAATGGGAGTTTTATAGCCCATTTGATTGCCCTCTATTGCTCTAGGTTTGTCAAGCTATTAAATATTCAATATTCTTATCAGATAGCATTTCTTTCGCATATAATTTAGTTGGAAAGAGCTCATTTCTTTATGATGTAGATGACAGTATTTATTCCTACTTAATTTTTAGTAAGTTTGCATCTATATTAAATCAAATATGTACCTATAAATTTATACTCTTTATCATCAAGTAGTTATAAGTAACTGACATGAATATATATAAGAATTATAAGTTACAAGTTAGTTTTAGCAATCAACTTAGTATTTGTGCAAACTGTATATCCAAAAGTATGTTAAGGACCTATAAGGGTGAACAAAATATAAGATAGTGTCTTTGCTCACAAAGACCTGGAGAAAATAAGTGAAGACCAATTAAGAGCTAAAGAGTGAGATACTGATTTTAAGGTCAATAGAATACAGAGAATGACAAGCTCACTCTGGGCTGAAACTCAATGGAAGGGGTCAGGAGTGAATACTCAGGGAGAAGAAAGAAATTGAAAAGCATAAGACTTCCTGTGATTGAAAGGAATCCAGACAAAAGGAATCTGAACAAATTTGTAGTTCTTAAAGTGACTTATAAGATTAGACACCAGGAGCTGACCTAAGCAAACCCTGAAGAAATCATGGGGATCAGTAAAAGGAAGGACAAATTTGGAAGGGAAAAAAATTGCTTGAGAAATCAAGAGATGAATTCTCAGTGTAGATACAGAAGGTTAGAGAGGAAAAAACAGCCATTGGTTTCAGACTGGGTCTCGAGTTTCAGCCTACAAAAATAGAAGACATATTTTTAAGTCAAAATTATGTTTAAGAGAAGAAAAATAGTTAAGTGCAATAAAAGTTGCAAAAGAGAAGACAAGCACATATTTATTTCTCAGGAATGGTTATGATCATGATTAGTGGTTGAATGAAAGCTAAGTGCTAATCTTTTACAGTGCACTTAAAACAATAGTATCCTTCATTGGTATAGGATTATATCACTTGTTATTGAAAATTTTATGTGTTTTCATATTTAGCACAGTTTAAAAACAACTTTGGGAAAACAGGTTACTATTAGTTACTATTTTCTCTTACAAAATTTTTTTTAAAGATTTATGTATTTATTTATTTATTTGAGATGGAGAGATAGAGAAAGCAGAGCAGGAGGGAGAGGGAGAGAGAGAAGCAGGCTCCCCACTAAGCAGGGGGCCCGACGTGATGGGGGCTTGATCCCAAGACCTTGGAATCATGACCTGAGCCAAAAGTAGACATTTAACCAACTGAGCCACCCAGGCACCTCTCTCTTACCAAATTTTTGAAAGAAGAGAAATAGTAACACTGAGATGTTAAAATTTCTTGAGCATAACAAGGCGTACAAGTGTCAGAACTCAGATTTTTTTTTAAGATTTTAATTATTTATTTATTTATGGACAGCATGCATTCAGGGGGGAGGGGCAGAGAGGGAGTGGGAGAGAGAATCTCCAGCAGATTCCGTTCTGAGCATAGAGACTGAGGAGGACTTAATCCCAAGACCCTGAGATCATGACCTAAGCCAAAATCAAGAATTGGATGCTTCACGGACTGAGCCACCCAGGGATCCCAAGAACTCAGATTTTGAAAGCTAGTTGTGTGGTCTTTTATCACTATACCACGTTGTTCTCCACCTGTTGGATGAATGTGTTTATGTATATCAAATGTATTATAAATAATACACATATATCATCTTCTACATGTGTGTATTACATACACATGTGAATGTTTTAATTAAAATAAATGTTTTATTTTTTAACTTTAATTTTTTATTGTTCCTTAAAAATTCATTAGCTTTTATTTTTTAAACTACTTTACTGAGATATAATTGACATGCAAAAAGCTATAGATATTTAATGTACAACTTGATCAGTTTGGGCATAAGTATACACGCATGAGATCATTACCACCACCAAAGCCATAAAAATATCCAAGATTGTGACAATTAACTTTTCTCAACCTGGATGTTGTACCACTTTGGTCCCCCCAAAGATATTCTGCTTGATAGATATCACAGTTTAGAAGGTCTGAAACCAGAACAAGTTCAACTCTTAGATAACAATTTCCTCAGGGTGCCTGGGTGGCTCAGGCTGGGCCTTTGGCTCAGGTCATGATCCCAGGGTCCTGGGATTGAGCTCCACATCGGTTTCCCTGCTCAGCAGGAAGCCTGCTTCTTTCTCTTCCTCTGCCCCCCTGCCCTGCTTGTGCTCTATTTCTCTCCATTGATTTCAAATAGATAAATAAAATCTTAAAAAATTTTTTTTCCTCTAAGCCCTGGTGTTTAGGAAGTCTTTAACAATGGGACAGGGATCTAAGTTTACTAAACAACCAGTATCTTTTCCATGTAGAGCCTTTATGCTGATTTATAACCACCTTCCCATGATTTCTGAGATTGAGTGAAAAACTGCAAATGCACAAAGAGCTTCGAATTTTTTTTCTCCCTTTCTCTGTCCACTGTTCAGAATATTCAAAATGAAATTTTTACTTTCGTTTTGGCCCGCTGGCATTCAAACATATACAAATAGAAATTGAGATAATAGCAAGTAATGCAAGAACTGAAAAAAATGATTTTGATAAGCTCATGGACATATGAATGCATCTGTTACTCATAATTCCTAACTCATAACTAACTGATCATAAACAGAGTTGAATTATTGAAAAGTTAATGAACTTACAAACTAAAAATATATTGAACAAGTTTTGTCATTTAAGTAATTTAAACATTAATTACAGTGGTAAAATAGCTTTGTTGAATTTATGTAATTTATCAAAAAAATCAGAATGCAAGATATTTAGAGCATCCTGACAATGTCAGTATGAAATGAAACCAAAATCATTCAATACACAACATGCTCAGATATACAGGATGTCTGGCAACCTTAGGTAGAAGTCTTTTTATAGACATATGCTTTCACTTCTCCTGGGGGAATGCCTGAGAGTGGAAAGGCTGCTTCATATTATAAGTCTGTATTTAATGTTTATAAAATCTCAAATTTATTTCCAAATTGGTTTATCATTTTGCATTCCTACCAGCACTACATAAGAGCTCCTGGTCCTCCATTTTATTCCCCAAACTTGGCATAATTTGTCTGTTAATTTTTAGCCACTCTAAAAAGTATACATTGGTCTTCCATCATCATATTAATTTGCAATCTTCTAAAATTGATGATATTAATGTTTTTTCACGTTCTTAGCTTCTCATCCTTATATCATCTATCTCTCTAATTGTTCAAATAATTTTCTCAGTTTCTACTAGAGTATTAGTTTTCTTAAAATTGATGTTTTAGATGTAAAAAATATATATATTCTGACTATAGATTCTTTATCTAACACAAGATTTGAAAATATTTTTTCCCAGTCAGTGGCTTGTCTTTTTCTTTCTCTTAATAATGCCTTTCAAAGAGCAGGAGCTTTTAACTTTTCTACTTCTTTGCATGTCTGGTAATCTTTTTTCTTGTTAGGTGGTAGATATTTTTGTATTCCTATAAATATTCTTAAGCTTTGTTATAGAATACAGTTTTATAAAACAGTTTTAATCTTTCTAGTCATTTTTTTTAAGAGTCGTTAGCAGAGACCAGAGTAGAGGTCAGCCTAAAGTCAGTATTTCTTAAATATCTTTTATCATCCTCTAGGAAACATTTTTAGATTTTTTTTCCAAATTACTTTTCTTTAATGAAATTCAATGCTACTATTTATACAGTATTTCCATTTATATACTGTGGCTCATTAGAGGCCTATAAAATATTGTGATATCTAAGATTTTCTAGACTCTGAATGATTTAAATCAGAAACTGATTTTTAACCTGTCAGAGGTGATGTTGCCCCTGTTGAGAATACATGATCTAAGGATACTTATTTCCCGCTATTGAGAACTTCTCTCTGTTCTTTGCTGTTACTCTGCCCAAGGCACAGCGTAAGATTCCCTGTTCATCTGTTGGGAACAGGATGAACTCTTCCCAGCCCTGCATCAGGACCAGCCCCTGTTACTTCTTATCCTTTTGAGTTCTTTTCCTTGACCTTGTGTAGCTACCTCACACTTGTGCACTGATCTGCACTCAGCTGAATGTTTATGCTGAAGCATTTGAAGATCTCTGGAGTTCTCCCTTTACCTAGCAGTTTCCTTTTTTATATTCTGCCTTGCAAACTCTAGTTGCTTTATTTGCTGGACTCTCAGATCCATCTCCTTAGGTGATCCACTGTATTTTATCTGGATTTTCTCTCCTCGTTCCGCTTCCTGGAAGTTCTTTCAAGGCAGTAAGCTGACACAGTCATAGGGTTCACCTCAATATATGTCATTTCTCAGGGATCACTGTCCTTCATTCCCTGATGAATTGTCTTGAAACCACTGCTTCGTATGTCCTACTTTTTGTTTCTTTGTTTTGAGTGATAGAGCAAATCTAGTCTCTGTTTCTACATCTGGGGTTGAAGCAGAAATTTCCCTTTATAAAGTTTTCAAATGGTAATCCACAACAAAAATTTGTCAAAAGGACAAGGGTTTGAGAATTAACTTTTTAAACTCTTTCGCTCCAGGAGCCAGCTTGAGGATGGAATTAACCATTCCTTTGCCTGCCCTTCCTCTTTGTTTTGTTTTGTTTTAATAGAAAAACAATCCTCAAGACCCTGGAGACGTAGATAGACAGTAAAAACAGGTCTTAGAATACTCAGAATCAATTTCATCAAGTGAATGAACAGGTGATTAAGAGTAAACAAGGTGGAGGTGCAGAACAATGTGAATGTACTAAATGTCACTGAATTGCTCACTTTAATTTTATATTATGTGGATTTTTTTTTGATTTTGATTCAATAGATTATTTTTAGAACCTCTCAATTTCTTTTAAAGATGTGTATATCTTTGATGAAATGTTCTGCTGTACTAATTCCTTCTACATTAGACTCGTGATATTCATAAGAGATACGGTTTACGGTTTTTCCAAGTTCTCAAATACATTGATTACACCAAAAGATAATTTTCAACCAGAATGAGAATCAATAATACCATTTGAAACTACTATTCAAGCTGATTCATGCCTCACACTCAGAAATGATTCAGTAGGTCTTGATATATGGCCTTGGCATCTGTATTTATGGAAAGTTGTTTAGACATCTCAATCTACATTCTTTTTATTGAATTCTGCACTGAATCACAAAATAATTCCCATTATATTAAGGACAATTTAATTGAAAAAATTGATGATAAATTTTAGACTCCCTGTATTAATATGGACACTATATTTGCTTGAAAGTTAAACTCCACACTGTATTACGCTGGACAATGAATGTTGCATGATTGACCATGCACTTACCTGATACAAAACCAAAGTGGAGATGATGACTGATAGAGTTCAGTACATGTTCAATGTCTATGATTCAAGGCAATGCGCACTGCTAGGGGGAAGCCAGTTATGATCAATGCACCTTCTTCTGGGTCATCAGCATCAACCCTTTATAGAACAAAGAAAATAGGAAAATGAGGTGATGTAAAAGAGAAGGAAGACAGCTGTAACTAGAACATGAAAAACCAGCAGAAGAGGACAAAACTGAGGCTGTAGTTTAAATCTTTGCAAGAATATTAACACCACCAGGCCACCTATATGTAAAAGGAGAGAAATAGATTCTCCTTCTTAATGGGGATGGCAAGTTTCAGAAAGAGCATGTAGAATAAAAAGTACTATTGAGGACAGCTTGGAAAATACATTCTTCCTCTAAACATAAAAAAACAACAACACTTTTTTTCACCCATTGATAAATAAAATTTGAAAATAAAATTAAAAGTTTTAGATATTCAGATCAAAATTGTGCTACATAATATTTTTACTTGGTTAGTTATTATGTGGACAGCTTTCTGATTGCTTAAGTTAAGATTTTCAAGGTATTTTGACTCTTTATAATTAATCAGAAATAAATCTGTTTCGTCACCTTTATTTTTCAGAATTTATTAATAGATTCAAAAATATCTTAAAATATCTGTAATTCTTCAGAGTATTAAACATAAACAACATAAGCGTGTGAAGGTTTTGCCTCTGTAAAGTTAGTTATACTTATAGGAAGTGTGATTTCCAGAGATATCTGTGAGGTTTTTGTTGTTATTGTTACAAAAATTCAGTACAACCCACAGATCATAAATAGGTACATGAAAAAATGCTCAATATCACTAATCACCAGGGACACGCAAATCTAAACCACAATGAGATATCACATCACACCTGTCAGAATGGCTATTATCAAAACAACGAGAGGGGCTCCTGGGTGGCTCAGTGGGCTGAGTGTCTGACTCTTGATCTCAGCTCAGGTCTTGATCTCAGGGTCATGATTTCAAGCCCTGCATTGGGCATGGGACCTACTTAATTAAAAAAAAAAAAAAGACAGACAAGAAATAACAAGTGTTGGCAATGATGTGAAGAAAAGAGAACCCTCATCTCTGTCAATGCGAATATAAATCTGTACAGCTACTAATGGAAAATAGTACAGCAGTTCTTCAAAAAACTAAAAATAGAACTACCATATGATCCAGCAATTCCACTTCCCAGTATTTATTCAAAGAAAACAATAACACTAATTTAAAAAGATATTGCATCCTGTGTTCTTTGCAGCATTATTCATAATAGCCAAGATATGGAAACAACCAAAATGGATGAATGGATAAAGATCTGGTAGGTGTGTGTGTGAAACTACTCAGCCATAGAAAGATAGTTAAATCTTGCCATTTGCAACAACATGGATGGAAATTATGGATATTATGCTAAGTGAAATAAGTCAGACAAAGAAAGACAAATATTATATTATTTCAACTATATGTGGAATCTGGGAAAAAACAACAACAAATAAACAAAACAAAGTAAAACCAAACGTATAAATGCAGAGAACAGACTGATGGTTGCCAGAGGGGAGGGTGGTTGAGAAGTGGGTGATTGAAGGAAAGGGGTCAAAAGCTGTAAACTCCCAAGTCATAAAATAAATAAGCCATAGGGATATAATGGACAATTGTCAATAATATTGTATTGCATATTATGAAACATTTTGTGGCGATGGGAGAAACTAGACTTATTGTGGTGATCATTTTGCAGCATATACAAATACCAAATCATTATGTTGTACAACTAAATTTAATATAATATTACATGTCAATTATACCTTAATTAAAAAAAATCAGTATAATACATTTCAGTTACTATTTTAATGTATGTAGTTCCATGATAAATCAATATAATGCCTCTTGGAGGAGCAACAAGGGAGAACAGAGTAGTTTGATGGTTATTTTTATGGGATTTTTTTTTTTTTAAAGATTTTATTTATTTATTTGACAGAGAGATCACAAGCAGGCAGAGAGGCAGGCAGACAGAGAAGAGGAAGCAGGCTCCCTGCTGAGCAGAGAGCCCGATGTGGGGCTCGATCCCAGGACCCTGAGATCATGACCTGAGCCGAAGGCAGAGGCTTTAACCCACTGAGCCACCCAGGTGCCCCTATGGGATATTTTCTAATATACTACAATGATACTTTTCTTTGGAATGCAAGCTTCTTGTTTGTTTGATTGTTTGGTTGTTATGTTATGTTTTGTTCTTTTAAAAAAAAATTAAGTATGCTTTTAGTTATTTCCAGGAACGCTGGGAAAGGAAAATACCTAGGAAGGCAATACATCATTAAATAATTATATGTAATATGTTCATCAACTTTACTAACTTATATTGGTATGGTTAAATTAGATAGCTTTTTATTGAATCAAAACCATCTGAATTTTTTAACGATTTACTTATTTATTTTAGAGAAAGAGAGAGAGCACGAGTTGGGGGAAGGAGAGAATCTCAAGAAGACTCCCTGGTGAGCTCAGAGACTCACTCAGGGCTCCATCTCACAACTGTGAGTTCATGACCTGAGCTGAAATCAAGAGTCAGATGCTTAACCAACTGAGCCACCCAGGCGCCCTAAATTTTTTTTGTTTACAACTGTGTCTTGAAATCGATCATGAGATCATATCAATAATCGGCAAAGCTATCAAACTGTCTATGCTTTGATGGCACATGAAGTGATGAGCACTGGTTTTATACATAACTAATGAATCATCGAACATGACATCAAAAACTAATGATATACTAATTGATATAAATTAGAAAAAAGAATAGCTTTGGTTCAGAAAAAAAATCCAAAATGAGATTTTATTCATAGTATCATATAAATCTTACAAATCTTACCAAAATGGTTTTTGTAAAATGTGACCGATATTTAAAGTCTGAATTATAAAATAATATTTTATTATCCATTTTTATAAATTTTTATTATGCTATCATATTGAATGGGATAGAATTGGATGATGAATTTAGGATATTTGAAAGGAGAGGGCTTATAACTCACTACTGGGAATTTTCCCAAATATAGTATAGCTAAGTTAAGGAATGAAACAATCGTTTACATGCTACATGAAGACATAGTTTTTTTCTAGTTTAATATTGTCTACAAACTATAAGAGAATTAACACAACAATATGATAATTATACTAATAATTAATATATTAATATATAATACCATGTTAGTATTATAATCAGATAGTGAAGTAAGCAGCACTTTAATTGCACTATTTCTTAGTGCACGGGATTTTTTTTTTAAATTTCACAAATGGCCTATGTTTTAAGACAATTATGACCTAGGAAAATAATACAGGAATTTAATTTTCTAACTCACTAAATTTGAATTCAAGCTATTAATCCAAGTACTTCCAGAGATTTTCAATTAATTCTTTTACATAGCCATTTGAAAATAGTATTTCTATCTCTCTATAGCTTGTGTATGTATACATATACATCAGCATATTTTTATGATTTGACATATTGAAAGCCACTTTTATGTGAATGTTCTATTTTCCAATCAGATTATGATATTTTTAGTGTCTATTCCTCTTATAAAAACCAGTAGAGTTGTCTTTTAATATAAGTTTATGATATCTGCCACATCCTTTAAAAATATAGGTTTAAAGGGAATAGTTCTAGAGATTTCTGCCCAGTATCTTGCCCAAAGATATGTTGTTCATAGTTGTCACCTGGGTTTCCAGATCAGATAATCTGACTCTAGAGACCATTTTTACAGAAAGTACCTCTTGGGAATTAGACAGAACAGACTTTAAATTTTAGTTTCTCAAGTTACTAGCTCTGTGGCCTCAAGCAAGTTATATAACCTTCCTGAGCTTCAGTTTCTTCATCTGTAAAACTGGCCTAATAAAATCTAGTACATAGGTATGTTATAGAAATAAGATTTGATAATGAGTGCACAGTGTCTTGTATCTTAAACATAAGTAGACAGTTAAATTGTATTATTATTTTGATAAATTGTTTCTTGTTAGATATGAGGAAACTCTCATCTTCAAAATTAGATGGGCTCCACCTAAAACATAGGAAGTTCTTAATATCTACTCAACACTTCATTCAAGTGAAGCAGAGGATTTAAGGATATCAAACATATTCTGAATTTAGGTGGACATTTTCACCTAGTTATGTATGGATAAAAGGCAAACTGGGTTTTAGTTAATGATGGAAAGGCGACTGAATAATGCATGGAGTAAAAAGTGCATTCTCAAATCATTCGAATAAGTCTTAGATAAGCAACATTTCTTAACTAGATAATTGAGGTAATCTGTGGATTGCTATGTGTAAACAGATAACATATTTGTTTTGGTGAGTATAATCAGTGTGGACTCAAATGAATTACTGTCCAGATTTAAAATCTAGCCCTAAAATACTGTATTAAATTTGAAATTGAGCATTTTTGTGATTGCTCTCCTTATTCAAAACTGTACTTGCTCATAGAAGGATATTTACAAGAGCACTTTTTTTTTTTTCCCTTAATGGTTTTCTATTCCTAGGCAAATCACCCAGTTGGTCTCTGAAGATAAATTTTTAAATGCTTGGTGTCTACATCTTTCCAAGCTTTTCTAATCAGTTTGAAATGCAGTTGTGCCTTATAACTTTAGAGAATTAAATGGCAGTTTCTGTAGTCTTTAGAAATCAGAAATGAATTTGTCGCAGGCCTGATCTATTTACTTATGTTTTTAGAAATTCAATATATTCACAGATGGATATTATGTAGCCAGCATTTTGTGGTGTTCTAACATGTAATATATATATATAACAAATTGCCAGCTAGGTTATTATATGTTTAAGAGTTTTAATTGCTGTGTACTTCAAACATTTTTTACATTGTGCCATCTGGCACATGGAAGCGTTAATGAATTTTTAAACTTAATGGGATATGCTTTGCATTAGGAAGGTCTGAAAATTAGTTGCTAACCACAGATTTATCAACACAAACTCACAAAACTGCAATCCATTGCTTTGTCCCATTAAGGTAGCAACACATTTTTAAGTGCTAGTAAAAGTTGTTCAAACAATTGTCTGGATGGAAATAATTCATAAATATAATAGCTCTCCTTACTATTTAAATAAATTGCATCTGTAATATAACTTTTTTTTCTTTTAATGTAGTCTTAGAAAAGTATTTTTGATACCCAGTAGAATAATTCACTTAAATTTTAAACAAATTTTTAAACATGTTGGAAAAGTCTGCTAATGTTTTCAAGAGCTCTTACTGAAAAGTTTCTGTCTCTGTAATTCAGACACTCTCTTTTTATTAGTCTTCCATTTCTATTGTAACTACATTTTATGTACATTAAATCAGGTGATAATATAAAATGAATGCTGCCAGAACATCCAATTCAAAACAGGATAATCCACTGTGCTTTCTCCCTTAATAATCTTAGGTTCTATACGCTTTGGTGTTCTTCCTTCTATAAAAATACTAAAGAATAGATTTCCTGTAGTCCTGTCAAAAGAGAAAAATGCAAAGAATCTGTCAAGAACGCAAGCAGTAAGCAGAAATCCATAGTATAAAAAATAGGAAACAGGTGAAGCGATCTGTTGGATAAGTTGGGAAAAATCTCTTTAAAAAGGAAGTATATGTGGAAATTACAAAGAAAATATTCACAGTTGTTAAATCATAAATGAACCTTTATAAAGCATAAAAAGCCATAATAAAGCCAACTTCAAACCACTAGTTCAGATTTTTTAAAATCATTATATCAAGTAGCATAAAATTAATCTTTACATTCTTTATGAAAATATTCCTTCTAGGAAATTACTAGAATGCCCATGATTATACTAACATAACATAAAAGATTTTGTTAGCTAGGCATGCTTATGATACATTTTGTTTTAACTTACAGCTGTGTTATGTAAATATATACATAATAAGCCCAGGTGTTCACTGCTTAAACTAATCATTGGTACTGAAACTTGGAGGATTTCAAATAACTCTATTCAGTTTAAATAATTCCAGTAGATAGTTGATGAGAATAAAAAAAACTCCAAAAAAAATTCCTAGGACAATAATTTGCAAATCATTTTCCCATCAATTCTCACCTCTTCCTCCAAACAGCATCCTTCCTGGAGTTAGAGATGGTGGAAGGTGGAGGTCACAGGGAATGGCTCCCTACAGAGGGTGTCATGGAGAGGAACTGCCATTGCAGATTTGCAGATGCCAACTCTTGCCAAGTTGGCTATTTTTAGTGCTACCTGCAAATGCAACATGTCTTCCAGTCAGGATAAATGGTCTTGTGGGAGTGGGCAAAACTGTCTCATCAGAGAGAATTTAGGAAACTACCAAGATGCACAGCAAAGAAGGAAAGACCTTTGGAGATCTCTGGGAAACTGGAGACGTGAGGGGTCAGAGGAGATGGAAATGTAAAACAAAGGAAAAGATCAAACAGAAGCACTTCATATCCCTTCCTCTCATAAAGCCACACTTTATCTGAAGTGACGATGCTCTGCCAATCTCTAGTCAACCACTTATGCCTGCTCTCAACTTCTGGTGGGCTCCGCAGTTGTGTGCTCTCTTCTTTTCATAACCTCAGCTATTCCAAGTTACTTAGAAGACTGCCAATGGCACAGAAATCACATGGGTTATGTCCTTTCCTTTTGCTCCCAGTGTGCTTACCCTTTAGTCAGTATAAAATAGTTATATACTCGATTTTTCATTAATTGTATCATGCACTGCTAGCTTGATTTCCTCAATGAGATTCTAAGTCCCATAAGGAAAGGCACTCTTATTTTTTATGGTTTACAATACTTAGCTCAAAGTACATTGTTCCCAATAATTATTGGGATAGTGACACTTTCATTGACAACCTATGTTTTTCTAGTTTTGTATGTGTGTCTGTGTGTGTGGGAGGAGTTTCTATAAACCTTTGTAGTTTCTTGTTATAAGGTTGGCTGTTTTATGATAGGAAAAAATTGTTTATCTTATTTCAAACTGAAAGGTGACATCAATCTATAAAAGTATATAGAAATAATAAGTATAGAAAGTATATAGAAATATATATAGAAAAGTATATAGAAATAATAAGTATAGAAAGTATATAGAAATAATAAATAAATTTTTAATTAAATTAATAGAAAAATTAATTCTTTTCAAAGTACAACCAACATTTGTATGAAGTTGGAATTTCAAAGATAGAATTAGGGCATAGGAATTTTTTAAATTATTATTTTATTTTATTTTATTTTGATTCTTTGTCCATTTAACAGCTGTATAAACTTTGGATAAGTCATTTAACCACACTCCATCCCAGTAAAGTTGTGAGAATAATTGTTCATACCTCAAAGGATTGTCAAAAAAAATTAAATGAGCTAATGTTGTATAATAAAGAATTTAACTACACTTTGATCCTGTCTCCCTAGGAGTTAGGGATTTCTTGGAATTTCCCTAGTGATAAGAGTGACTTTGTTATTCCTAATAGGCCCCTTGGACCACATCTGAGTTTATACTAACAAGGTCACACATGGTGAGCCTATGGACAGTTTCAGGATAGGATTAGAGTGTTGGGGCTTTGAACCTTGTTGTACCAGCCTGACCTCATGACCTCTAGGGAGAGGGGCTATCGACTGAGTTCGACCACGTGGCCATTGATTCAATCAATCATACTTATGTAATGAAATCCCAATAAAATCTCTAGACACCTGCATATGAGTGAGCTTCCTTGGTTGGTAATAATCATACAATGATGTGCTGGGATGGTGATGTTTCCTGAGGACTCAGAGGCTTCACATTTCAGATCCTTTGAATGGTCTTTTGGCTGGTCCGGATTTGCATCCTTTGCAATAAAAACATAACTATAATCATAGAGCATTCCTGAGTTTCACAAGGAGTTCTTTTTTTTAAATATTTTATTTATTTTAGAGAGAAAGAGTGAGTTGGGGGAGGAACAGAGGGAGAGGGACAAGCAGAGTCCTCACTGAGTGCAGAGTTCAAGGCAGGGCTCAATCCCGCAACCCCAAGATCATGACCTGAGCTGAAGTCAAGAGTCGGACACCTAACTGACTGAGCCACCCAGATGCCCCTCCATGAGGAAATCTTAACAAAGCTGTAACTCTTGGGTTAGCCCTGTCATTTTCATCTCTTGAGTCCTGACCAACTGGAAAGTGAGGAGGGAAGGCACCCATAAGGACAGTCCTGGCTGTCGTATATGCACGGCTTGGTTTATACCTTGCTGTAGTGTTTCCCATCGATGCTGAGGGGTTTTCTCACCATCCTATGTGTGCTGTACTGATTTTGTAGGCCACAAACCTGTGGCCTTGACCTCTAAGATGCTTACAATGCTTTGTGATGTAGGCTTTTCACTGTTTCTCTATTATAGTCCATGCTCCCCAGTGTGCAGACATGGAGGAGAAGGGGCCGTAAGGTAATATGAGCTGGATTCCCCCCTACTCTCCCACTCTAAATATTATTTCTGCGATAATCTTAAATTTCTTGAGCATTTATCCTATCTTTCCTTAGAATAGTTTACTCTAGAGGGGACCCTGGGTGGCTCAATCAGTTAAGCATCTGACTTCGGCTCAGGCCATGATTCCGGGGTTCTGGGATTGAGCCCCACATTGGGCTCCCTGCTCAGTGGGGAGCCTACTTCTCCCTCTTCGGCTCCCTCTGCTTGTGCTGTCTCTCTCTCTGTTAAATAAATAAATAAATAAAATCCTAAAAAAAAGAGTTTACTCCAGTAGTTACGCAAACTGAGAGTTTAAAGGGATGGCTCATGGATCTTAGTCTCATAAAAATGAGGGTGCAGCCAACAGCCTAGATACTTTTTACCCTCTTCTTTCCCACTGACCACTTAAATAATCTTGCAAACTTAACCCCTAAGGATTGCCTTGCTAAATCTCTAAATGTGATCAGACAAGTCTGAATTTGCAATATTGCTTTGAAGTTCCTACATAATAAAGATTAAAATATACACCTTTCTGAACTGTTTTCTGCATTACTGAATTATCACTTCCCTACATGCCACTTTAAAGGTTATTTTGAGCTCTTGTATGGTGACGCTGGCTGCCGGTGGGAACCCTGTAACCCGTGTGGCCTGGGAGTGAATTCAGCTAGCTTTGGCTAAGGTTGTGTGGATGTCCCTGCAGCAGTGAATGCGCAGAGCTCAATCCCTTTACATTTCTACAACTGCATATTTCAAAATTCCCCATTGCCCAAATCTGCCACAGCCGTCATTCCTATATCCGCACATTTTTAAGGACATTTCTAACTAATGAAATCAGATGAACAATCTTGTTAAAATGCCGTAGAGGCTACATACCTTGGAGATTCTCAGGGTGGCACCTAAAACCATCTATACTCGGAGGATTTGTCTATATTCAGACCTGATAAAATAAGCTTTTCCATCTTGACTACATCCACATTTATCTAGGTAGAAGACGGGTTCAGGTCAAAGGTCTGAGTGGGGGTTACCATAATACTTGTATTTCATTTTTTTGGTGGTTGTTGTTGTTGAAAGTTTATACTACGAGAATGTTAAGGTGCAGGGCGATGTGGCTGCAGGGAAGTAGCGTGTGTGGAAGCACACTCAGACCACTGAGGCTCACTGCACCTGTCTAGCACAGGGCTATTACTCTGCACCTGGCCAACACCACCATGCTGCAGCAATTCAGTAAGAGAGACAAGGAATCAGGTGGAGGATCCAACCGACTCCAGCTTCTTGAGAAGAGGGCAATACTCCAGGAGGCCCATGTATTTATTGACACTCCCATCAGCCTTTGAAAATGTGCCCACATCCTCACCGAGATCCTTTACTTCATAAACCAGGGGGAACACCTAGGGACCACTGATGTGATCAAAGCCTTCTTTGCCATGACCAACCTCTTTCAGTTCAATGAACCTACACTCCATTGGATGTGGTACTTGGTCATCAAGGAGATATCTTGCATTGATGAGGATGACATTATCATCACCAGCAGCCTGGCAAAGGACATGACCAGGAAAGAAGACAGCCACCAAGGCCTGGCTCTGTGTGCCCTCTGCCAGATCAGTAATAGCACCATGCTTCAGGCTATTGAGCACTACGTGAAACAGGCCATCGTGGACAAGGTGCCCAGTGTCTCCATCTCTTCCCTGGTATCCTCCCTGCACCTGCTGAAGTGCAGCTTTGATGCGGTCAAGCTCTGCGTGAACGAGGCCTAGCCGGTGGCATCCAGTGATAACCCCATGGCCCAGTACTATGTCTTGGGGTTCCTCTACCATGTGCATAAGAATGACCACCTGGCTGTCAATAAGCTGATTAGGAAGTTCACCCAGCACAGTCTCAAGTCTCATTTTTGCCTACTGCATGATGGTCCAGGTGGCCGCAAGAAGTTGGAGGAGGAGGGAGGATGGCAGCCATGACAGCCCACTGTTTGACTTCACTGAGAGCTGCTTGCTCAACAAGTACACGATGGTGGTGTACAAAATTGCCTCGTCCATTGTCAATCTGCCAGGCTGCAGTGCCAAAAAGCTGGCCACAGCTTTGTCAATGCTCCAGCTTTTCTGCAGTTCACCTAAGGTCACTGCTGTGCGCACCCTCAGTAAAGTGGCCATGGAGAATCTGTCAGCACTGATGGCCTGCAATCTGGACCTGGAGAACTTGGTTGCATATTTGAATTGCAGCATCACCACAATGGCCATCACCATACTCCTAAAGACTGAGAGCAAAACTGCCTCATGAAGCAGATCTCACCCTTCGTGTCAGAGATCTTGGATGAGTTCAAGGTCATGGTGGTCCAGACCATCAGTGCCATGTGTCAGAAGTATCTTCTGTGGTCATGAACTTCCTATTCACCATGCTGTGGGAGGAGGGTGGCTTTGAGTATGAGTAGGCCATCATGGATTGCATTATCAGCATCACTGAGGAGAACCTGGAGAACAAGGAGATCAGGCTTCAGTACCTGTGTGAGTTCATCGAGGACTACAAGTTCACCATGTTGGCCACCCATGTCCTGAATCTCCTGGGCCAGGGGGGACCCAAGACCAAAAACCCTTCCACATATCTCAGGCCCGCTTGGTCCTGGGGCATGGCCCAGGAGATTCAGGCCCGCTTGGTCCTGGGGCATGAGGAGGTCTAGGCAGCTGCTGTGAGTGTTCTGGCCAAATCTGGAGCCCGGAAAGAAGAGATGTTACTCAGTATCCTGGTGTTGCTGAAGAGATGTGTGATGAACGGTGACAGTGAAGTAAGGGACCAAGCCACCTACTATCTCAATATCCTGGTGCAGAAGCAGAAGGCCCTCAATGCAGGCTATATCCTAAATGGTCTGTTTCCATCACTGGTCTGGAGAGAACTCTGAAGCAGTATACTCTAGAGACATCCAAAAAACCTTTTAACCTCAAGTCTGTTCCCCTGGCCACCGTGCCAATGGCAGAGCAGAGAACCAAAAGCACCCCCATCACAGCTGCCAAGCAGCCTGAGAAAGTAGCAGCCACCTGGTAAGGGATCTTCCAAGAGCAATTGGCAAAAGTACCAGAGTTCCACGGGTGGGTTCCCCTCTTCAAGTCCTCACTGTGACCCTCACTGAGTCAGAGACAGAGTATGTTATCACTGCACCAAACACACCTTCACTGAGCACGTGGTGTTCCAGTTTAACTGCACAAACACACTCAACGGACAGACTTTGGAGAATGTTACCGTGCAGATGGAGCCCACTGAAGCCTACAAAGTGGTCTGTTACATGTCTGCCCAAAGCTTACCCTACAAACAGCCTGGGACCTGTTGCACACTGGTGGCACTGCCCAAGGAAGACCCCACAGCTGTGGCCTGCACGTTCAGCCGCATAATGAAGTTTACTGTCAAGGATTGTGACCCTACCACTTGGAGACTGATGATGAAGGCTATGAAGATGAATTTGTGCTGGAAGATCTGGAAGACATCATTGCTGATCACATCCAAAAGGTCATGAAGTTGAACTTTGAAACAGCCTGGGTCGAGGTAGGGAATGAGTTTGAGAAGGAGGAAACATTCACCTAGTCTACCATCAAGACACTTGAAGAGACTGTGGGCAATATGGTGAAATTCCTGCACATGTCCCCTTGTGAGAGGTCAAAGTGCTGGATAACAAGAACACCCACACATTGCTCTTGGCTGGTGTGTTCCAGGATGGTCATGACATCCTAGTGAGCTCCATCATCTTGGCATCTGTGGGCTAAGAGGCCAGACTGTATGGGCCCTACTCCTACCCTTATCCCCCCAACACTATGCAGAAGTCACGCTTTCCTTCTGAACGCAGTGGAAACGTCTTCCCAAGCCTCAGTATTCAAAACCAGTCAGCAATCACTGAAAAAAAAAATTTGCTTAACCCCTGCCCCAGGACTGTTAAGGAGTAACTTGTTTTTTTTTTCTTTTTTTCAGTAGGGGATGATTTTAGCCTGTCCTAGAACCTGCTGCCCTGCCTGTTAGGGAAGGGACATCTAAATGAATAGAATGCTTTCACCTCCTCTTGAATTTATCACCAAGGAAACCATCTTATCCTTATAAATAAATCAGTACATTAAAAAAAAATACATAAATAAAAGAATGTTAAGAAGTTGTAGGAATAAGTACACATGGACATTTGGGATTTTATAAAAGGGTCAACTTGTCAGAATTTGTATTAATGAAGCTTAAACGAGGCCTCCTCAGAGATGAATGTTAGCGATAATTCTGGAACTTTATGGCTTGACATACCTTGTCTTTAACATCCTCCCCAGGATTCTGAGATGTCCTACAGAGAACTCAAGTGGTTAGGCCCTGGAGGCATTTGAGCTTGTCTCTCAGGTCAGGAATCTTACAACTGACACATTACCTTGTGGTGATGGTACTGGAATAATTTGCAAAGCAAGGTCCTTAGGCAAAAGCAGAGCAAAAACAAAATAATGGAGAAAACCCTTATTTTTGAGAAAACCCTTATTTTTGAGAAAACAGGTACAGCGAAATGTATAGGTTCAATTATTTTGGTGAAATCAAACCACCGCCTTGGGGCTGATGCAGAAAGGAAAGTTGTTACAGGAAATATCAGAGTCAAATCCCTTATACCCTATCCCTGGGGACAGCTGGCCCGCCTCTATGGCTTTTACATCAAAGCCCCCAGTCACCTGTGAAAATGCTTATCCTCATGATTTTAGAATCCCAAAATAGGAAATGCCGTCACGAAAAATAATTAGAAATTTTAATACATAATTACAACTCTGGTTATAACGTATGACACTTTGTTTTTTATTTTGACTTTGGCACTTCCCAGTAAAACACATTTTATTTACAATATGGGTATTTCTTGCAAAATTCTTCTTTTTTATGGAAGGCTGTAACTATAAAGTGAATGTAGGAGTCACTAATGTGCATTCTATTTTATAATTCTGAATTTCAATACTGAAGCCAGCCTGTATCAGCCATGAGTACTCATGTACATCCAGACAATGGAATAGTATTCAGGGCTAAAAAGAAATGAGCTATCAAGCCATGAAAAGATGTGGAGGAACATTTAATGCATATCACTAAGTGAAAAAAATCCAATCTGAAAAGGCTACATACTGTATGATTTCAACTGTATGACACTCTGAACTATATGACATTCCGAAAAAAGTAAAATCATGGAAGTTGGGGTTGTGGAGAAAGGAGTTGGGCAAGCAGGGTACAGAGAAATTTTAGGGCAATGAAACTGTTCTGTGCAATATTATTAATGGTAATCCCTTGTCAAAACCTATAGAACGGACAACACTGAGAGTTAATCCTAATATAAATTTTAAACTTTGGGTGATAATGTTGTGTCAATATAGGTTCAGTGGGATGTTGATAGTGTGGGAGGCTGTGCTTTTGTGGAGTCAGTGGGCATACAAGAACTCCTTGTACTTTTTGTTCAATTTTGCTTTGACCTAAAACTGCCCTAAATCATCAAGTCTGCTTTAAGAAATACTAAAATGAGACTTTCTGATTATATAAATGAAATACTAAAAATCTAAAATATCATGAGCTTAATTTTTATTCTATTTTTTCTATGCATATATTGAAATCGTTGATATCACACTATATCTATATAGAATTTATAAAATTTCACAAATAATTTGGAAGTCTGTTTATTCTTTCCTTTGTCTAAGCAAGTCTACTTATTAAAAACTCTTTACAAATATTTTTTAATTACTTAAATACTAATATAATAATAACCCTTCTATCACTGGATGTTTGGGATATTTTCAGTTGCTGATTATTATAATAATGTTCTATAAGCATTTTCTATAATTCTAATTGTTTCATTAAGATGCATTACTATATGTGGAATGACAAACATTTTAAGGCTTTTATTGAATAGTGTGCAATACTTTCTCCCCAAAATTAAATTAAATGTTACTCTTACCAGGAGCATGTGAGAATGCTCTCACATTCCATCTTCCGCATTGAACCTTATAATTTCTGATAGGTAATAATTACCCAGTCAACCTTGCCAGTATTTTTTAAAAAGTATTCCCCTATCTCCTCTTCTTTATCCAGATGAATAACAATTTGATTAAATACAGAGGGTTGAAAGTATTGCATAATGGTTTTTTTCATAGTGATCTACAGTCTCATTTCATTAGTAAGATTTGAGATACACCCTAGTGACATAATCAACTAGATGTGTATAATTGTTTTCAGAACACAGTGTGTGAATAAATGGTCCGTCTTTTTTACTTGTAAGTTTTATGTGAATGGGTTCAGTTTGAATAGTTCAGCATCTCTCTTTTAAGTTCGAGTTTCCTAGATCGTGTCCTGGGTAAGCTGGTAATTACTTCCTATGGTAAAGTGGTCTGATGGGATCCTTAGTGACTAATTACTATTAGTATGAACATATGTGCTCCCAAAGACTTTCAACAACTTCTAGTGAAGAGAAGAACTATTGCATATTTATAAAAAGCTACTAGAACCATCAATCATGCGATCTTCGAAATCTTGACAAAGTCTCAATTCTCCTGGAAAGTTTGTCAAAGGGCATCTAGAGGAAATGCTATAGGTTCATGAATATTTATAAATACTGTCGTAAATTTGGCAACATCCTCAGGCTTTTTGCCTTAACCTCTTAAATGTGATGGACTGTATGAACTAAATTATGACATGAATGACTAGGAAAACTGATCAGGTGATATGAGTGCTGTGACATTTCCTTAAATCCAATATATTATATTACATATATATTACTCTCTCAACATAGTCTCGCTTTGCCAAAATATGCACTTTACATTCTCTAATTTGAAAGACTATGTTAGTGTAACACTCCAAAACCATGTTAGGGATTAGTTTGCCTATAATTTTCAGTTATTTTGAAAGATATGTAGCTGACAGGATACATGCTAATGTATAGTAATCATTTGTATTAGAAGTTACTACTTTAATTTGTGGTTCATTTAATATATTCCATTTGTCAAACGTTGGCTTTCTCACAGTCTCTGTTCTAGGTGCCATGATTACTGCTCTACCTAAGCCTGACTCTGGCTCTACTCTCATGAAGGTTCTAATTTTGGGAACAAAGAATTTGATGATCTGTGATGACCCCTACATAAAAGAGAGTACAGAGTGGGACAAGTTACATACAAGGGAAACTGAATCTAATTTGAAAGAAGAAAAGAATTTGGAAAAAGTAGCATTGAACTTAAGATTGGGAGGGAGCATAAGAATTATCTAAAAGATTTGGAGAGGAAACCCTATAGTAAGAAACCACAAGGTAAGAAAGCATGATCTATTACAGGATTGGAAAAAAAGACGACTACAGCTGGAGCAGAGACAGTGAATATGACACCTAGACACGTAGACTAATGCTGTGCATTAGTAGAGGGACACAGAAGCCTTGTCAAACATTTTGAACTTTACCTCCAAAGATGTAATTGAAGTGTTTTAAGCAGAAGAGTAATGTAAAAATATTTGTATTTTTAAAATATCACATGAGGTGCCATGAAGGAAAAGAACTGGAGTGAAGCCAGGATAATGGTACAGAGAGATCTGGTCCAGGCAGCAGCAGTGGGCAAGGCAGGTTACCACAGAGCAGGGGTTGATCTAGTGTGGCAAATTAAAAAACAAGCTCTTTTCAGAGATATTTGGGAGAGAACATTAATAGAATTTAGTAACAAATTCTATTTGGAGCTAAAGAAATGTATTTAATTTGAGTTGCTGGATATCAGTGCACGTATTAAGGTTAGGATTAGAATTGGGACATTTTGAAAGACTTGTGGAACACTGAAGTGAAGGATTTAGACAATTGAATAGAGAGGTCTCAAGTACAAAAGATAGTGCTGGGCTAGAAATTAGGATTTGGGCATTATTAGAACATAGATGATGAAGCTATTAAAGTAGACAAAAATACCAATGGAAGACATTTAAGAAAAAGAAAGAAGCTCTGATAAATAAAACTTCAAATTCAAATATTTGGTAAAGAGAGCTGACCTTAACAATTCCCTCAGCTGGACCATATTTTAGAAATTTTATTTATTTATTTGACAGAGAGGGAGAGATCACAAGTAGGCAGAGAGGCAGGCAGGGAGAGAGGGAGAAGCAGGCTCCCTGCTGAGCAGAAAGCCTGATGTGGGACTCGATCCCAGGACCCTGAGATCATGACCCGAGCCGAAGGAAGAGCCTTTAACCCACTGAGCCATCCAGGCGCCCCTGGACCAAATTTTAGATACGCTTCTTCCTGTCTCTAGATCCACGACTTCCCTTTTCTCAGAGCATTTGCTTTAGAGAACTTATAATTGTAAATTCTTTCTTGGCTCCTTTGAGATGCAAATTTTTAAGATTCCAGTATAATTATCATACAGTGTTATATTAGTTCCAGGTATACAATATAGTGATTCAACAATTCTATATATTACTTCGTGCTCATCAAGATAAGTGTACTTTTTGATCGCCATCACCTATTTCACCCATCCCCCACCCACCTCCTCTCTGGCACCAGTTTGTTCTCTATGTTTAAGAGTCTGGTTTTCTGTTTGTCTCTTGTTTTCTTTGTTTCGTTTTGTTTCTTAAATTCCACACATAAGTGAAATCATATGGTATTTGTTTTTCTCTTACTGACTTATTTCACTTAGCATCATGTTCCCTAGATCCATTCACATTGTTGCAAATGGCAAAATGTCATTCTTTTTTATGGTTGAGTGATATTCTGGGACATAAATCTTTTTAAAAGCTTTTAGCCACTTGTACAGTTCAGGATTATCTCTTTCAAAGACCTGGGAATCATCCTTTGAAATGAAATAATCAAGGAAGATAGTAGCTCCATCTTCCAATTTCTGTGGGAAGAACCTAACTCTGGAGAATGCTTAGCTCCAAGTTATAAAATACCTCCTGTTATGAAGTTATTAGAAAGTTTACTTTTCCTGTTGATAAAGTCAATTAACAAACACAGACAGCCGAACATCTCCCATTCACCTCAGCTCTTAAAAACCCTACCTCCTGCCTTTTGTGTCAGAGCTGGGTTCAGATTGAGTCTCGGCCTCTCTTATACATTGAAATAGACTTGAATAGAGTCTTTGTTGCCTGTTTAACTTTATCTGGTGCCACAAAAACAGACTGAGAATGATTAACCTTATAGATGGAAGAAAACCAGAATATTATACCATTACAGAAATCAAGGAAAAATAATGATTCAAGAAAGAAGTTATGCCCATCACTGTCAAAAACTGCTGAAATGTCAAGTATGGTAAAGACTATACCAATTTTATTAAATTAAATCTATGTGAACATACTGAAATCAAAGAATATAGAGCGTGTGAATGGAAAGCAGCTTGGAGTGGGTTGAAAAAAAAGTAGGAAGTAAATAAATGAAGACTATCAGGGTAGACAAGAATAAAATACATAGTCTTTTTTCTTTTTCAATAAAAAAATTAAAACTGAGCTTTATTTTCCTTCCAGAGTTAGAGTTGAAGCATGTAGAAGTATGTTTTATCAAAAACAATTCCTCTTTGACTTTCTTTCTTTCTTTCCTTTCTTTCTTTCTTCCTATGTTTCGAGTTTTTATTTAAATTTTAGTTAGTTAACATATAGTGCAATATTAGTTTCAGGAGTAGAATTAAGTGATTCATCACTTACTTATAACACCCAGTGCTCATCACAGCAAATGCCCTCCTTAATACCCATCACCCATCTAACCCAGCCCCCCCCATCTCCCCTCCAGCGAACCTTAGTTTGTTAAGGGTCTTCTTATGGTTTGCCTGCCTCTCTCTCTTTTTTCCCCTTTATCTTATGTTCATCTTTCCTGTTTCTTATATTCCACATGTGAGTGAAATCATATGGTATTTGTCTTTCTCTGACTGACTTATTTTGCTTACATAATACATTTTAGCTCCATCCATATCATTGCAAATGGCAAGATTTCATTCTTTTTTTTTTTAAGATTTCATTCTTTTTGATGGCTGAGTAATATTCCATTGTGTATATATAACACTTCTTAATCCATTCATCATTTGATGGGTATTTGGGCTCTTTCCATAATTTGGCAATTGTGGATCATCCTGTTATAAATATCAGGGTGCATGTGCCCTTAGAAGCATGTATCCTTTGTATAAATACCTAGTTTTGCAATTGCTGGGTCATAAAGTAGTTCTATTTTTAACTTTTTGAGGAAACTCCACACTGTTTTTCATAGGGGCTCAGTTTGCCTTCCCACCAACAGTGTAAGAGGGTTCCCCTTTCTCTGCATCCTTGCCAATATCTGTTGTTTCCTGTGTTGTTAATTGTAGCCATTCTAACAGGTGTGATGTGGTATCTCATCGTAGTTTTGATTTGTATTTCCCTGATAATGAGTGATGTTGAGCATCTTTTCATGCGTCTGTTAGCCATTCGAGATACACAATCTCTCTCTCTCTCTCTCTCTTTTTTAAATACACGGGGCTCAAACTCACAACCCCAAGATCAAGACTTCATATCAAGAGACCAACACTTAACTGACTGAGCCACTCAGGTGCCCTGAGATGCAAAGTATCTTAATCTGATTTCTTTATTAGGTTACTATGTATATGTTCAATTCAGAGACCCCATTGAAGAAATTCATTTCTACTACACACCGTTTTTTATAACATAACCATCTTAAGAAGTCCTTTAAGAAATTTCACAATTACATTGTTGACTTTATTTATGAAATTTAATGACCTGTAATGTTGTTATTGTACTGAGAAGTGTTCTTTTAATAATCTTACAGGTTCATAAAGTATTTTAGTTAGTTCTATATGAACTTGAAGGCAATGAGAAATCTTATTATCACAAGTATTTGGGCCACCGCTAATCAGAAGCCCATCATGATTCTGTTTGGGTCATTTATTTTGTTTCCTTAAAGATGAAATGAAAACTTCTTAGAACATCATATTTGGAAGCTAGTTTACTGACATAACTTCCATCCATATGTCCTCACTCAGCCATTTCATGCCATGGTTCTGCTGAAAATCTCAGATGGAAATACCATTTCACTGCTTATTATTCGTATTTCAGAATGGATTTCTGTGACCTGATTTTGACTGAAATTAAAGTGGGGTTTATTCATTTTTATTGGGACAGAATGCTATAATCAGAAGCTGTAAATACCCAATAAGTGAATAGGCAATAAAATGGTAATAGGCACTATCATTTATGAAACTGAAAATCCCTGTACTGATATAATATAAATCAGAGAATTGTATAATTATATGGATCCACAAGGAAAGAGTGCCCTTCTCTGCACATGGTCATCATAACTCCGGCTCATGTTCTTCTAATAGAAGTCTAATAAGATTTTATTCTCTTGGATATTTCATTTCATTTAAAGGATAATAGTTTTATGTGTTTATGAGGGTTATATTTTTGATAGTGAGAAGGTGTAAACAAAACTGGAAAAGAAACTCTAAGGCATCCTGATGATAGAAAAAGGGTCCATTTTGATGCCAAGCTCAACAATTATACTAGGCAGTCCCAATGCTCTGGGAGAATATATAACCACAGTTTGCAATGATGGCTCTGATTCCAGGACAAATAAAAGTGAAAGTGAGTTTCTCTTTTCCAATACATAGTTCATTTTGGCAGCAAAGCCAATGGGAAGAATTGACGATGCAACACAGATATCAAATTGTGCGATTTAGTGCACACGCTGATCTGACCGTGTAATTATAACCAGCAGTCTCCAGAAGCACATTCAACTGCTCTCTTATATACAACTCAAATTCGTCCCAGCATGAATTCATTCTTTACCAATAGCACAACCTAAAGCAAGTTCCTTTCCAGTTTTTGCCCCAAGGTTGAGCTCACAAACTTCTATTACTGTTTATTTCATTTACATGAGATTTTTCTCATGATAATGCTATTAGCTTGAAGGTTTTATTGCCAGGACTATAAGGAGTGGTGTTTACCCAATTTCAGTATTTTTTTTTTTTTTTTTTTTTAAGGAGGGGAGGAACCTCCTTTTTTTAAGGAGGGCAGAGCAAGAGGGAGAGAGAATCTTAAGTAGGTTCCAGGCCCTGCATGGAGCCCAATGTGGGGCTTGATCTCATAACCCTGAGATCGCAACCTGAACTGAAACCAAGAGTCAGATGCTTAACCGACTGAGCCACTCTGGTGCCCCTCACACAATTTTAGTCTTGTTAGAGACCTTGAACCTATCAATCAGATGCCCTTTTTTTCTACTTATCTCTAGATGATCACTAAAAGTCCAGATTATTTCACAATTTGGCTTGATTTTTATCCTTTATTTTCTATCTCCTTAACATCTGGTTGACCTGTGTAATTTTTCTTGAATTTACTACCTTAATTCAAAAATATAAATAGCTCCCCTCTATCCATGTGGTCATCACAACTCCATTCTCTTTGGGGCTCATGTTCCTATAAAAGATTCAAAGTGAGATTTGGTTCTCTAACTGAATTAAGTTTACTACATAATTTTATTTATTTTTAAAAGTAAATGTTTCATTTCACTTTCACTATGTAATAGAATTTCCCTTTAATCAAGCCTACCACCCAACATTGATCATGTCTCTCTCTTTTTTTTAAAGATTTTATTTATTTATTTGACAGAGAGAGATCACAAGTAGGCAGAGAGGCAGGCAGAGAGAGAGAGGGGGAAGCAGACTCCCCGCTGAGCAGAGAGCCTGATGAGGGGCTCGATCCCAGGACCATGAGATCATGACCTGAGCCGAAGGCAGAGGCTTTAACCCACTGAGCCACCCAGGCGCCCCTATGTCTCTTTATAATATTCATATCTCCCTAAAACTACCATATTCATTATTTCATCATTTAATATTTCATCTCCTCTTTCTTATTTTATTTATTCCTTTTATAATACATTACACTAATAAAAGATGATTCCTTGATTATTAGAACCAGTCTTAACACCAGATCTGCCTAGTCACTTCTACCTTTTTAGGCCCACAGAAAATTATTTTGCTTCAGGACTTGAAGAGACCTGTGTTTTCTGTGATCATAAAGCCATAAGTGCCATCTCCCTTGCTTCAATTCTTAGCACAAAGACTGTTTCAGATTTCCCAGATGTGCAACCTAGGATGTAGCAAGTTTTCCATCATGCCTCTAGGCATGATTCCCAACAATTCCAGCAGTGTCTAATTGTACTGGTATTTTTGAGGTTCAAACACCTTGTGTTTCCTTTCTTTCCTTTTTCACTTCACTCCCTTGGGATTGCACATCTCAGCAATTATCAGTAAACTGAGTCAGGCTCTATTTCAAAGACTTCATCATCACTCTTATTGTAACTCTTCTCATCATGCTGCTGTTACATACACTTTCACAGTCTCAATTTCTAAAGGTTGGTATCCTTTTAACTGGGCTGTAGTATTGCATCTAGGAATGATAGCATTTTATTACCGTAGAGAATTTTGACCAATTTCATTTTAATCTAAGTACTTTCAGTCCAAATACTGGCATGTTTACCAAACTCTGTAGTTTCTACACATTTCTACTCAATTTTTCACTGCCTTTGCAATAAACACCAAAATATCACACGATTTCCCCTTATGACATAACCACAGTATTTCTTCCACTGTGTGTCACTCTAATTTACCTTGTAGACTAAAAGTCTTCCATGGTGCATTTTGCATGGTCAAGAAGAGTTTCTCAGTACCTCTTCTTTACTTCCCAATATAAATTTTAGAATTTTTTTTTCCCTCCAAATAAACATTAAGCATAATTACACAACCCTGATAATAGCACAGAGATCACACCTTGTATAACTTGTCCTCAAGTACAGTCCATTTTTCCAAAATTGGGGTCTACATATCCTGGTGGGATCCCAAGTGACAGCCAAAAGCACTGTCTCACATTGACACAAGTGGAATTTCCAAAGTTTGGCAGGCTGAGTAACCAAAGTAGGAGATGCCAAAGTAATTTGATTCTTAAAAAAAAAAGAGACATGCCAAAAAGACTAATCATTTCTCTTTAACATTTTACACAAATCTTTTTACTTTTATCCCCTTTTAGAAAACATGAGCCCACATCTATATTTTCAGTTACATTTTTGAAATTTCAGTTTAGTACTCACATAATTTTTATTGATCAAGAAATTTACATATGCATGTCAATTACTTTTATTATAATTTGTGATGTAGTCCCCCTGTTAGCATCATTATATTTTCATGAATTTTTCAAAAGACTCCCCTTATTCTTATTAACTGTTATTGCTTCCCTTTTCGATGCACAAATCATCCATGTTTGTCCACTAGTAGAGCTGTCTTCAGGCTGGACTACTTGTCCTGTGTAGTAATATCAAGTAATATCTAAAAACATTCTTGTTTTCTTCAAACAACACATCTCAGGTTCAATATATTTATTATTATTATTATTGTTATTTTTTTTTTTTTTGCTGGCTCTAAAATGCAGAATCAGCTCCTTTCTGGATACCAAGGATACACAGTGACAAGTAGAAGAAAGAATGAAGACTGGATGGAAGGTTCGACCCTTTTTGATAATAAAATAGGAGTTTTTCTTTTCTTTTAAAAAAAAATATAACATAGAACTATGTTGGTAATTAAATTTATTCCTTCTTTTCTAAATTTCATATTTTACTTTATTTGAATTTGAGTTTTGAGTTGTCCATTTTATTTTTGTTAAGGTCTTTTTAGCCCAGCAATCCTAAAAGTGAGTATAAATTGTGCAGGTCCAGGTAGGATCCTTTTAATCACTTGGGCACCAATCACCTGAAAAGTAAAATAACCCCCAAACACTAGAGAATTGTATCAAAAACACAGTCTCAATACATTAATAAGATATAGTGATTAAAAATAAAGACAAATGCTGTTTTTCAAAGTTCAGCTTAAAATCGTCTTCTAGCCTTTTTTGTTTGGACTCCACTAAGGGAATTTCTTTACCATTTATAGATAGCTGCTTTATTAGTGCCACTTACGGTTTTACTGCATGTGCTTTTAAGTCATTGATTACAGTTTCACAGAGGCCCCTATATATTCATGTTATCATGGTATTGCTCTACTTCAATTCCCCAAACTAGTAAAATGATTCAATTACACTCACTGGAATTAATACCTAGAATTCTCAAAGTTAGATATGGAAGCACAAATGTAAAAGTTGCAACTCAGAAAAGTAGTACGTATTAGCTTCTGTATATCCCTGTAACCTTCCTAATTTTAAACAGTATTTTGCAATACAGAGTTTTCTTAAGATAGATAGATAATAGGTAGCTATGTAGATAGACGGATGATAGATGACATATAGATGATAGATGATAGAGAGAGATAATGAAAAACCAATAGCTTCAGATTTACTCTGCCTGCAATGTATCTTCCCTATTTTTTGAAGCTCAGATTGGAGGCAGAGTCACAGTTCACAGGGGGGCAGCTTTTCTTTCTCTTGTTCCTGGTAGCAATGGTATGGTAAAGTCACTTTGTGTTTTTTCTTGCTAATCCATTTTCTCTCTTCTGTTCTACCTCATCCATGGAACAATCACAATAGGGAATATATAAGGCTGTATCTATTTAGTGTATCAACATCTGAGCTTAAAAGGTAATTCAGATTCTAATGGGATGTCAACCAAAAGCAATGTTATGCAAATAAAATTATTCTATTTTCCCCAGTCTTTATTTTTAAACATATCATAAGAAATTGGATATAATATTAAATATTTTATTAAACTTAAATTCTTTAAGTTCACCTGAATGCAAGTATCAGGTTACAGTTCCATACTCTTAATGCACAGTATGTACAAATGATGGCATCTTTTCCAGTTCCCTTGATACACATCCAAGTTTTATGGATGTGATTTTGGAGCCTCTTGTTGAAAATTTATCTGCAATGGCAAAAGAAGTGACTGCACTCATCCACAATGCTTGCCACTAAAATTACACCTCATGGAGACATAGAAAGACAATGTTTACCCCTGTAAAACTGAAGGAACACCTGCAAACATAGATGGGGATGAAGGTCAAGAGCACCATAGAGCACCTGGTATAGGGAGTATTTTTAATCATTCATCTCCTGGAAAAGAAACAATGCTAAATTCCTCTCTCAATTGAACTCATTACAGGCAAATTCTTGCCAAGTTTCTGTTGTGGGATTTTCTATTCACTCAAAGGTAGGCTATTTATCCTAGTGAAATACACTCCTTTCCTGAACCATGTCTTTTCATGTGAACTACTAGCATTAGTGCATTCCTGTGTCATGAATAAAAACGGCCACTGGACAAATGTGTTAAATTTCATTTCGCCCAAGAGGAACAGTCTGTATATCTCCCCCCCCACCCTGTATTTCTATTTTACCCCATTATCCCCCTATGTTTATACAGAAAACAAATGCTTAACCTTGGAGGAGTAGAAAATATAACATTATACACAATTGAAATTTATGGGAAATTATCACTAAATGGCTGATTCAAAGGAATTAATCTATCATGTATATATATTTTTAGTACCTTATTCTTCTCCTAGCTACACAGAAGAACTTCAAGGGTCTTTTATTTTTTTTCTAAAGGGACTAGAATTCACACAATGTTAAAGCATAAAATACTGTATAATAGTTTGCAAAGATTTAGGAGGTATTCTGGAAATATTAGCCTAGGAAAAATACATTGTAACCAGGAGAATTTTAAGATTACAGAGCATTTGTATTTGTGGGCATATAGTCATGAACAATACTTCACAAAAGAAAAATTGCATTTGTAATAAAATGAGTTATTACTCAGCTGGAGGCCAAATAGACAGTTGATACTTTTGTCCCCTGCTGGCTTGGGATTTTAGAAAATTCAAAAACAACAACCAAACCTCCATGTTATATATAATTCAAGCTAACATTGTATATATTTTCACTTAGTTCCATGGGGCTGCTTCCGTGTTAACGCTGAGATGGTCCCAAGTCTCTCTGAATGTTTTTGAGTGTCTATTGGTCCAAGAGCTTAAGGTTCATGTGATCCTGTATGTGTTGCAGCTAGATGGTGCTAGCCATCTCCTATTAATAATGTTATAGACAAGCAAAAGTCAGTTCATTATATCCGCACACTGTAAATCTTTTCAAAACACTACTGGTGTCAGCTGGGTAGGGGAGACACACTGTTTACTTCTAAATTCCCTGGGTTGTTATGGCGCTTCTTAAAGATGGGACTAGGGGAAGAAATGGTCAGTGGACAATTGCAGGATGGCATTTTCAGCATTCCTTCAGTGGACTCATGAGAGAATTATAGAAATCTTTTCTTTATGTTTTTTCTGTGTTAAAGTAAAAACATCCAACAACAATAGGTTCTGTCCCTTGGTGCTAGTTCATGTTGTTGTCACATTAATGCAAGTTTTCTTTTGTTTTTTTGTTTTTCTTTTAAAGATTTTATCTATTTATATGACAGAGAGAGAGACACAGAGGGAGAGAGGGAACACAAGTGAGGGAGTGGGAGAGGGAGAAGCAGGCTTCCTGCCGAGCAGGGAGCCCGATGCAGGGCTCGATCCCAGGACCTGGGATCATGACTTGAGCCGAAGGCAGCCACTTAATGACTGAGCTACCCAGGCGCCCCTTTTGTTTTGTTTTTTTGAAAGCTGGGTCATTTGGTCATTTTCGGTTTCTTGGGACAAAGCAGAATTACAAGGGAAAAATATCTACTTGAACAATTTTTTCTCTTCCTTTCCCCTTTCTCCTTCTTTCCATACTCTGCCCATCCTCTAAGAAACACTATAGCAATGGAAATGCAAAATCTCTATTCACCAACTTCAATATTTAATAGCATGAAGAGAGTAAACAAGATAGATTAAACAAATCTCCTATTTCTTCTTTGAATCTTTTTTGCTTCATTGATTCAAAACTATGGGAGGGAAAAATTAATATTTTCATGTGACATTTGTCTAGTTTTACCAGATGAAAATACAAAAACAAAGAAAAAAATTTTTTTGGCTGTTTCTAACCATTGCAGCAGACAGAAATTACCTTATTTATAGGGTAATATTTAGGAATTAGTAGGGATAATAAAATGATAATTTATGAATACATCCTTTTCAGTGTTAGCAAAATCTGTGGCTTCTCCTGCTAAGTAGGAGGGGAGGAAATTCAAGTGATGAACACTCGTCATTCTTCTAGCTAAAACTTTGTATTCTTGCTCAATCAATGAAGATTAAAAAGCAGAGTAAAATTCTCAGAAGTCACTTTTTATGAAAACTAATACCTGCAGCACATACACATATGTCCACACACATTATAAATACAATCACATAGAGAAAAAAATAAAAGGGGACTTCGGAGAGGAAAACATGAGCCACTTGTTTGCAACAGTTGTTCCTCTAGTCTATTCAACTTACATACCAGAACCCATATTTCCCATGAATTGTCTATAATGATATGAGGATGTCCTAATCACCATCAATGCAGGGCTCAGTCAGTTAAGCATCTGACTCTTGATTTGGCTCAGGTCATCATCTCAGGGTTGTGGGATGAAGCACCACATTGGGCTCAGTGCTCATGGAGAGTCTGCTTGAGATTCTCTCTCTCCCTATCCCTCTCTTCTCCCCCAGCTTGGGTGCATGTTCTCTCTCTCTCTCAAATAAATAAAGTTTTTATTTATTTGACCTTCCCCTAGGCAACTGTCATCAAAATTATGCTTACTAAGGCTTTTTAAAAAAAGATTTATATAACAAAACAAGTATATATTTTCAATAAGTGTGGGCACGATATGTTTAAGTTTTCCTGAATTTTTGTTACACCAAGAAATGTCTTGGGGCACCTGGGTGGCTCAGTGGGTTAAAGCCTCTGCCTTCGGCTCAGGTCATGATCTCAGGGTCCTAGGATCGAGCCCTGCATCGGGCTTTCTGCTCAGCGGGGAGCCTGCTTCCCCCTCTCTCTCTGCCTGCCTCTCCGCCTACTTGTGATCTCTCTCTCTGTCAAATAAATTAATAAAATCTTAAAAAAAAAAAAAGAAATGTTTCTTGTTACTAAACCAAGTCAGAATGAATCCAATCTAACCTGAAAAGCTATGCAAGTTTTTGATCTCTCAAGGATAATAAAGGAAAGAGTAAATTTCCTAATACTCAATTAACAGCTAATAATGGAAAATGGTTCCTCAGAAAACAGTCTTATGGATAAACACATGAGTGTCACTGAAAAGCCTTACATATTTTTCATATGAAATTAATAACATTGCCTGTTAGAGCAAAGCAAAGTCATGTTAAGGCTTAAAAACTACCCAGGAGTCATCTGTCCATAACATCAGTAACACTTTAATATAGTCGATGTGAATATTATATATACTTTTATATAATTTCTACTTTTGTTCTGCATAATGAACTGGACTATTTTTGTATAGGGCCACTTAGTTTGAGTTCTTCTATAGTGCTATCATGATCCATCTTTGAATTATGAAATAAGATGTTTTCATATCCTCTGTGCTTTTTTCTCTTCATTTAACTAACCATACATATACATACACTACTGAGTTTGAATGGATCCTTCCATTAAGTCAGTTAATTTACTTATAAGAGATTATGCACTACCGAGTTTGAATGGATCCTTCCATTAAGTCAGTTAATTTACTTATAAGAGATTATGCAATAAATCTGAGCAAAGTCTTCAGTACATGCACCACAGTTCTCTTTTAGTTGGAGGGCTATTGTATTAGAAATAAACTGGCACATAGAAGGAGCAAACACTCCCAAGCTCCTTTTATCTCAATTCCTTCTGTGAAAGCTAGAGCTCCACACTTTTCCCATTTTCTGTACCTCCCATGGTGATGGCGACACTCAGTTCAGAATGAAATCTCATGAAAAGCTTGCTGCTATGCTGCTTTCTTGATGAAAAGACAAAACAAAACTAGTGTCTAAACTGAAGGAGGGTAAAAAAACACCTTCCTTTCTGCCTCAAAAGAAGTATGAGATCTGGAACTGAAGTAGTCTTCCTGTAACCATCAATACAAAAAAAAATTTTTAAATGTCAACATATTGAGGATAAAGGAGCAGAAATAAAGGGAGAATAGTAGGTCCTTGAAGGGATCTTGGTCTTGCTGAGTCTAAACCAACCATCTCCTACTAGGATTTGCTACATGAAGAAAGGAAACTCTTTTTACAATTAATATACTGTTACTTTGATTTTCTATTCCTTGAAAATGACTAATTGAGTCACATTTCATGTATATTTGCTAAATTTTGAATTAAAGTAGTTACAGTATTATATTTGGCTATAGAATTATATTTGGCTATATGCTATAATGTCATGGGTCTGTGCATCTTTTATATTGATGTGTATGTGGCCTACATCTCAGTATCATTTCATGTTCCAAGAAGGATGCTTTAGGCCCATATAGTGTATCTCCCTTTCAACTACAAGGAAGGAGAAATAAAGCAAGGGATACAGTCCACTGATTCTTAAGAGCATGGAAGCCCACTTGCTTACATCTTGCTCACTAGAACTTAGTTTTATAAACACATCTAAGTAAAAGCAAGGTTGACAAATGTGCTCACTTATAAATTCTGTTACCAAAAAAGGGAGAGATTAGTATCCGAGGGCTAGATATGGTCACTGTTCCTGCCCTCCTCTTTGGCCACCAGAATATTCATGTTTACTACTTTTCTTACATATAGAAAATTTCATCTTCCTCCCTAGAACAAAAAATCTTAAACTCTCCTCTAGCTTCTGCAGCCAGTTCAACTGTCAAAGCCAGCCAGGTGACCCCGGTGTTGTTTTGTTTGTTTGTTTTCTGCAGCCCATTCAAAGCCTAGTATCTCTCAATGTGTGGTAGTCTCTTCCAGGAGGTATACATATTCGGTGGTGAAATACAGGTAGAAAACCACAGTAAAAACATGCAGCCATCACTAGGCCATAGCAACAATACAAGTCCATTAGGAAGGGATAATGAATAGTCTTGCCTCTGACACAGGTATAAATTATTATATTGGCATATCTGGCAACCTTGATTGTATTCTCTGGGAAGAATCCACTTTTTCATTGTTTTCTGAGCACTTCTGTGTCCTTAGAGTGGTTCTTCGTTATTTTTTGTTCTTCATAGTCACATCTATGGTGAGCATCAGAAAATATGTACTTGTGGGGGACTGCACAGATTTAAGAGCTCACCTTCTGTTGGTTCAGATTTGTGGGTCCCGAAAATGCTATTGGATAGAAAATTTACTAACTTTTGCAGCCCAGTCTGTCTCTTGTTTTTTGTAGCAATATAATCTATTCAACAGCTCTCTGAGCTTATTTGTTGCTAGTCAATTTCATATCCCTGTTCCCCTAGCAGAATATTTTGTTTACACTTAGTTTTTAACCTTGAAATCTCTGGTGTTTTTATAAAGAACTTTATCCATCTTCAATCCTCTCAATTAATGCTGGTTATCTTAAACTATCTGAAATAATGTCATAGAAGGAGGAAACAATGCTCTTGACAGAAATCTGCCTTTAGGCTTGCAACCTTTGTGGGGAAGAACATCAGTATTACTTCTTACTAAGTCTACCATTTTGAAGCTACTACTTAACTGGTCCAGTTTTGGTACAAAAACAGGTGGCAGTTTTAATCATTCATGGCTGCAAATTATGGATCTTCCAGTCAGTTTCTGGAACAAGACAGAAAGTGCTTCCTATGGCACACCTGATCCTCTTTCCACCCAGCTTGTGGTTCTGGATACCTCTGACCTAAGTTCATCTTTTTAAGCATTTTTTTTAAAGCAGTAACAACATTTTCTGAAATAGTAGGAATAGGATTATCTCCTGGTTAACAAATGATCTGGCTTCAAAATTGCAATAGATAATATTTGGCTAAAAGTTTTCCATGGCATGATAAGGATAATGAGCAACTCAGCCTTCATAATCTGAGTCTTTGCTATTGTACTCAAACATTTCCACTAAGCCTACATTAATAAATTCTAAAATGGTAACAGTCCTAATTTCAGTCAACAAAATCTTTATCAGTCTTAAAATCAACCAAAATGACAGTGACTTAAGCAATTTAGAAGTTTCCTCCCATTCATCTAAAAGTCCAGAGGTCAACATGGCAGGATTGGGGTGGCAGCACTGTTCTACTAGCTCTTCATGGCCCAGACTCCTCCATCTCTAGGGATTGGCTGTATTGTCTTGGTTCAAGATGGTAGCATTTGCATTTTAGGCAGCAAGATGAAGAAAATGACTTAGGATAGGGACAAAGTGTGCACAGAATTATCTTTCATAGAAGGTACTCTAGACACTGCCAAACAAACTTCTAGTTGTATCTCATGGGCCAGGATTTAGTCAGATGGCCTATTTAGCTGCAAGAGTCTGGAAATTTGACCTATATTCTAAGTAGTATCAATCACAAATACAATTTTTAGAAAGCTGGGAGGAATAATATTATTCAAAAAATTCAAGAAACAAGGAAACTAATATTAGGGAAAAATAGCCATTTTTATCATATTGTTCTACCATTGTTTTTCTTTTTTTTTGTTAACACACCATTGGGATATTGTGTATTCAAGGGTGACAGCTGGGGATAAAGATGGAGATGGTAACAAACTACTCAGTTGCTAATCAGAGAAACAGTGCCATAGGAACAAGTGCTTTCTTAGAATTGGCGATATTATGATATGAAAAGCCATTTCTATGTTCCTTAAAATATTCTGAAAATATGCAAAATGGAAGTGATGTACCAACTTCACTGAGCCAGTGTTCCACAGTATTCAGATTGAAAACAACCTTATAATTCAGCATTTGGTGGTAAAATTCTAGCTAACATTACAACAAATTCAAAGAGCTAAACCTTAGTTTTTGTTTTTTTTTTTTTTTTTCTCATATCCCCCCTCCTCCTTTTCTCATGTTTAGGAACTAACAGTCACACTTTGTCTTTTTTGTAAAAAAAAAAAACCTGACAATCCTCTTAACTTCTATGATACTGGGTGAAGATAAGTAATTTATTTCTCCTCACTTGGATCATTTTTTATTAAATATTCTATTGAAAAAATGTTTCTTTTTTATAGATTTATTTATTTATTTTAGAGAGGGAGAAAGAGTTGGGGAGGAGGGGTAGAGTGAGAGGGAAAGAGAGAATCTCAAGCAGACTCTCAGCTGAGTATGGAGACCAACATGGGGTTTGATCTCAAGACCTGAGCTGAAATCAAGAGTCGAATGCTTAACTGACTGTGCTACCAAGGCACCCCACAAAAAAACTGTTTCAAATTCAATGTTAAGCTAGTTTCTTAATGTAAAGTTAGAAAAATTCTAGAAAATATAGGCCCTCAGGATTGGGTCTTCAAGTGTCATAGTCTCAAACTGAAGCAAGAATAGGCAATTTTAAAGGCTACAGAAGAAATCCCAAATGCTTTTCAAAAGTGTTTGGATTTGGCCTCAATCAGAAATGAAGCAGCACTGAATCAGAAATAAATCAGCTTCAGAAGAGATAGCTTTCTGTTATGCCAAAAGATTTGTTCCTCTTATAGATACTCATTACATTGTAAAATACATTTTAATAACATTTATCATGCATTATCAGTTCTTTAAGAAACTTCAAGCTATTGACATACATCTCAATGGATATCAAAAGAGTCTCCTCTGTGTGGTTGCTAAGAAACTGATGCATCAAAATCAGAAAATTTTACCCTCACTGATTGTATTTTCTAACAAAAATGAATATTTGGACTAATAAAAACAGGAAAAAATCATCAAAATAAGGAAATAGAATTTTTCCACCATTTTCCTCCCAAAGAACACCAATTCTGACAATTACTAATGGATGAAAGCATCTTTGTGAAAGTCCAGGAATCCAGAGAAACTCCAGCACAATACTGGAATAAAACCAATCTGACACTGGACTTGCTGAAAAGGGTAAGAAAACAGTTCTGTTTTACTTGTGTCACTCCTCCCCCAAGGCAGCATAGCTCAGTGTCAAGAGAGATCTTCTTGGCTTGTGATTTCTTCTATGGAGAAAGTGAAAGCATATGAGTAGGTACCTAGCTTCCTCAGCTATATAGGATGCTTCCAAAGAGATGTACTTTTTTCTTATCCCATCCCAAATACTAAGGTATGCTGCACAGCTGTGGGGCAAGAAGTAGCTGGGAAAACAGTAGTCAGGGCTTGGAGGGCATCAGAGGGACATGGATCCTACTAACCACTTTGGGAACTCTATCAGAAAGCCTGCCCACAAGCTGCTGCGGTTGCCTTGTCTATCACCTCGACTGGTCCAAGGGCATCCCTTATGCTCCACATGCCTTAGCAACACACATGTACACATCATCCCATGGCCATTTCATTATTTACCCTGAATGGTGGTGAAAGCATGCTTTTGTAATTAGCTAATGAGCATATGTAGCAAGTGGCTCAACTGTGCAAGATTGGAAGAAAGTACACACATTTGAGCATTTGGCATCACCCGGCATGAAAAATCAAAGAACATGATACCACCAAAGGAACATAATAATTTTGCAGAAAAAGATCCTGAAGAAATATTGATTTGTGATTTTTCCAATAAAGAATAAAAAATCATGTTTTAAGAAAGCTCAGTGAACTATAAGAAAACATAGAAAAAAAAACAGTTTGATGAAATCAGGAAAACACAACAAAAACAAGATGAGAAGTTTAACAGAGAGATTAGAAATATAAAAAAACAAACATAACATAATAAAAAAAAGTAATAAAAAAACCATTTCAGGTATCTGATATTTTAAAAAAAACAGAAATTCTGAAGTTAAAGAATACTATGATTGAAATGAAAAATGTAAGAGCACCAATGAAGAAGAATAAGAAATCTGTGAAGTAGAAGGCAACTCATTTGAATTTATCCAGTCAGATGAGTACAAAAACAAAGGAAAGGAAGAGTGAGGAAAGCCTATGTGAGCAATAGGTTACAACTGAAAGAAACAATTTATGTATTATTTGAGTCCCAAAGGAGAAAAAAAGAGAGAAAGGGATGCAAGCTCCTTTAAAGAAATAATAACTGAGAACTTCCCAAGTCTCAGGGGAGATTTGAACATCCAAGTTCATACATTCAAAGTGTCAAAAGAAAAAACTGCCAACCAAGAATACTTAACCTATTAAAGTTGTCTTTCAGAAATGGAGAGATAAAGACTTTCCCAAACAAACAAAAGCTGAGCAAATTCATCACCAATAGGTGTGCCTTATAAGAAATGATAAAAGGTAAAAAAAAAAAAAAAAAGAAATGATAAAAGGAGTTCTTCAGGGTGATGCAAAAAACATGAATTAGAAAAAAGAAAACATGAAAATATAAAACACAATGGTAAAGTAAGTATTTGGTGAAATTCAGAATACTCTAATACTGTAATACTGTGGTGTGTTAAACACTTAACTCTATTATAAAGTTAAAGGATGAATGTATTAATAATAACTATAGTTACATGGGGCGCCTGCCTGGGTGGCTCAGTGGGTTGAAGCCTCTGCCCTCGGCTCAGGTCATGATCTCAGAGTCCTGGGATTGAGCCCCGCATTGGCTCTCTGCTCAGCAGGGACCTTGCTTCCTCCTCTGCCTGCCTCTCTGCCTACTTGTGATCTCTTTCTCTCTGTCAAATAAATAAAATCTTTAAAAAAAAAAAAACTATAGTTACAAAAATTTTTTAATGGATACACAATATAAAAAGATGTAAACTGTGACATCAAAAATAAGATATTTGAAGGGAGATAAAAATGAACAGTTTTTGTGTGCAATCAATGTTATTAGCTTAAATAGACTATTATAGTTATAAGATGTTTTATATAAGCCTTATGGTAATCACAAAAGAAAAACTATGGTAGATAGCACAAAAGATAAAGAGAAGGGAAGTAAAGCATACCACTATGGAAAATCATCAATTCATAAAGGTAGCCAGCAAAGGAGGAAGACGGGAACTCCCTTTCAGAAAATAATTAATAAGACGACATTAGTAAGTCCTTATCCATCCATAAATACACTTTAAATGTAAATGGGTTAAATTATACGATCAAAAGTCTGGAGTGGCTGAGGAGATGAAAAAAAAAGGCACAACAAATGCTAATTACAATTACACAGCTTTAAGGACACATTAGACTGAAAATGAAGGGATGAGAAAAGACACTTCATGCAAATGGAAACCGAAAGGGAACAGGGGTAGTTATATTTATATTTATATAGATACAATTATATTTACACAGATATATGCATATGTAGGTAAAATATTTAAGTCAAAAAACTGTCATAAGAGATGAAGAGGGTCATAATCAAATGATGAATGGCTTAATTTATCAAGAAGATTTAAGAATTGTAGGTAGATATATATGCAACTAACATTAGTGTACCAAAATATATTAAGCAAATTGGTATAGCTACTACTACCACTGCTATTATCACTGCTACTATAACCACTATGGAAAACAGTATGGAAAATCCTCAAAAAATTGAAAAATAGAATTACCATGTGGTCCAGCAATTTTATTTCTGGGTATATATCCTAAGGAAATTAAATAACTATCTCAAAGAGATATCTGTGTCTTCATGTTCATTACAGCATTATTTAAAATAGCCAAGACATGAAAACAACCTAAGTGTTCACTGATGAATGAATGGATAAAGAAAATGTGGTGTATATAAAATGGAACAGGTGATAGATATAGATATAGATACAGATATAGATATTATTTAGGAATAAAAATGACAAAAAACCTGCCATTTGTGAAAACGTGTTAGGACCTAGAAGGTATTAAGCAATGTAAAATAAGACAGAGAAAGACAAATACTGCATGATTTCACTTACATGTGAAATCTAAAGACATTAAATGGTGGTTGCCGGGAACTGAGGGTTTGGTGAAATGGGAGACATTTATCAAAGGGTATTAATTTCCATTTATAATATGAATATGTCCTGAACATTTAATTTACAACAGTGTCTATAGTTAACAATATTGTATTATATGGTTGAAAGCTGCTAAGAGAGGAGATCTCAAATGTCCTCATACAAAAAAGAAAATTTGTGATGCAATGGATGGGCTAACTAACCTTACCAGGTCATAATTTGACAACATATATGTGTATGAAATCATCATGTACATCTTAAACTTACATAATGTTATATGTCAAGTATATCTCAAAAAACTGGTAAAATTATTGAAAAATAAAAAACAAGAAAGGAAAAATAACTTTAAAACACATATTTGTATAAATATATATATACATATTTTTGTCCATATGTATATATGAATATATAAGTGTCTCCTTTCAAATAGAAATTTAGGGACATTTAAGTGCATTAACAATGGGTAAGTACCATTTTATAGTAAAATATATCATGTATATTGCAAACAGAAATGCTGATTTTAAATTGAAAATATCACTCATACATCCTGTCAGAAATAGGTTCCTTTAAAGCAACATTCTTGTAATAAATGTCACTTTATTTTGCCCATTTTGTGGCCATTGTGACATTCAGGAAAAAAAATCTAGACGAGATAGCCATCATAATACATTTTTTAAAGGTGTGACACATAGAATACTAATTCTTAAAAATATTCAGAAAAAAGAATTTCTTGGCCAAATAATTTAGAGTATTACACCTTTCAGAGATCTGTAGTACACTTCAGCAATTTAGAATCCCCAGGATTCCCCAAATTTCTTTACAAGTTGTCTTTCCCCCCACCCCCCACTATACTAAATACATCCCTCTGAAAAAGTTCTGCCAAATGTGCTTGGAAAAATGCTGATCTAAGACAATATATGAGATGGTCATTTACTCAGTACTTTATAAAGATGAAATGCTTAGTTTATAAGAACTCAATTCACATTCTTCAAAGAGAACTACATCATAAGTGATGTTCTGACTTAAAATAACTTTTAAACTTTTTCTGATCTTATCCTCATAAAATAACTGGTCATGGTAACAAAATCAAAAATAAACAAATGGGACTACATCAAACTGAAAGCTTCTTCACAGCAAGGGAACCTATCAACAAAATGAAAATGCAACACATTGACTGGGAGAAAATATTAGCAACTCATACATTTGATAAGGGGTTAATATCCAAAATGTATAAAGAACACATACAACTCAATAGCAAAAAACAATCAAATTTAAAAAAATGGGCAGAGGAATGTCCAAGGAAAACATACAGATGGCCAACAGCCACTTGAAAAGAACAATATCACTCCTTGGCTTGTGCTCTCTCTCTCGTTCATTCTCTCTCTCTTTCAAATAGATAAATAAAATCTTAAAAAAAAAAGTCTACTGAGAGGATACCTAACTACTTTAAAGTCCAAATGTTCTCTGATATTTTAGAAGATTTCTTTTATTTGAAACATATGAAAGTACCAGGTACAAATATCTCCATTTTATCTATCACACAGGGTTTTTTGTGTGGAATTATATAATTTTGATTTTATGTACATACATGCAGTACAAAATTCAGAACCTGTGAGATGGATTGTGGTGGAAAGTCTTCACCCCATGCTTGTCTTTAGACACATAATTACTCTTCTCCAGAGGAATGCTTTTACCAGTTACTCATGAGTCCATCAAAGAGCAATGTACATATAACCATATAAGTCATTATACAGATATAAATATAGATGTAATGGCACCCAAAAAATTCTGTTGTGTTTTGCACTTAATATACCTTCAACATCATTCCATATCAGGATGAATATACGTAGAGCTCTTTCATTTTCTTTCCCTACTCATTATTATTCCATTCTATTGCCATACTAGAATTTATTTAATTATCTTTTTATTGATGAGCACTTAGATTTTTCCACATTCTTTTTTTTTTATTTTTCCACATTCTTTTGGACTTATATGCATACAACAGTAACTATCTCTGTAAATATGTTTATTTCACACATGTGTCATTATACCTGTTAAATAAATCTCAAAAGATGAACTTCTGGGTCAAAAAGAATGTACATTTTATTATTAATAGATATTTCCTAATAGCTCTCCATAAAATTTTTATTAATGTACATTCCCACAGCAATGTATGAATGTTTGTTTCCTCACACCTTCACCTAACCAGTGAATTATAAACTTGTCTACTGCCATACTACCCTGAACACACCCAATCTCGTCTATCATACAGTTCTATTATAGTGTGTGTGCGTGTGTGCGTGTTCGCGCACGTACATGTATGTGTGTGTGACCTCAAGTCTTCAAAGAAGCAGATGTCAATAGGGAATAAGATATGTAAGACATTTATTGGAGGAAATATGTGTGAGGCACAAAGAAGAGAGAGATCAGAGGTAGGCAGGGATTGTCTTCAGGCCGCAAATTGACCCTGGAGAGTTTTGGACTATAAATAAGGCATCATAATGCCTACACTTCTTTACTTTGCTAAGAGTGAAAAACCAGATACCCAGTAACTAGAAATAAAGATAGAGCTTCACCAGTCCAGCTGTAAATCAATTAAATCTTGCACACTTTTCTAATCCCATATTCCATGAGAATAATCCTCTGCACAACACCATAATCTATAGACTACTTGATATTCTGTAAATATACCAGTACTGTGTTTTAGACATTTCCTTGCCACTTGCCTGATCATTTCTAGCTATTGGAGCCCTTCCAGTGTAGATATTTATAAGTGTATGTGTATCTCCCCCTGGGCTATGATCTACTTAAAGGCATCGTCCAATCTTATTCATTTAGTAGATTTTCAATCACTGGAGCTAATTACTCATTTGAAAACAGAAATTATCAAGAAAGTTTTTTTATTTCCACTTAGGCAGCAATATAAGCAATTTCACTTTAGAAACATGATCTACTATTTAGACACTATAAGATCTAAAAGTAAACACATATTTTAGTCTCTAGTTTTTAAGTGCCCACATTCCATCTTTTAAAAGAGTCTGGTAAATATACCTAATCAGAATATTCCACTCTCTGATCCTCCGCATTTAATCTCCTGAAATTGGAGCTAATGCTACTGAAATCTATTTTAACCATCAGTCGCAGCTTCACAAAGTTTAATGAGTTGGAGAGAATGTAAAAGCAAAAGTGGCAATTGGTGACAATTTTCTGAATGCGAGGAGGAAAGTTCTTCAGCAACTCAAGTGTTGTGCATGTAATTATTGTCTTTACCATGGTTTTGAAGGTACATTTTTGTGATTTAAGTCAGAGACAAGTACACAGTCTTTTTCTAGATTAATACAGGTAGGCTGGCAGATGTACGGAGAGGATTGTCACTGCTCCATTTGAACAGTTTGCACTTAATTAATAATCACTGCCTCTTGATTTGATGATACCAGAGCAGCCAAGCAGAGCACAGGTGATACCTTAGAAGATTTTGTTTTCTATTCAAAAATAAATAAAAATTAATAATTTGTTTTACTTCTATTTTTAAAAAAGCATTTGATAATGTAAGGCAGCAGCACCTGGCCTTTGGGGGAAAAAAAGCAATGGAAATATCTATTGTCCAAACTACCATTTTATAAACTTTAAAATATGTGGAATAAAGAAAAATTAGTCCCATGGAGAACTGAAAGTAGTACAGTTACAGGGCTTAGAGTATGTGGATTATAATTTGGGGCTTTTTACATAAAATTTGGTATTATTCATTATAGTCTTAATACTTGATGTGCTATTTAAATCACTTTGAAATCAATAGGTCATCTTGCTATGAGTTACTATTGGTACATTAAAGAAAATGGATTATCTTGTCCTTTCACCTATTCTCTGTGTTGTTTTGGGAAAATGACTCTCTACTTGATGGTATGTTTCATGATGCAGAAAATTTTTCTCTTAATTAATTAATTAATTTGACAGAGAGACAGAGGGAGAGAGGGAGAGAGCACAAGCAGGGGGAGCAGCAGGCAGAGGGAGGAGAAGCAGGCTTCCCCGCTGAGTAGAGAGCCAAATGCAGGGCTCTATCCAGGGTCCTGGAATCATGACCTGAGCTGAAGGCAGACGCCCAACTGACTGAGCCACCTAGGCGCCCCTCTATCTCTGAATTTGATAGTGCTTGATACATTGTAGGTCCTTAATAATTACTCATTTAATAGATTCAATGAAAAATTATTGTGACAAATAAAACTATGTTAGCCTAATTTTCTCACATAACTAATGCTTTTCTCACAAGTACACTAGAAGGATCTTCTGATTTTTCTAAAGCTGAATAATCACCCCAAAATTTAATACCTTAAAACAAAAATAATTACTTTTTATCCCTAATAATTTTTATGGGTCAGCAATTTAGAAACAAACTTCCTAGGTGTCTTAGTCCATTTAGGTTGCTATGACAGAAATGTCATAGACAAGGTGGCTTATAAACAACTTTTTATAACACAGTTTCAGTTGTGCGATGCTATACTTGTAGAAAAAAGATCACGAAATCCAGCCCAGCTTGAAAGGAAAAGGACATACATACACATCACAATTCACTGTGAGAAATAACAAAGAAATTTTTACATACTTTTTACAACTACTACAGAAGATGATAAAGTATATAAAGATGTCTTGGGCATAATCAGAATCTACTATTTATTTGACAATATATAACTAATTGAATTAAATGAACAATTGTCAATTTTTAAAAGGCCTGTGTTCATTTACAAATGAATATCCAGTCAAAATAATAAAAATAATTCCAATGACCTATCGTAAACTTAAAGTATAAACTCATACATAATTTTTGTATGAATAAGTGTAGCAATTTTTTTATCATTATTAACTTATATGTGTGATATGTATGATTGAATATTTTATATTCAAATTCAGGTTTGAACAGTCGTTTCAAAAATATATCACATCAATCAAATGACATTTAAAGAAAAAAAAAACTAAAAAAGGAGAAATCTATTAGACTATTGTTTTGTGTCTGCAAGATCCCTGATATCCCCGGTCCTTATATTACCTGATCATATCACTTGGGGGAATAGAGAGCTGCTGTATACCTTAATTCCAATAATGTCATTCCCAGCAAATAGAATTACTGACCAGGCTTGATTCCAGTAATTCCAGTCTCAATAAAAATGTAGGCTGGAAAATTAATCGTAAGGTAAAAGAAGGTTATTTCTAAGTGACTACCTTTCACTTTTCAAATTAGTAAGAATTATGTGCAAAAGTTCTTCTTGTCCAAGACAATTTCTTCTAGTTTTTTGTTTAAATCCCTAAGCTGCAGTTATGCTGGGCTTAAACAAACAAACTACCTAACTAACCAAGTAACTAAGTAAAACCTCCTAAAGCTGCCATGTCCTAGAACTGTCTTGTCTTGAAACCTTCTGACACAAGCCATCCTACAAGGGTAGCCTTGAAAACATACACCAGAAGTCACTTGCTGTTTAGACTGACACATTGTATCACACAAACCATCACAAGGAGGAAATAAACATCTCAGAAATCAACCCCCTAGGGCTGCTTTTTATATGAGTTGCTGGTATACCAGAAATAATGCATACGGAAGAAGCAGAAACTGCATTTTTTTTCTTTAAGATAAAAAAAAAGAAACAAATGGCATGAAAGTAATTTGATATTAAATCAAGATGACAGTGTTTTATTAACTCCTCTTGTTGAACCTGTAGATGCACTGAGAAGTCAGTAGTTACATGAAAGAAGCCTTTGCAAACTGAAGGAAAGAACAGGAAAAGACAATGATACTTTTTGATACCCTACAGCATAGGGAGAGATGGTAGAGTTGGCATCTTAGTTTTCATGTAAAATATTCTGAATAGTGTTGATAGGGAGAAAATGAGGCAAAGGATGCATTTCCTTATTTCTGAAGTCCTAGAGAGGCACCCATAAGCCCATCAGCTTGATTCTGATTCTATTAGACACTTAATATTTATATTTTCCTCAAAGAGTGCCTAAAGATACACTAGTGAAGGCATTTAAGATATATCTAGATAAATATAGAATTATATGTGACTATTGAAATTAAAACTGAATTAAAAATGACTATTAAGTAGTTCAATAAAATCTAGTTATTCAGCATTATTTAGACAGAACAGATTTTTTGTGTATGGGGGCTGATAGTCAACATATTGTTTTAGTATTATGGAGAAGGTCTTAATCTCTCTTTAAACATAAGAATGGATTGAAATGAGTATCTATGCATTTTTGAGAACAGGAAACTGAGGTTTTATGGACCATTCAAGAAAAGTAGGCAATTTCTAGCCAAACTTTATATGATGGCTGTTTCAAGAAACAAGGGGAGATAAAGTCCTCAAATCAAGCCCAGCCTCAGATAGTTATCAGTGTTCTTAGTTTGAGTCAAAGAGTTACCAGTGCACAATCAGAAGGAATAAAGAACCCCAAGTAAATCTTATAAATATGCTAATCCAATGACTCCCATTCTGCACCAGACCTCCTTGTTTTTTCCTTCTTATAATATTTAATGCTTTAATGGAATATTTATTAAAGTTTTGAAAGACTATTAACCAGAGGGGAGAAAAAAGTCAACATAAGAAGCAGCAATAGATTTAGCACCTGAGGTATAAAACATTACTCTTTAGATCACTATTAAAAAATATATATATATGAATGTTGCATTTTAGACCTTATTCCTTCAGACAAAAAAAAAATTTAATGAAGATAAAAGAAATAATCCAATGGAAGCTTTAAGCAATCCATAAAAATATGGGTTACTATTATTGTTTTCTCTTTATAAAAAATATTCCATTTTTATATCTCATTCCCCTCAAATGACACAGAATCATATTAGTAGGTAAATTAAAACAAAACACTGAAACAATTCGATCCATTTAAATTTAAGTGAAATACTTTTTTCCTTTTTTTATTTGGTATTACAATCTATTTACAGAACTCTCTGGGGATAGAACTATAAACAAATTCACCACAGTACCTGCAATCAAAGGCCTTATGGTCCAGTGGGGGATATATAATAAAAATAAAAAGATACATACAAATATATACATATATGTGTGTGTGTGTGTGTGTGTGTGTGTGTGTATTCTTTCGATGCTGTAAAAACAAAATAGAGCTCTATGAAAAAGAGTGAAATGTATGTTCCATCTACTTTATTTATAAAGTTTTTAGGGAAAATTCTCTGGAATTGTAATATGTAAGTTAAGATTTGAAATACAAGTAGATGCCTTGCTTATTTTATTCAATTATTGAGTTGCTCTCTCTGTACATGAAGATTAACAATGTAGTAGCTCACAAAATCATTCAAAAATTTATCCAAAGAATTTGAATAAAATATATTTGTGAGAAGCCTCAAGTAGATCTTTATTCACTGTTTAATTTTCATAGGTTGAAGTGTTTCAAGAAATATTGGATTGAAAGTTTGTCTAGAGCAGGAATTATATCTTGTTTTTTTTTTCCCTCTCGGAAAGCTTGGTGCTAATTCTCAATATGGAACCACAGAGGGCATTTCTAACAATAGAACTAATCAGCAAGTCCTCATTAGTATCCTGCTCTAATAAAATTTTTGCACGTTATTTTAAATATAGTTGACATTTTTTCTCCCTTTGATGAATATAATCATTCAAGTAGCAACTGCTACTTCACTGTGTGAGAAAGTTAAGCATATTTTAAAATCATATTAACTCTTTTGAGTATGCTATTTTAATAGTCTACTATTCAGAGCAGTCATTCCCATCCCAGGAGCAATCAAAGTGATTTAGTCACTAAAGACTGTATTGCCTAATAGAAAAAATTGTTTAAATAATAGCTTGCACTCTACCAAAAATAGAAAGCAACAGTTTTTGAGGTGAAGGAGGACTACCTCTTACTGAAGAATTACATCTAGTAATATAAATTGGTTTCAATATCTAAATCTAAATTTTGGTAATATATAACAAATTGACGTGCTTTAACAAAAGCTAACACAATTAAACATAATTGCAAATAGTACCTAATTCTGTTCTATATAATTAAATTTTGTTATGATGTATTGAAGAAAATACTGAGTGGAAAATGAAGTCCAACAGTTTATTGGTAATGTTCAGCTAATGCATTTTAATTAGTAAACACATGCACACACACAGAAACTTTTGGCACTTTTCTGGGGGCTTAAATGAAAAGCTACAAAGTGCACAAAACATGTTAAGTTAGGGGAAATTTCTAATAATTTGTCATTTATTTAAATCTAAATAAAAGTTTATCTTTGGCATTATTCCTAAGGAACCTCTTGGAAAAAATGATACACATACAATCAGATACATAAATGCAAATAATTTATGTTGATGAAAATACCTCAAGGTTGCTGGGGGGTTACATGAGATAACTTCTAAAAAGTGCCTCCCATATTTTTAAAATTTTTGAATTGATTAAGGAATGAGGCCCCCCAAATAAAACTTTTGGTGTGTAATTCATGACCTCTTTTCCTTTGACTTCTAAAGAACACTCTATGGTTGGCTATTAAATTTATGTTATTAGGTTTGCAGTTTACATAATGTATTTTGTTGTCGATAGTGAGGAAGAAAGTGAGAAGAAACCTGAAAAAGTTAAATTAACTTGTATAAAAAGAAGTGGAGATGCTACTGATAGGAAAGTTTGATATCAACGCCTAAGAAGACAAAGGATAGAGTTTAGGAAAAGTTCTGCTGGGCTGGGTATGATAAGTATGGCTGATATGATTAGTGGGACTCCGAAGACAGAAATGTTTAAGAAAAAATTGAGAAAAATGCTGAATTGCACATACAGAAATAAGAAGTAGACATACTTTCCTACTTCTATTAAGTAAACCTAAAATCTCTAGATATTACATAATAAAATGAACATAAAAGGACGCTGAAAAGTGGAAAAAAAGAAGGCAGACTGGCTAGAGACCTTAACACCCAAGGAACAATAGAAAAATTTATTTGTTTCTTGCTTTATGTGCTCCAGACTGGGTTCTAGAGAAATCAGCAACTGGAAACACCAATGGATGCAGACACAAAAAGCCACAGGAAAATCCTGCTCCCTCTAACAAACGGAATGGAAAAGGGCAGTCCAGCAAAACAGACAATAACTACTCTACTCCAGGCAAACACCACAGGAAGAATGATGGCCCTACCATCATCTCCACCAGCCAGGCCAAGCTAGAGTTCTGAATATCTTGACTCTGTCCACTTGTATGACCTTAAAGTCATTGAAGTGCTGCCATCAGAAGCCTGTAGCCAAAAGCATCTGGCACAGTCCTTTCCTGTAGGGCTATGAGACTATCTTTGTTAAAGATAAAGCCCACAGGCCTGGAGCTGACTGCAAGAGCCTTCAGGGAAGCATCAGAGCAAAACGAAAAAAGTATCTGTAGATGACAGAACACTTAAATTGTCGAACACTAGATGTCCATGACATGTTCCTACAAGGTTGATGAACTTTTGTAACTGGAGAAAGGAGCCTGATAATCATTCCAAAGAGACACAGGGAGCAGAAAGTAAATCAGAGGAGATATTGATCCTCCAGATTGCTATCTTGAATGACATTTCTCTCTTAGGCACACTTGTACTGACAATAGACAATGATAGCAGCAAATCCCCCGGATCCTCTCATGCTTGAATTTTGGAGAATAGCCTATTCTTAATTTGACAGAATTTGGAGGAAAAGTTGTAGCAATTGTAGCTCATGCTTAGACATGGCAATGAATAAAGGGCCAGGGGTCATTTGAGAGCTATTTTTCCATTTTGCAGACACTATAAAACTGTCCCTTCTCCTCACTATCCAAAAAAGGAAAAACAATCAAAATTGCCTTACTGAGTCCCTGAAGCCAGTGACTATGCGTTCTTTCCTTCCCTGGCACACAACAGGTTGTCAACTCATTTTATTGGTTATAATCTATAAATTGGTTTCACAATGCTGCATCATTTTCAGCACGGATAAGGAAGTAATGATTTCTTTTAGGACTCTGAATCCTTTTTCTAGCATATCGTAACTAAAGTGTATGTTCGTCTGATTTTATATATTTATGGACATATAGACAGATATACAAAGACTCACATATACATACATATATATGCATTTACACATATATTTATTTACTTATTTTTCCTTGTGGACAGGTGCCTTTAATTAAAAATCATACATTTTCTTCATTTAAATAACTTTCACTTTTGGTAAATTCACCTATATGAGAAGTCAGCCAACATATTGTGCAAGGAAAGCCCGTTGCCCAGACGTCTTCAGTAAAAGATAAGTCTGGGGGCACTTGGGTGGCTCAGTTGTTAAGCATCTGCCTTCAGTTCAGGTCATGACCTCAGGGTCCTGGGATCCAGTTGGGATCCCTGCTCATTGGGGAGTCTGCTTCTCCATCTGCCCCTCCCTCCTGCTGGTGCTCTCTCTCAAATAAATAAATAAATGAATGAATGAATGAATGAATGAATAAATAAATAAATAAATAAAATCTTAAAAAAAAAGGTAAGTCTGTAATTCAATAAGTATTTGTGTTGGGGGAGGTCAAGAAAAAGACATGACCACCAACTGACCTAGGCAACTAGAGGCTCTCCACCTTCTCCTCAGTCCTTAAATGTGCATCCCATTTGCCTTCCCTGTTCCCAAAAGCTGCCCCAAGGATATAGGCTTGAAATAGAAATGTGCTGTGGAAGACTATTTGCATGGTATCTATGACTTAAGACAGTTAAGGCCAATATGTAACCTTTTAAGATTTATCGGTCTTGCGGCTGCAGAAGACAAGCCTTGTAAAGTAAGTTCTTTTGCTTACTAAATGGCTACCTACCAATCTGAAATGATCTGCCTCTTTCTTTGGTCTCTCCCTGCCCTCTGTTAAGGGGGCCAGATTCCAATTATACCCAGGAGGTTCCTGGGCCAGTTTGGGAACCAATACTTTGATCTAGTCCCTTCGGATGAACACAATGGATTAAGCAATTATCATTCATATTAATTATGTTTTCTTTAAATTATAGAATATCTCGTAAGATTGTATAGGTATATGCAAATCCTAGAAGATGGATGAATCATAATTTATAGTATTTCAACAGAATATTTCCTGGCTTGAAACAATTAATTTTAAATGAATCTTAGCAACAAAAATAATATACTGTTCCATGATATGAGTGCAAAATATATTGATAAATATCAATGACAATTATGGATTGATGAGGAAAAAGTAAATCAAGACTTTCTAATTTAAAAATATGGTTTGAAATCATAATAGCTAGAATACATGGAACAGATTGCTTTAAAATTCTCACAGGTGTTGCAAATCTTGGACCTCAAAGCCAGAAAGTTTTGAATGGAAAATGTGGGTAAGTGTGGGTAAGTGAGAATCCTATCGCTGCCTTTGTGTTATCCATTGTACTGTTGTCTACAGTACTGGGCAGCCAGACATGCATATAGTTATTATGTAGGACCCATGGTCTCTGAAACTAGCCCAGTCTGGTTCAGTTAAATTCTAAGAATTAGGGATGGGGAGCTAGAATGTAGATTGCCACCAATTCATCTAAGCGGGAACATTAGAACAGAACTTGAGACCAACTGAGAGCAGTGAATATTTAAGAAAAGATTGGAGCAAATCAAAGACAATTATTTTTAAACAATATTTAAGTAAACAATTTGAACTTTTAGTTGAGATTGACATGTTTTAATAGTTCTAACAATTTGTTTGAACAAGTAATCGTAATAAACTCCTTCCAATGGTTTAGTAATCCTTTACATTTGTAATAATGTGATATATTCAAATTTAAGATACTTCCAACAGTTGTGGTCCCCAGTCATTATGGGTTACATGAGCCTCCCAAATATTTCAACAGAATATTTTAGAGAATTTACTGGCTTGTAAATGTGAGATAAATGCATACAATCTCACCAGTGGGTAAATTGGTAATAAAATAGGAAACTCCAGAAATAAAGGTAATTCTTATGGACTAAATGTATATTTCATTTTATTGGCCTTAGTAATTCCTGGTAGTAAAATAGGATACTCCAGAAATAAAAGTAGTCCTTATGGATTGAAGGTATATGTATATTTCATTTTATTCGCCTGAGCATTGAATCAGTTTGGAAAGGCAAAAAGTTTATTTCTCAGACATGTACATCTCCATTGAGAGTTGGAATCATCTTTTTCTCCACATTGACTTTACCCGGGGGCCTTGGCTAACTGAAAAGTATCTATATGAAATTCTTCAGAAGGAAAGAAAAGATAAATGTCAAGATATGTCCTGGATCTTAAAGTTTCTCCTTTGAAGGAACACTAATCACTTCCACAAATACTTCCCTGGATAAAACATATTTCATGACAACTGAGGATAAAAATGACTACATATTTACATCTTTTTTCTCTTCGTCTTATGTTAAATTGAAATAAACTGTGATCATACTTTTCTCACAAATATAAATTTCACCTTGATATAAATAGAACACATTATATTTGCAAACTTCCTGTCATAAATCCCATTTTTAACTATTATTTGGATAAAGATGGTTTAATATTGCTACCAAAGAATAAAAAGTTGCCAACATATGCTTCACATGAGGTAATGGAATTATGATTGGGTATATTTCTTGCCTTTTTTTCTGTTTTAAGATAGATAATAAGGGTATGTGAATGCTACCTTTCCAACCTTGCCTTTAAGCAGGTGAACCTCTGCAGGCAAAAGTATATTACTGCTCCACTCAAGGTTCTATTTATGGTCAGACATGAAAAGGACTGAAATCTCACAGGCAGAGGGATAAAAACAGCACGATCATATTGAATATAATAGATAGATAGATAAACAAGTTTTAAAGATTAATTAATACAAGCAATTTTTTTTACGTGGAGAACAAAGGGGCGATAGAAGAACCTTTGGTTTTTAGGCATATGATATCCTAAGCTTTTCATCTCATTGTTTATTTTTAGATAAGTCAAATAATAATGCTTAATCTAGAGAAAAGATATATACTCTGGATTTTGGATTTAGATATCCACATAATGTTTGGGTTTCAAATTATCAGGACTTCTTCTGTTGACTTTAGGGCTAAAAATGCTGAGGAAGAATGATTTCTTCGCCTGTAACAAGTCGATGACCTCCTGGACAGGTAAAAAATTCTCTGCATTTGGAATCTTTGAGAAAACTGCAGAAGGACAGTACTACCTGGCAGCTAGCAATGTAGCAGACATGTATGAGGAATATACGATTTTTTTTCGCTTGCTCTTTCTGCATGGAAGAGAGTAAACACACACACACACACACACACACACTTTTCATTATCTTTAGAATTCAATATTTTATCAGTATATGCCTATGTGTGCACTTCTTTTTCCAATTCAACAGGATTTTGATGTGACCTTTTGATCTGGAGTCCTCTTCAAAAACCAGGGACCTTTTCTTTGAGTATTTGTTTTATCTTTGCTTTTCTTTGAACTCTTAGGTCTATATGTAAGTATCCTTCAAGTCTCGTCTCTTTTCTAATATCGGTATTTCAATTTATTTATTGTTTTCCTTGTGATATTTCCTGCACTTGGTTTTCAGGTCATTATTTATGGGTCTCAACAATAACTTTCCTCCCTTTTAAGTCATGTATTGAACATTTTTTAAAAATAATTTTTAAGTTTTATAATGTATACTGTTAAGCAGATGCATAAGCAGATGATCTGCTGGCAAAACCATATTACCGCCTCACTCGTGGGGTCTGTTTCTGGTCTAACATGATCATAGAGAGAGAGAGAAATAGAGATAGTGGAGAATATACACAGTGATGTTGTACTTTTATTTAACTGGTCTAATAGTTTGAGTTCTATCTAAGAACAGACCCACTTTTGGGAATATGTATTTTGGAAATACGGTAGAAGAGATGAATAAAGGCTTATTTGAATATTGGAAAAGCTGGAAAAATGAAGGTCCAGGAAGATGGTCAAGAGAATCTGGTAAGGAAGGCAGGGAGGCAAACAATTAGGAACTCAGCCTAAGGCATCTAAGCAGGTGGTTCACTGAAGTGCATCCAGAAACTAAAGCCATTCTCAAAAGTGTTGAGTGAATTCCCAAGCAAGGTCTTTCTACATCTGTGGCGTGAAGTGGATGATGGTGAACTGTGTATGAAGAACCTGCTGTGGATATCATGGCTGCAACCTTTTCCAGAATAATGAATCTTCTTCCATTCCACTTTTACATTCTCACTCAAGATCTTCTCTTGGAGAAAACTTAAAACCAAACAGGAATGAGGACTTGGGAAAACACAGCTCCAAGCTTCTTCTCTAAAATTCAGAGGAGGTCCTAGAAGGAGTGGTGATGCCAAGCTGATGAGAGATAATCCTGTACAAGGGGCTCACGTTCTAATTATTCTTCGTATTCTGTTTTTGTGTGTGGTTGCTGGAATCCTTCAAGTTGACCCGTTTGCTGATTTGAGGCTCAAATCTATTTACCAATATGTTCTTAAATAACAGGAATTATTCCTAAAAGACAAAGAAGCCCTTGGATCTTTGGAATCATATTGCAAGGGGAGGCTGTTATCTGGAGGAAAGAATTATTTTCTTTACTAGATTTCACATTCACCTACTTTCTATATTAGTAACTAATTTAATTTTCTCTTTGTCGGTGAATAAATCAGTCTCCACTCTCTTTCCCAGATGCACACAGAGCTGAATGCTATGCTTGTGCCAACATCAGTGCTGGGGTCCATTCCCCGGACTCCAGTGTAGCACTTCCATGGACTGGCCTGCTCAGAAATAAGGAAGCAGCACCCCAGTCCTCTCTCTGGGAACCAAACAAGCTATGGCCTAACTCTTATCCAGTCAGCTTATATTCACCAGAACCGCTTGACTCAGGCAAATTTAGATTTGGAAATTAGAGGGGAAGTGAACAATAGTCAGGTTGCCGTATTCGAAGATTAGCTCCTGAACTATGATTTTTTTTCTTGGTGAAGTATTTTTAAATTGAATTCCATTAATTAATAACCTTTTAAAGAACTGTTAGGTATTATATATATATATATATATATGTATATATATATATATATTCAACCACATATATATGGAAACTAATTAATTAAAAATAGTATACCATGTACTTGCTGATTACATATTTAGAGGATTTTTTAAAATACTTTGTATAGTTTCCTCTCTAAATGATGGAATAATTGCTAATTATTTCTCACAAATATGTGAGTTGAAAGAATGTATTTTGTTATCATTCAGATTGTTAAATAAAAGACACAAATACACAATTTGAAGAAATTACATGAGGATCATATGTATTTTATGGTGCATTTTATGCAATTAAAAGATAAAATCAAAACATAATGCTTTATATTGTGTTGTTTATTCTGCTTTAATTTGAAACTTTTTTTAATGTGGCAAAATCGTAGTCTATTCTTTTGTTCTCCAATGTGAAATTCTTATAGTATTAGTAGAATGATCTTGGCCCAATATTTATTTATTGAATGCCTACTAGAATTATGTTATAGAGCAAATATAGCAATAATTTAAAAAGCACAGTTGAAATACTATCAAATTCCTTTTCTAAAGTTTTACTTAGGAATGAAGGGTTAAGAAATAGATTTCAAAATAATAGGACTGATATTGCTCTTACAGTGCAAATGACTAATATGTGCAATAAAGTTTTTTAAATGATGGCTAATGAAATGTTTGAACTATTAAAAGCCTGCAAATCTTATATGCTTCCCACCAGTGAAATTTAATGACAAGTTGTCTGTTGAATTAGCTTGTTCAGTGAACAAATCTGAAATGCAATAATTATGCAAAAGCAATACAGTACATACAGTGACATTTTCATAAACAAGTACCTACAGAGACAAAATTTTCTATTATTATTTTTGATGTTTCAGAGTCAATCAACCTGGAACACTCAATTTTGTAAGGTTAAGTTTTGCATGACTTCCTTTCTCATAATTGTATCAACTTTACTCTACAATAGTCATATGGGAACAGCTTATGCCTTGAGCTTGTTCTTAATTGTAACTAACATCTTTTTCAAACAAGAAAGACAATGTCTTTTCATACTTCTATTAAATTACCATAGACATGGAACTCTCAAGGCCCCATGAGTTAGTAGAGTATGATAAGTAGAATTCTGACTATGCACTCTGAATGATGGGGTGCGATTTCTGGCTCTTGGAGAGCTAAAAGCTGTGTGACTTTAAGTACATCATGTAACATTTTGAGGATTGACTATATTTAATTTGTAACTTATCAGATTTTTGTCGATGAAGAGAAATTAGATGGGAAGGAGTGGCTGAAAAGGACACTGCTGTGGGATATGTGAAAAGGAGAGAAACTCAAAAACCTAAGATCCCTCCCTAATATCTCTGCCAAATAGCTTTAAACTGGGGGGAAATCACTTCCTGTTTTTTTTCCTAATTTCTTTATAGTAATCTAAAAGGCTCAGATTAGATGATCACTTCAAATCCTATTCTTCTAACAATTCTAGATTTAATTCAGATTATAAATTAGGCATACAAATACAGATCATGTTTAAGTAGAGAATGTGCACAGAATCTGGTATGTGGGAGAGTTCCTCACTGTCCTTGATGAACTTGTGCTGTAAGCTGATTAGAGCAGATGAATGTTACAAATATCCCATCAAAAATCATTCTTCTTCCGTGCCTAGTAGGTTCTAGCTGCACTGTTACCGAAGAGACCATAGCTCCAACACAAGCACCTAGATGGCATGCTGATTCTGACTGTTATTCACTCTGAGAATCAGAAAGCCCAATGCTTTCCCTTGGACAATTGAGTTGAAATGCTTTCTCTTCAGATCTAAGAATTTTCTGGCTACTCTATAGTGTACATATCAGCAGGGATTCATGTTGGATGAAATACAAGTGGACACTAATTATCCTCAGCCTTGAAGGGTCAAGAGTTGAACTGACAAGACACTATGTATTAAAAATGTCTCACAATGTACGATGAGTTTCTTTGAATTCAGTCAAAGCACAATTAAAATTTTATTTTTATAAGGAGTATAAAAATAGAAAACTACTCTTTCTTTGTTTTTTTTTTAGAGATTTTATGTATTTGAAAGAGAGAGAGTGAGAGAGAAAGAGAGAGCACAAGTGGGGGGGAGGGGCAGAGAGAAAGGGAGAAGAAGACTCTCTGCTGAGCAGGGAGCTGGATGTGGGGCTTGATCCCAGGACCACAGGATTACGACGTGAGCTGAAGACAGACACTTAACCGACTGAGCCACCCAGGTGCCCCGAAAACTACCCTTTCTTAAGTGCGTCTTTTTAAAAAAAATTTTATTTTTTATTAATATTCTTAAAGATTTTAGTTATTCATTTGCCACAGAGAGAGAGAAAGCACACGCAGGGGGAGCAGCAGGCAGAGGGAGACAGAGAAGAAGACTCCCTGCTGAGCAGGGAGCCCGATGTGGGGCTTGATCCCAGGACCCTGGGATCATGACCTAACCCGAAGACAGCCGTTTAACCAACTGAGCCACCCAGGCATCCCTTAAGTGCATCTTTAAAATAACAACTTTATTGAAGTATAATCTACATACCATAAAATTCTTTTTCTTTTTCCTTTTTTTTTTTAGAGAGAAAGAGAGAGAGTGTGAGTGGTGGTGGGAGGAGAGTAGTAGGGGGAGAGGGAGAGAAAGAATCTTAAGCAGGCGCCACATTCAGTGCAGAGCCCAATGTGGGGCTCAATCTCTAGACCCTGGGATCATGACATGAACAGAAATCAAGTGTTGGTTGTTTAACCAACAGAGCACCCAGGTGCCCCAAAAGTCACTCTTTTTAAATGTACCATTCATGGTATATTCACAGAGATGTGCAAACAGCACTATAATCTAATTTTAGAACATTTTCATCACCCTAAAATGAACTCCATACCCATTTTTAGTCAACCCCTTTTTTCCCCCTCCTAGCTCCTATCAACCAATAAGCTACTTTCTGTCTCTATGGATTTGATATTCTGGAAATTTCACATAAACAGAATCATATGATATGTGACCTTCTGTAACTGGTGTTTCTCACTTAGCATGTTTTTGAGGTTCATCCATACTGGAGCATATATGGTTTATGACTGAATCATTTTCCATTTTTTGCATACTACATTTTATTTATTCATTCATCAATTGATGAACATTTGGTTTGTTCCATATTTGGCTGCTACAAAAAAAAATGATGCCCTGAACATTTATTCATAAGTTTTTATGTGGATTTGTTTTCAATTCTTTTGTGTATATATACCCAGGAGTGGAATTTTTAGGTCATGCAATACCTCCATGTTGTTAGACCTACTGGTAAATTGTTTTCCAAAGCACATGCACCATTTTATATCTCCATCAGCATTGTGTGAGCGTTGCAATTTGTGTATATCATTCTCAACAGTTGCTACTATCCTTTTCTATTTCATCCATCCTAGTGGGTATTTCATTGTGTTTTGATTATTTGAATTTGAGTGTCTTTTTTGTTGCTGTTGAGCATCTTTTCATGTGATTATTGGTTATGTGTGTATCTTTGTAGGAATGTTGACTCAGATGCTTTGTCCATTTTTTGTTGTTGGATTGTCTTTTTATTGTTCAACATTTAGAAGTCTTTTATATATTATGAACTAAAGCCCCTTATAAGATCTATGACTTTCTAATATTTTCTTCTTTCTGTGGGTTTTCTTTTCAGTTTCTTGATTATGTCCTTTGGAATCCTAAGTTGTTTTATTTTGATGAAGCTAACCTTATCTTTTTACTTGCATTTGTCAATAGAAACTACTGCCTGATCTAAAGGTCATGAAATTTACTCCACTGTTTTCTGCTAAGGGTTTCACAGTTTGAACTCTTCTCAGGTGTATTATGAAGACACCACTTGCTCTAATTACTCAAATTATATTATTCTGATTTTTATGACAATTTATGGAATCTCTCCTTATCTTAAAATCTACTCATTTTCACACCTACTTTCTGGTTTTCATAGTGAGATCTTTAATTTACTTTCTCTTTTGTACTTTTTTTTTCCACAAAATCTTCCCTGGTGATTCCAAACTGACTTTTCCATTCTCTAAGTAACTTTAAATAAGTTAACTGTCCTAAGTAATTATACATTGCTTTATTCTAAAATTGTATTTAAAAATTTCATGCAAATCCAGCTATATGCAAAACTATTTATTTCATTCTGGTTGGTATAACTTCACACACTCTTATGAAAATAATTCAAAGTTATAATTTTTATAAACCCTATTTTTATGTAAGGGGATGCTTACAAAGATGAAAATAATAGTCATACTTTTAGAAACAAAATTTTATATGCATATTTTATATGCAGTTATAACTAGTTATCAAATAGAGATATTAGGCTGGTGAAGACATTTTATTTTTATTCTTTTTTAAAGATTTCATTTCTTTATTTGATAGAGAGAAAGACAGTGAGAGAGGTAATATAAGCAGTGGGAGTGGGAGCAGGAAGCCTGATGCAGGCCCGATGTGGGACTCAATCTCAGGACCCTAGGATCATGACCTGAGCCGAAGGCAGACACTTAATGACTGAGCCACCCAGCCGTCTCTGGTGAAGATGTTTTAAACTTCCCTTTTTCTACTCCCTCTGAATCCTCTGTATCCACTGATCTTTTTATTATCTCTATAGTTTTGCTTTTCCAGAATATCATATAATTGGAATCATACAGTATATGACTTCATTTAGCAATATATATTTAAGATTCATCCATGTATTCTCGTGGCTTGACAACTCATTTTTTAAATATCACTTAATAATATTCCATTGTATAAATGTAATACCATTTGTTTATCCATTCATATATTAAGGAGTTCTTGTTTTTTACCAGTTTTTAACAATTATGACTAAAGCTGCTATGAACATTCATGTGCAGGATTCTGTGTGGTCCCACAAGTTGTCAAATCAAGGTACAAATATCTAGGGGCGCTGGGCTGAATTGTATGGAAAGACTGTTTAGTTTTGTAAGAAACTGCCAAGCTGTCTTCCGAATGCCTGTACACTTTTATATTTCCACATGCAATAAGAAAGAGATCCTGTTGCTCCACATCCTTAAATACAATTGGTATTATCAGTTAGTATTGTCGTCCTTTGTGAGTTCTTAATTTTTTTTTATTTTAAGCATTCTAATAAGTTTATAGCAGTATCCCATTATTGTTTTAATTTACATTTCTCTAATTACAAATAATGCTGAGCAACTGCTAATAAGCTTATTTGCCATCAATATATCTTCTTTGGTGAAGTGTCTGTTCATATCTCCTGCTCATTTTTTAACTGTGTTTGCTTTTTCATTGGTGAGTTTTATCACCTCTTTGTATATTTTAACACAAGTCACTTATCAGATATGTTTTTGCACATTTTTTCCAAGTTGATGGCTTGAATTTTCATTCTCTCAACAGTGACATTTTGAGAGATGTTTTTAATTTGAATAAAGTCCAATGTAAATTTTTTCTTTCATAAATCATGCTTTTAATATTGTATCTAAAAACAAATTATCAAACTCAAGGTCACATAAATTTTCCTCTATGTTTTCTTCTAGTAGTTTTATAGTTTTGTATTTTACCTGTAGGTCTATGGCCCATTTGTTAGTTCTTGTGAAATTGTGTAAGATTTATGTATAATTTGTTTTTTGCATATGATTGTCCAATTTTTCACAGTTTGTTGAAAGGACTCTCTTTCCTTTGTTGAATTGGCCTTGCTCCTTTGTTCAGTTGTGTGGGTCTATTTCTGGGGTCTTTATTCTGTTCCATTGGTCTTTGTGTCTGTTATTTCTCCAAGACCACATTGCATTGATCAATGCAGATTTAGAATAGGTCTTGAAGTCAAGTAATGTCAGTCCTTCAACTTTCTTTTTTCTCTTCAATGTTTTATGAGCTATACTGGGTTTTCTGTCTTTCTATATAAACTCTAGAATCAGTTGGCTATTTCAGAAGAGTTTACAGAGTGTTTGTTGGAATTGTTTCAATCTACAGATCAAACTGGAAAGAACTGACATGTTAAAAATATTAGATCTTCCATTCCATGAACGCACACTATCTGTCCATTTATTTAGATCTTCTTGATTTCTCTCATGAATCTTGTAAATTTTTGCATTTGGCTCCTCTGCATATTTGGTTAGATTTATAATTGTTCATTTCATTTTCTGGGTGCTATTGTAATTCAAATCATTCATTCTAGTCATTATTATAATTCTAATCATTCATTGTAATAATTTCATTTTCTGGGTGCTATTAGAATTTAAAATTTTTTAAATTTAATTTTATTATTATTGTTATATAGGAAAGTAATTAACTTTTGTATGTTACCCTGTATCCTACAACCTTGCTATATATCATTTTATAAGTGTTATATTCACTTTTAAATTCCAGGAGATATTTATTATTATTCTTTTTCTGCATAGACAATCATACCATCTGTGAAGAAAGACATATTTTTCTTCCCAATAAACACATTTTATTTCCTTTTTTTGTCTTTACACATGAGTAAGACTTTCAGTACAATGTTGAATAGAAGTAGTAAGAATAGACATCCTGTTCTTGTTCCTAATTTTAAGGATTAACGTTGCTAAAGTAAATGAAAAGATAAAAACCAATGTTGGCAAGACTTACTGATAACACTCATATTTGGTTCATTCTGTCTAGAAAGCAGTCATGTACCATATCACAAAAGCTAAAACGGCTCACATTTTTGCCAGAAAATCTTACTGTATGAAGTAGAAATAACTCAGAAGGGATTTTATTAAAAATATATTTATAAATCCAAAAATGTTATTGTTTGCAATATCTTAAGATCAAAACAACAGTACAGAAATATCTATGCATCCTATGGTAAACAATGGTATTTCATAAGTACTAAAGTTTAAGGGAAAAAAATCAATTATGTTATTTATTCACACTCTGCAATGTATAGTGTATTATATCAACTTGGAATGATATCTGTATTGTCTCATGGCTAGGAGGTTTTCAAAATGCCTTGAATTAATACACAACTGAATAATAAGAGTGCTATAACATTGGAATATGTATCTGAATACTGATAATTTTATTTTCTTAAGGTCTATTCTGAAAATACAGTTTAGCCTGGTACCAGTTAACACAGAAAACAATGAAATGGTCACCTTGTGATGTGATTTCATGAGGATCATTCAGGTATAGAGCACATGTAATTTGCTAAAATCAGTTTAAATACCGGCTGTGAATTAAGATGTGATACACATTGCAAAGGTGATATTTTAACAGCTTTAATTTTACCTCATTTCTAACAAACTTCCTGCAAACTAATAATAAAGTACTAAAGCAACAAAGAATTTCTTCTGATAAATCAAAATAGACAAGAATTTGGCACCTGGAACAGATGCCTTTTGCCTCCTTCCCCTATGCCTTTGAGCAGAAGAGGTTCATTGGTCTGCTAATCTTTACTCAAAAGGAAGGCAAGAAGTGTTTTCCAGAGCCCGTGCAGATAAAACAATATTTCTGCCTTTTGAATTACGTGCTCTATGTTACCTTATCATAGGACACCAAACATAGGATGGGAGAACAATAACAATCTAAAAGTGGAAGACAGGTAATGGTCAGATCGCATGTCCCTCTTAAGTTGAATTCTTTAACACTTGTCAACATAGATATGAGAAAATTGACATATTCATTTATAACATGTTAACATCTGTCGGCACAGTTTGCAGGAAAATAAAAATCAGTGTGAAAAACTAGGTGATTATATGTGACAATGTAGAAAATATTTGTCAGCTTTAGTCATTGTCTTCTGAAGTTGTATTTATGTTGTTGTGTTGAAGTAAAAGATCAAATTACACTCAAAGGAGTGGGTCTTTTTTTTTTATAAAGACTATAATTTCATTTGAGATACAAATAATTTGTGATTTGAATTATCCAATAAGATGACTAAAGTCAGAGTCCCATGAGCTTTTCATCCAAATGCCCAGAATCCTGAGGGATCTGTCTTAATTGCACTATTCCCATTTTCATAGACATTCTAGTGGTATTGGAATCACGCACTGTCATTTCTGCTCATACAATCCATTCTTACAGCTGAGTTAGGAGGACTGCCGTCTCATGTTTTAGGAATGTCATAGAAATGATCCGATTGTTTCTATTCTTAGAACTCATCTAAATAAAATAGACTTTACATGACAAGGTTTTAGATGACAGGCAATTTCAATGCCAGCAACATGGAAAGACCTTTATAGTTATAATACAGAGCCATTTGATTCCAATGGTTGGTTTTGATTTCCAAATTTTTGTCAGCACAGACAACTGTTATCAGGGAAAGCAGATAAACATATATGTGTATGGTCACACACAAAACTTGGAGAAAACAGACCGAGACAGCATCTTATTTTGATATATTACTTAATAACATTCTGATAACTTCTTTTACTCAACATGTTTTTGCTATTCTAATGGAATACTTTGACAATCATTCATTTAGAAACATTTTTGAAAATGACCTACAACTTCTAGAATTCAATTTATCAAAATAGCTGGAGAACTATTGGACAGGCAACAAGAAGAGTGCTTGGCATGTTCTGTTGTGAAGAATGATGGACATAAAAATAATAAGATGTGCTTTTTTATAAGGAGTCATCAAGATGAGAATTTTGTACTTGAATAAAATTCATTGAAAATATTTTCATTTTGGAATTTAAGTAATTAAATTAAACACTCTTTCAGCAGAAGATCACCTAACTTTTTAAAATGAGTGCAAGTCTCCAAACTCTGGTGAATTACAGCAAAATGAAATGTATTAATTTTTGGTTTTAGAAGCCCATGGCCTAGCGGACATGAAGGAATTTACTTTGAATTTGGTATTCTAGAAAACAAAATACATTCATCCACACAGAGCAGACCACTGACTTTCAATTATACATGTATTGAGTATGCTCCTTAATGCATATTTTTAAAATAATTAAAAAAACCTGTCCCTATTATTTTATTTATAATCCTGCAGTTTTTATGAATTCCAGAGTTCCTGACTGAGCTACACTTCTATATGTATATAAATTACTCATAATCTGTAGAGAAGTAACTGATTCAATTAAAATAATCCCCATAGAAAAGCTAAGAACTGATCTAAACATCAAAAGTGGCTGAGTCTGTGCCCTCCCACAGTCTCACCTCTCTCTCGCTCTATAAACACATAAATCACATAGACACACACACATATGCAAAATCATCGTAACAGCCTTAAAAGTAAGTACTATTATCATTCCCAGTTTATAGATAAGAAAGACCAAAGCTCAGAAGAATTAAGTAACATGACTGATGTCGAGGAAATAACAGTACTAATGAATAAACAACAGTTTGAGTCTAGGTTGTCTAACTCCAGGGCATGGCTATAAAATCATTACACTATTTGGAAAGTCTTTCTTTGCTTCATAAGGAGGAATAATGTGCAGATTTTCCAAATAATTTGGGGCCACTATTAAAGATCTTTGAAAGCCACCAATAATGTGTTAGTGAGTTAGCTGAGAAATACAATGATGACATTCTCCTAGTTCCATTGTCCAAATCTTACTAAAATTTACATATCTTATGTATAAAACAATAATTACACCATATAGCAACTGCTATTATGCACCGTAGTTAAATTACCTTCGAGAACTTATAAATAATGGGAGAGATTGGAATCAAGGTAAGTGATTGAATCTTAATTCAATAAGAAAATTATAAGAGGACTAGATAGTCACCATATTTATGAACACATGTATGCTAAAATATATTTATGACTTTTAATAGTATATAACAAATAGAATCATAACATAGAAAGTTAATATGCCCTACTTTCCAAAGAGGATGTGAGTTGCTTTGTGCAGGGAAATATACAGAATTCCTCTGTGTACATCCTGTGCTGTGCACAGTACCTGGACTAAAATTGACTACAGTTCCCAGGTTTGCATTGGTTTAGGATCTAAGACTTCTTGTTGGCCTCTACACTTTACATTCCACAATAGTGGGGTTAATTAAACTTCCTGATTTCTAAGTTATACCTTATTAATAATGTTAATAATTATAATAAAATTAATAGTGGTTAAAATAATAGCAGCAATAGCTATAGCTATTTATTGAGAATCTACTAGAACAAACTTTTATTCAGTATTTTATATATCATCTCATTTATATTTCCTGATAGCCTGGCAAAATACTTACTATCATTGTGAGTATTTACCATTAAGAAGCCTAAGAACGGCCTAGACTCACACAGCTAATACATTATGGAACTTCTTTTCCTTCAAATGCCATTCTAGTCATCATTTTCCCTGTAGACTCATTCATTATGGATAGTGTTTCCCAACTGAGGGTTTTAAATTGGTGTCCCATTAAGTTTATGTTTTTAAAATGTATTACAGCGTTGGTATTGATGCTTATTTTTTGTGCGCATATAAATAAAATGTTATTTAAGTATTTTCTTATAAAAAGAAAGGGACGTGGAAGACAAAGACTACTTCTGCATTTGTCATAAGTCATCAATAATAGTTTGAGTGAATTTATCACTATTGGTTTATTACTAAGTTGAATACAGCTTACTACAGTGATAATTTTGACTTACATAATTTTAAAACATATTTTCTTATTTGGAAGTATTATTTAATTTATACCCATTATAACTACTGATAGACAGCAAAATTAAATTGATAAAAAATAAATACAAATATTTTAAAGTTAAATAAAAAAAACCCATGCACTAAAGATAGGCAGATATGTGCAATCTCTTTTTTTTTAAAGTTATATAAAGCTTGATTTAGGTTTATAAAAGCTGATTATGATATTAGGACTGAGTAAAAGTAGTTTATTTTGGGGATGATCCCAGAAACACTAGTAAGGAAAAAGGCATACAGGATTCTCTTGTTATTACTAGGAGATATGACATTAAAAATAGATTTGTAATAAATGCTGCCTCTCATTTATAATCTAATGTCAGTTTCTACCATGAATTGGGAGCGAATAGAACCCACTGAGTTGAAATCCTCTGTCTCACTTCAGTCTTGTGATATCTCCCTCTTCTCTTCTATGACATTCATAGTGTTTTGCCGTCTACCAGTATTTCCTTCATTTAAATAAATCTGATTAATAACTTAATAACTGAAATAAATATATTAGACAGTGAAAGAAATTTTAAGAAGGGGACAATAAATACCAGAGTTCCTTTAGATTAGCAGAAAAAAAAATGAACAAACTAGACATTTGGATTTCTTTCATGCCCTTCCACTTAGTACTTTCGTTGGAGTGGTAAGAGTACTGCAAACACTTGTAATCATTGTTTCACAATGTTTAAAGTCTGTTTCACTGTATTTTTTATGTAGCCCTATTCTCTTAGAAGATTAAAAATGCAGACAAATCTGGAAAAAATTGGAATATTTCAGTAATAAGATCAATGTATCCAAGAGAATGTCCTATTTTCAGGATGCCTAAGTGGCTCAGTTGGTTAAGTGTCTGCCTTTGGCTCAGGTCATGATCCCAGGGCCCTGGGATTGAGTCCCGTATTGGGGCCCTTGCTCAGCGGGACACCTGCTTCTCCTTCTGCCTGCAGCTCCCCCTGCTTGTGCTAGCTCTCCCTGACAAATAAAAAAATCTTAAAAAAAAAAAAGAGAATGTCCAATTTTCAATATCTTGATCATGCAGCTAATTTTTGGTGTATTAATGTCTGCTATAAAATCAGTTATATTTCCCCTCTAATTTGCTGTTCTGTTGTTAATCTCCCCCCTCCTCTCTTCAATTCTTGTTCTGTAAAGAATTCTTTATTGTCTACATTCTTGTTCAGAACATATGACATTGTTCATTTTATTATGTAAGTATAAGAACTCTTCTTTTGTTTCTTTCCTTGAACCCTAGAATACTCTCAAGAGTCCTTATTGTTTTATTTATTCTTCTCAAATCACATCAACTCAACTAGACATTCTTTATTTGTACTTCTGTTATTCTAGATTTTCATAATTCTGGTCTCATGTTTAAGCTCTCTTTTTCCTGTCTATACGCTCCATTAAAATCTATTAGAAAAACTATTTTATTATTTGAAGTCCTAGTTTTTAATATTTCCATTAAAAAAAAATTAATTCCAGCCCTTTGACCATACCCCCATCCCTCTCAGGTATTTTGACATAGGGTATTTGACTTCTTTTCTTTGGAAATTCTCCATCTTTTTTCTATAGTTTTGGATATTTGTTTATTTGTTTTTAATATAGAAAGGTGCATCTCAGTTTTTATACAAATTTAGGACATACAAGATATATGAACTTTTATTGCTCTCAGGACCTTTATTACTAAAATGGACATTAAAATGTCACAATCTATGTGCTATCCCAGGAACAGCGCCTGGCATAGAGTAAACAAAATGGGGGTGAGGAAGGGGAAGATGAGGTACATGCAAATCGATGACTTAATACAGTTAGAAAAGTGTTATCGATCAAGTAATTCTACTGGTTTTAATTTATCCTACTAAATTACTTAACACTAAGATGAAATATTCAGCAGCCAATTATGATATGTTGAGAGCCATTTTAGAAGTTTCCTTTTTTCTTCCCTTTTCCCTTTTAATTCTATACAAATTTTAGCACTTCTGTTGGACTTCTCAACTCATGAAGTGCATACATGTTTCCTTACATGTACTTTAAAAAGCAATTTTGAATTCTGTGTTCTAATTTTTTACAACACATAGTTTGCTTTTTTTTCATTTTTTCATAGTTCAATGTGATTTTCTGGAAAAGAGGAACGAAATTATTGAGATCAATGTGATTTTTAGGGGGTTATGATATATTCTTTTTTATTAATTATTTGTTTATGTTTCATGTTTTTACTTAAATTTTAGTTAACATACACTATATTAGTTTCAGGAGTAGAACTTAGTGATTTACAATATCTAGTTTACTTTTGATTTTTCACTTTATGTTTCCATTTAACTTTATTCTCTCTCTAATGACTGCTAAAATTAAAGTATTGTTTATTATGTGTGTATATACTGTTTGTTTTTTTTTCATTCTGTTTTGCTTTATATTTATTTCTTATAGGAAGCTTTATTTTCTAAACCTTTTAGAGTTTAAGGGGTTGACTAATTTTTGTTTTAATATATCTTACTCATTTTTTCTTCCCTTTTACTCTGTGTTCTCATGGCTGCTCAGAAAATAATAGTAACTATGGTGGGGTTACTATATTTGAGTGTATTATGAGTTATGTGATGTGCTTAATCTGTGAGGCCATCCATGGTAGCTCTAATAGAATAAATTTAGTGAAAATTAGTACTCTTGGCACTTTCCATAATTTTATTTGATTGTTAAAGCGACAGTATTATCCCCATTAAAAAATATTAGGCATTTGAAGATCCTCGCTGAGTTTAAATAGTCTTCCCAGTATCAAATAGTGAGTGTGAGATAGAAATAGGTTTCTAGTTGTCTGCCTCATTCCAAAGATTGTTATATTTCCTGGTACTCTATACTCCCCTTTTAATTTTGTGTTTGCATATTGCTGTGATTTTCCAACACTCCTAAATATTCAGTGTCTTCATTATAGGAACCATTATTATCCATGCTTATTGATGTTTATTAACAATCCTCTATGTAAATGTATAAAAATTTTACAAAATTTTGTCCATAATATCAATGACAATGCACATATCATCATTAAAATATTTCAACTCCTACTTTTTTGACACCATACTACTCTACACTTGTTTTATTTTTGCATTGTTCCTCCCTCAGGGTATTTTTTTTAAATGAACATTCTTATTCACATGTCATCATTTCATTCCTAAATAAAATGGAAAAAGAAATAGAATTTTTCCGGTCTATAATCTGCACATATTCTGTACAGTCTTTAGTTCTTTTCCTTTTTGTCTCTAGGATAAATTTTGCTGTTGCTCTGAAGTTTCACAAGATTCCCTGCCAGGATCTGTTAACTGGAAACATGGCCCTTGGGCTTATTCCAGTAAACCTCCTGCTATGCCTCGTGCATCAAAAACCCACAGTGACTTTTTTGCTTTCACAGGTGCTTCACTAGTTGCCACTTTTTTCAAGTTTTTTTTTTCTTTTTATCTCCCCTGCCTTCCTGTGCATGAAACAGAAAAGATGCCAGCACAGATTATTTTCTCTTATTCGCTTTCCCTTCTGCAGCTTTTATATTTTCCTCTCTCCAATCCACCTGGAACTTTTTCCTCCATCTTTGCTTACAGTTAATGTTTTCAATTTGCTGATTTTTATGGCACAAAAAGTGAGAATTATTTTCTGAGTGATTTTAAATAAATTCTATAAAAAATTCTATTTCCATTTTTATTTAGTTTCATTCAGTATGCTCTTATGTTTTATTAAATGCGCCCAAAGGGACACAAAAAAGTGACAGTAAAATAGTGCGTATCATAGTATTTGGAGTAACTTTTTCGATAGATCATGGTTCTGGGACTATTATTTCTCCAGTGAACTAAGCATAATCTCAGTGCAGACACGTGCTCTTAATGATGTTTATGCTCAATGTGCCTGGTATAGTTGCATGAGTAAATAAAAAGGAAAAAATAAAATCTAAGGTTATGTTTCATAAATGAACACACTACAAAGCTATCAGCTAATACTGGTCATTTTATCACTAACACCACATGTTTTTGAGGAAAAGGAGAGATAATTCTACTCTGTCTTGAGAAAAAGTAAGATTATTTTGCTATAATTCTATTCCATCATTTGATATTACTATTTATTTTAGATAATTATATGACCCTATATATCCAGATATATAAAATATCATATAAAAATGCTAAACTTTTAAGTAAACATAAATCTCCATGTCACTATTTCAGATAAAATTCTGGCTATTATTCATCATGATTTTTATTTTTTATATGTATAATCTATACAACAGTGATTGGTAAAAATCCATCAATATGGGAATATTATAATATATAGCAAATACTGGAAAGTTGGAAATGACACAAAAAGTGGAAAATAGAAATAAATGTTGAGATTTTTGTTTCTAAGTCGGTGTGATGTAAAGAGAAATGTAGCAATAATTAAAATAATAGAAATAAAAATATTCTTGTTTTATAAGTTTATTTTGGTTATTACAATTTACAATATACATAAAGCTATAGAAGGTGGTCTGTTTGTTTATTTATTTATCTTTAAAGATTTTATTTATTTATTTGAGAGAGAGAGAGAGAGTGTCCCCATGCCCGCTGGCGGAGGAGCAGAGGGTAAGGAAGAGAGAGAATCTCAAGCAGGGTCCAGGCCCAGCACAGAGCCCAAGGATACAGGGCTCGATCTCACCACCCTGACATCATGACCTGAGCCAAAACCAAGAGTCAGACACTTAACTGACTGGGCCACCCAGGAGCCCTGTCTATTTGCTATTTAAATAAGCAACCTTCTCCTCTCCTCTCCCCGCCCAATACAAATCTCTTTTTTTAACTTTTTTTTTTTTTTTAGGTAGGCACCACACCCAATGTGGGGCTTCAGCTCACAACCCTGAGACCAAAAGTCACATGTTCTACTGACTGAGCCAGCCAAGCGGCCCACATACAAATCTTTTACATACGTTTTATATTAACATAATGCCTGAACATTCATAATTAGAAACTTGTTCAGATTTTATGTTTTAGCTTTCCAATGTAATCCATCAGTAGCTTTCTCTTTGGCTTCTCTCATCAAACTATTTTAAGTTTGAAATTTTCTTTAGTTGACTAAAATTATAAATTATATATACATCCTCAAAATTTTAAAAATCAAATTCATTTAAGTAATCAAAATATTTACAGTTCCTTCCAATTATTTTTATTAAAAAATAGAAGAAAAGGAAATAAAACCTACCTAGTGTTTTCTTATAAGATAAGCTCTTTCATGTTAGAAGAAATGGACACTAAAAGTATAGTAAGAGAGGTTCATTTAATGATTGAAGTAAAAACATAAAGGCCACAGTTCAAAGAGTGTAGCTTCAATGAGAGCAGAGTAAGGGTTCCTATTTATCTGTAAGAAGAGAAAATAGATTGTTCTCTGGCTCTCTCCTATTTTCTGGGCCTACGCATGCCTTGCTTCCTTCTTTAGTACTCTGCCATTGTAAGTGGCTTGGCTGTTTTCTATTTCTGTTTCTTAGTTTTCTGCTGCCATTGACTCACTCTAGTTTGAACTCCCCACAAGATAGTGTGGTTGACCGTACTGATGTTCTAAATATTCATTGTCACAGGGGCACCTGGGTGGCTCAGTCATTAAGTATCTGCCTTCAGCTCAGGTCATGATTCCAGGGTCCTGGGACTCAGCCCCACATTGGGATCCTTGCTTAGCGGGGAACCTGCTTCTCCCTCTGCCTGCCACTCACCCTGCTTGTGCTCTCTCTCTGTCAAATAAATGAATAAAATCTTTAAAAAAAAATATTCACTGTCACAACCTACCATGTCCCTTCTGTGGGTTTCTCAGTAGGAAAATTGCACATACCAGCTCTCTTGACCACACTATGCCATACCACTTGCTTGGCCAATGTAATGTTAAAAGTGCAGTGTATCAGTTCCTTCCAATTATCACTTTGAAGCAGACGCTGGTTTAAGTCAGAAGATTGTTCAACATACCTTTTTTCCCCTCTGCCAAGAGACTAGCATTGTTTGAATAGAGGCTTTATTCTATCACTCTATCTTCCAAACTAAAGAAGAAATGGAGCAAATGAGTAGTCAACTACAACGGACATGTACCATGAGCAAAAAATTCTTCATTGTTATTTTATGACACAGAGATGTTGGGGTGATTAGGTATCATAGAATAATGCAATCTGGCATGATAAAGAAATCATGAGATCAGTTGCTTAGTCATTAATATAAGGAATTTATCTTGGATGGAACTATTTTGCCATACCAATCTATGGGTTGATAGTCAGCCTATTTATAGATTGACTACATTTTAGTGTCTTAGCTAACCCTATTTAGTTATCTGTGGCCACCAGAGGAGACTCAGGTAGCAACACACATGATGAGATATTCATAAAGAATATCTCAGAGGTGAGTTGTGGGCATGGCACACACGACTTTAAAAGAATGTCACTTAAATGGGAAACCAACTTGCCTGTTCAATATAGATCAAAAATACATGCAATGTTTTGAAACTATAGATGTATACTCTAGAGAAAAGTGAATGCAGATATTTAGATGTAGATACATTGCCAGAAAAAAATTTTTTAAAATTTAGAAAATAAATCCCTTTTTAAATCCAACGTATCAATGTATTAAATGTCATTGTGACATAATTTTAAAATCCATGCAATAAATTTTAATCTACAGAGATTACATTTATAATGAAATCCTCTCTATTCTCCTTTGTGAAATAAAATGTCATTGGAAATAGTTTCAATGTGACCTTTATTCAAAGTTGCTTCTATTATGCTATACTAAAATATCTTTAAAAATGTACTACTATATAAAACAGTAGGAAAGAAAAAATCACTAATTACTTTTTTTCTTTTAAGATTTTATTTTTTTTATTTTTCAGAGAGAGAGAGAGCACAAGCAGGCAGAGTGGCAGGCAGAGGCAGAGGGAGAAGCAGGCTCCCTGCCGAGCAAGGAGCCCGATGTGGGACTCGATCTCAGGACCCTGGGATCATGACCAGAGCCGAAGGCAGCCGCTTAACCAACTGAGCCTCCCAGGCGTCCCACTAATTACTTCTTGAAAATATCCACTTAACACGTTTATAAATTTTCATTCACTCAGTCATTTGTTCATGCCTTCATTTGTTCAGTGAATGTTTACTGAGTGTTTATTATGCGCCAAGGAACTACGCTAATTCTATGAAAAGTTATCAGTAAAAAAACACACCTGTCCATATGCAGGTCTCTCAGCATAGATGTCATTAAACTAATAAACATAAATATCAGTATTCCACAACTCTTGAGTGAATTCTACTCTTCATTTTAACTAAAATTTTAACTAAAATTTTCAGTCATAGGCCAAAATTAAAAAGCCAGAAACTAAATTTCGAACTATACCAACCACAAAACGAAATGATAATTATGTGATGTGCTACAACTATTAGCTATCACTACTACGAAAGCAATCATATTACAATATAGAAATGTATTAAAACAACATGTTGTACACCTAAAATTACACAGTATTACATGTCAAATACATTTTAATACAGAAAAGTCAAATCGAAAGAAAACAACCAGAAAGTGTGATAAACACAGATTTTGCACTAGAATGAATAACAATAGAGTATTTAATAATATAAATTAAGGTAATGAGGATCTTAAAAATTTAAAAGATAAGAAAAAAGGATATTATATATAATGATGGACAAATATAATAGACTAAGACATCATAAAGTCTGAGAAGGTAAGATTTTTGTCAGAAAAGGGTAACTCGAAGTACTGACTTTTAGATATGGAACAGTTTTTTAATTTATTTTTATTTTTTTCAATTTTTATTATGTTACGTTAGTAACCATACAGAACGTCATTAGTTTTTGATGTAGTGTTCCATCATTGTTTGCATATAACAGTTTTTTTTAAAAAGGAGGAGTTCAAGAGGTAACTATACCTGAATCAGAATCAAAATAAGCCTTGGCTTCGTGGGATAAAATTAATTATGCTTGTCCCAAGCTCTTTTTTTATAAATTAATTTTCTTTGATCATAAAACCAGATTGCTAAATACCTAGAACTAAGAGAGAAAAGCTCAGCATTTTGTTCTATTAAAGCCATATCACAGGCATTCCCAATATGATAAAACTAACAATGTATCAGATTTAACACTATAACTTGTCTACATTTGGCAGGCATATATGCACTCTATCATATTGTTTTCTCTCTGAACACTTAACTCTTGTTCTAAAGGAGCAGCTCAGCGTATCTTTCCAGCCATCCTAATACAATTGGATTTTGATGGATATTTGAGTGGAAAAGATAACTTGGGACAACATTCTTATCTGACAAACCTTGTCATCAACTATTTATAAGTGGCAAGGTTAAAAGTCCACTATTTCTACAGAGAGATGACACCAGTGCTATTTTGTTAGTTCCCATTTAATTTTTTCTCCCACCTGATTGAGTATGGAGACTGTATTGTGCAATAAACACATAATCTTGGGTCATCTTTATTATAAAAACATGAGTATTTTGTCCAGAAAATGCACTCTAGTACAAAATAATGTGAAATAATAATCTATTTAAATAATATTTTAAAGAAGTATTTCATTAGAAAAAAATGAAATATAAGAATTGGGTCATATCTGAAATAGCTAACAGGGCAAAAAAACTGAAGTGTTTGCTTAAAACTTTACACATAATGATATGATTTTATTTTAGTCAGTTTGAATCATAAAAATAAAAGTTCACGTTGGATTTAATATGAACTTAATTTAATATATCCAGTTATTTTAGAAAGAATAAATTTAGCTAATGTTGCCCATAGTTAGGTACACTGTTTAAATACTTTTTAAAATGATTCTCTTATGTATTAGATTCAGGGAAATTGTTTCTCCTTTGGAGGAAATATTACAGTTTTTATTTTCTTTATTTTATACTTGAATTAAGTCAGTGGTTTAGAATATAGATATCTGTACTTTTTTGTTTGTTAATTTGTTTTTAAAGAGAGAGAGAGTTCAAATGTGGGGGGAGGGCCAGAGAGAGAGGGAGAGAGGCCACCTGACATGGTGGATCTTATGACCCTGAGATCATGACCTGAGTCAAAAATCAAGTGTCGGATGCTTAACTGACTAAACCACCCAGGGACCAGGGACCCCAGTCCTTTTTAATTATAGAAGTCTACATCTTAAGGGAGGTAAACTGTTGCCTGATTAACCTGAGATATTCCAAGTCTACCCACATGGGTGCATAAACCTCAGGCTACTGGTTACCCCCCCAACTTGGGAAATTAGTTTTTGCCTTCCTTAGTTTTCTTTGCCATCCCAATTAACACTCCCTTTAAAGTTTCTATTCTGCAGTGTTGTATAGCCTTTAGCATTGTCCTGTAATGTTCCTTTGTTTCATCTTTAAAAATGTTTCATCTTTAAAACCTCAACAAAGCATGTTCAGAGGGACATACCTCAACAAAATAAAGGCCATATATGAAAAACCCACAGGGAATATCATCCTAAATGGGGAAAAACTGTCCACTCTCACCACTTTACTCAACATAGGACTAGAAGTCCTAGCCATAGCAATCAGACAACCAAAAGAAATAAAAGGCATCCAAATAAGCAAGGGAGAAGTCAAATTTTCACTATTTGCAGATGACATGATATTAGACATAGAAAACCCAAAAAGACTATACCAAAAAAACCCCTGCTAGAACTGATAAAAAAATTCAATAAAGTTTCAGGATACAAAATCAATGTACAGAAATCTGTTGCATTTCTATGCATCAATAATGAAGCAGCAGAAAGAGAAATTAAGGACTCAATCCCATTTACAATTGCACCAAAAACAGTAAGACACCTAGGAATAAACCTAACCAAAGAGGTGAAAGACGAATACTCTAAAAACTAAAAAATACCAGCAGAAGAAGCTGAAGATGACACAAATAAATTAGAAGACAGGAGTGCCTGGCTGGCTCAGTCAGTTAAGCATCTGGTTTCAGCTCAGGTCATGATGTCAGGGTCCTAGGATCTGCATCAGGCTCCCTGCTCAGTGAGGAGTCTGCTTCTCTCTCTCCCACTCCCCCTGCTTGTGCTCTCTCTCTGTGTCATAATCTTAAAAAAAAAAAAAAAAAAAAAGAAATGGGAAGATATTTCATGCTCACGGATTGGAAGAATAAATACTGTTAAAATGTCTGTACTACCCAAAGCACTCTACATATTTAATGCAGTCTCTATTAAAACATGAATAGCATTTCTCACAGCACTAGAACAAACAATCCTAAAATTTGTACAGAAACATAAAGTCCCTAAGTAGCCAAAGCAATCTTGAAAAAGAAAAACAATGCTGGAGGCATCACAATTCTGGACTTCAAGTTATATTACAAAGTTGTAGTAATCAAAACTGTATGGTACAAATAGACACATAGATCAATGGAACAGAACAGATGACCCAGAAAAAAAGTCACAGTTATATGGTCAGTTAATCTTGGACAAAGCAGAGAAGAATATCCAGAGGAAAAAGACAGTCTCTTCAACAAATGGTGTTGGGAAAACTAGACAGCAACATGCAAAACAATGAAACTGGGCCACTTTCTTACACCATCCACAAAAATAAATTCAAAATGGATGAAAGACCTAAATGTGGGACCTGAAACCATAAAATCCTAGAGGAGAACATAGGCAGTAACCTCTTTGACATCAGTCATAGCAACTTCTTTTCAGATATGTCTCTGAAGGCAAGGGAAACAAAAGCAAAAATAAACCATTGGGATTACATCGAAATAAAAAGCTTCTGCGCAGCAAAGGAAACAATCGACAAAACTAAAAGGCAACCTACAGAATGGGAGACGATATTTGCAAATGATGTAGCCAATAAAGGGTTAGTATCAAAAATACATAAAGAACTTATAAAACTCAACACCCAAAACCTGAATAATCCAATTAAAAAATGGGCAGAAGACATGAATAGACATTTTTCCAAAGAAGACATACAAATGGCCAACAGACATGGAAAGATGCTCAGTATCACTTATCATCAGGGAAATTCAAATCAAAACTACAGTGAGATAACACCTCAAACCTGTCACAATGGCTAAAATAACAACACAAGAAACAACAAGTGTTTGTGAGGATCAAAGAAAGGGGAACCCTTCTGTTGGTGGGAATGCAAACTGATGCTGCCACTCTGGAAAACAGTATGGAGATTCCTTAAAAAGTTAAAAATAGAACTACCCTACAATCCAGCAATCACTACTAGGTGTTTACACAAAGAATACAAAAATACTAATTCAAAGGAATACATGCACCCAGATGTTTATTGCAGCATTATTTACCTGAGCTAAATTACGGAAATAGCCCAAGTGTCCACTGATAGATGAATGGATAAAAAAGAATGATATCTCTCTCTCTCTCTCTCTCTCTCAATATATATCTCCAATGCAATATTATTCAGCCATAAAAAACGAAATCTTGCCATTTACAATGACATGTATGAAGCTAGAGAGTATTATGCTAAGCAAGATAAGTCAGTCAGAGAAAGACAAATACCATATGATTTCACTCATATGTGGAATTTAAGAAACAAAACAAACTAGCAAGGAGAAAAAAAGAGAGAGAGAGGCAAACCAAGAAACAGACTCTTAACTATAGAGAACAAACTGATGGTCACCGGGGGACCGTGGGTAGGGGATGGGGACAATAGGTGGTGGGGATTAAGGAGGGCACTTGTTGTGATGAGCAGAGTGATGTATGGAAGTGATGAATCACTATACTGTGCATCTGAAACTAATATTACACTGTCTGGTAACTAACTTGAATTTAAATAAAAACTTAATTCACCAGTTAACTTTTGCTTCCAGTCTTAAGGTATAAAGACATCTTTTAGAGGTTTTCATTGCTGTGTATTTTAATATGTTTTTGGAAACAGACTGTGCGAAACAACCTTGGGTCCCATTTCTAGCCTATCAATAAATGGAAGAGTACAAAGCCCATTTTAGTGACAATTCTGAATTAAATTTTTAATTTTCCTTTTCTATAATTAAATACTTCATGCTTTTATTAAATAAAAACGTCTCTAAATAGGTGATTTCTCTGTAGATACTTTTAGAAACAAAAGTAATAAGATGCACTTGTGACAGTCATGCTTGAAATAGAAAAAATGCCTAAATTATGAATACTTTTACAAAGAATGGACAATTAAGGTGAAATTATTAGAGAGAACAGATGTCTGACATAATAAAAATCTGAATCATAAGGCTCTGAAAACCCTCTTCAATTACTTTGAAACACATATAATAATTCGAGTCAAAGACTAATTAAATGAATCCTGATTGTTTATACTAAAGAGCTAAGGATCATTTACTATTTGGATAGGCAAAGTTTCATAGTTAAAAACAATAGGTAAATCTATCTTCTTTATTTTGTTTATATTATGAATGCATAATACACTTTGAAAGCTGTGTTGTTAAGGAAAATAATTAATTTGTGAATTAAGCTAGCAGAATAAATAACATCAGAGTCTAATATATGTATTTTAAGACACTGAGGTATTTGGGGGAATTTTGTTTTTAAAGTGACCCAAAGTCAAAGGCAAAGATACATTTAGGGATAATGTATCATTTTGCTTGCCTTCAGCTGTGTGAAACAAAAAGTCTTTTTAAAAAAGACTTGGAGGAAATGGAAACATTATCACATATAGCAGGATATTCAAAAGAAAGGCAAGTACCAGATATGGTAAAACTGGGTCCTCACTCTGTTTCTTGGTGATTCTGTTTCACCTTGTTTATCATGACAGTCTTGCCTCAGACTCAATGTTTTCATGTTTGCAAGATGGCTATTATCAAACCTTAGGGCTACTGGCTCTCTTTTTCCTATCTAGTGTGAAAGAGAGGAGGCTTCTTTAACAACCATGAGAGGAAAATTTATTTTTCCATTTGGATCAGAACAATACAGGATATATACTTATCTATACCTAGTAACATTTATGTTGGGAACACTCTGTTCTATGTCCTAATTCAACTTAGCCTATTTCTACATTAATTACAGACAAATGTGATTGTTTATACTGATCAGGACCCACTGCTGGACTGAAAAATGCATCTGGCTTCTTCTGATTTACAAGGTCTCTGTAAGGGAAGAATGGTCAACTGTCAAAACTGGGTTTCTTTCAGAAAGAAGAAGAAAGTAAATGCCAGATTAGCAAACAATACCATCAACTACAGAGGGAATTATACATCTTTATATTAAAGAAAATACTGAATAAAGTGACTCAGGTGGAAGTAAGCAGATTTCATAAGTTTCTGACATTTGCAATAATTACAACGTGTTGTCAGGGATATTTAAAATTTTATTATTTTTTCAATAAATGTATTTTTACTATTTAATATGTACTGGGCAATCATAGATAATGGCAATATAAAGATAAATAAGATGGGGCACCTAGGTGGCTCAGTTGGTTAAGCATCTGCCTTCTGCTCAGGTCATGATCTCCGAGTCCTGGGATTGAGCCCTGCATCAGGCTCCCTGTTCAGTGGGGAGTCTTCTTCTCCCTCTGTACCTTCCTTCTATTCATGCTCTGTCTCTCATTTTCTATCTCTCTCAAATAAATAAATTAAATCTTAAAAAAAATAAAGACAAGATAATTTAGCACAAGTAGGTTAGAGGAGAAGTAAATATATTTACAACAGAGGAATATAGTATTTTCTATGCCAACCTATGACGCAAACTTCTTCTATAAACTACTGCAGTGAGTGTACTCATATAATTTGTAACTCTGTTCCACTTGATCATCATTGGTGATGTACTTATCTTCGATGTGTACCTGACCTGGATAAGCACACAAATTTACCCCATTTCTTCTCAGCTTTGCATGATAGCTTACACCTAGGAATCTATTTCAGGACATTAACTTAAGATAACTGGATTTGAAAATATTTGTGTGCTTAAACTTTAAAAAAAAAAAAATGTGTGCAATCATGTTGACCAGAAAATAAAAATAAGTCTTTATGCAATTAGAGAGAAAAGAAGAACGGATTTGGAAAGGATATGCAAGGATGAACCAAAAACCTAAGACCATAAGAATTATGATGCCATCCGCTTTCTTAGCTCTAGCTTTTCCTGAACCCCAGACTCACTGTGATCCTTAAGCCACACTAATATCATTTTAATAAACTAACCTTTTTGATTAAACTATCTTTAGTCCTACTTCTATAACTTGTGATGAATTGATTCCCAAATAGTATAGGCTACATGGGCAAATAACTATTGTTATATTTGTGATGAATTTCAGGCATTTCACATAGACTATGAGATATTATGTGGGAAAGTTTATTTAAGTTATATCTCAGGGACAATTGGTGTCCTAGTTGGATAGTCCCAATCCACATCTATTAATTAATCACGAAGGCTACACTCAGGTAAGTAACTATTACAAGTTCTTCAATTATATGTCCCTTATAACTTGGCTAAAATCTAAAAGAAAATCATGTAAATTTCAAAACACATCTAGATCTAATGGTCAGGATAAATAAAAGTGAATCTATACTTAAATATGGTATGTATATTTGCATTTGACATGACACTATACATAGAAAATCCTAAAGACTCCACCAAAAAAAAAATATAGAACATAATAAATGAATTCACTGAAGTTGCTGATTATAAAATTAATACCAGAAATCAGTGGCATTTCTATACATTAATAACAAAGTAGCAGTAAGAGAAATTAAGAAAACGATTCCATTTGCAATTGTATCAAAAAGAATAAAATACCGTGGAATAAAGTTAACCAAAGAGGTGAAACATCCGTACTCTGAAAACTATGAAACACTGATGAAAGAAACTGATGATGACACAAATAAATGGAAAGATATTCCATGCTCATGGATTGGAAGAATTAATATTGTTAAATATCCAGACCATCTAAAGCAATCTACAGAGTCAATACAATCTCTACCAAAATAACAACATTTTTTCACAGAACTAGAACAAATAATACTAAGATTGTATAGAAGTACAAAAGACCTGGAATAGCCAAAACAATCTTGAGAAAGATTGAGAAAGCTAAAGATATCAAAGCTAAAGATATCAATCCCAGATTTCAAGATATATTATGAAGCTATAAAAAATCAAAACAGTGTGGTACCAGCACAGAAACAGACATAGATAGAACAGGATAGAGAGCCCAGAAATAAACCCACACTTACACGGTCAATTAATGTATGACAAAGTAAGATTATACAATGGGGAAAAGGCAGTCTCTTTGATAAATGAAGGGAAAACAGGACAGCTACATATAAAAGAATGAAACTGGACCACTTTCTAACACTAAACACAAAAATAAACTCAAAATGGATTAAAGATCTTATGGGAGACAAACCATAAAAATCCTAGAAGGGAACACAGGCAGTAATTTCTCTGGCATTGGCCACAGCAACATTTTTCTGGATGTATCTGATAAGGCAAGGGAAACAAAAACAAAAACAAACTATTGGGATTGCATCGAAATAAAATCTTTCTCACAGTGAAGGAAATCATCAACAGAACAAAGAGAATATCTTCTGAGTGGAAAAAGATATTTGCAAATGATATATCTGATGATGCATTAATATCCAAAATGTATCTAAAAAACTTATGTAATTCCACACCAGAAAAACAAACAATCCAATTTAAAAAGGGGCAGAGGGCCTGAACAGATATTCTTTTCAAAAAAGACATAGATGGCCAACAGACACAAGGAAAGATGCTCAACATTATGAATTATCAGGGAAATGCAAACCAAAACCACAGAGAGATATCTCACCTTACACCCTAGCCATTGGAATGGCTAGAATCAAAAAGACAAGAAATAACAAGTATTGCAGAGGATGTACAGAAAAATGAACACTCGAGCACTGTTAATGGGAATGTAAATTGGTATAGCCATGTGGAAAACAGTATGGAGGTCCTTAAAAAATTAAAAATAGAAATACCATATTATCCAATAATTCCACTACTGAGTGTTTAACCAAAGAAAATGAAAACACAAATTCAAAAAGATATATGCACTCCTACGTTTATTGCAAGATATGGAAGCAACCCAAATGTCCATCGATAGAAAAATGGATAAGGAAGATGTGGCATACACGTGTGTGTGCGCACACGTGCGCGCGCACACACACACACACACACACACACACTGAAATATTGCACAGCCATAAAAAAGGATGAGATTGTGCCATTTACAACATGGATGAACCTAGAGAATATTATGCTAAATGAAATAAGTCAGTCTGAAAAAAAATACCATATGATTTCACTCATATGTGGAATCTAAAAAAAGCAAATGAATAAACAAACAAAAAGCAGAATCAGATTTACAAATACAGAGAATAAATTAATGGTTGCCAAAGGGGAGTGGAATGCAGGAAGGGCAAAATGAGTGGAGGGAGTGGGAGATACAGGCTTCAAGTTATGGAATGAAGAAGTCACAGGAATAAAAGGCACAGTGTGGAGAATAAAGTCAATGGTACTGTAATAGTGTTGTATGCTGACGGCTGGAAGCTACACTTGTGAGCACAGCATAATGTATAAAGAAGTTGAATCACTATATTGTATACCTAAAACTAGTGTAAATTAGTGTACCAACTATAACTAACATAAAAAAGATTTAAAATACAGAGCTATATTATTCCAAGTTTTTATTGCTCCTTTAGATAATTATTAGCACAGCTAACACAATATTTATATTTATATACAGGATTTCAATTCCTGGCTACCTTATACGTGGGCAGGTACATTGACTAGTTTTAGCCAGGGAGTTGAAAGTAAAGGGACACACATACTTCTTGGTCTAGTCCCGTTCAAATTTCTGCATGGGCACCAACAGTACTTGAGATGATGGCTCTCCCATCAACATATATCCCTGAGAGAAGGTTTTGTGCTGAGCTGTGATCTTATTGGTTAAAATTAAGCAACTGAATCTTTCACAATTTTATTGTGAAAATTAGGGAACATTTTTCATAACCCGTAAGCCACAAATTTTACTCCATTTTGCCACAGTTTGAAAAGACAAGCAGAGTTCTCATTTTTACGTAACTACTTGCAACACAGACGGACACATTAGTTTATACCTGTATAATGCTTAAAATCACTTTACTGGAAACATTCAGCCAAAATCCCTATGTGTGTTTTGAAAAAGCTTCATCTCTGATTGATGTGTACAACTGATTTTTGTTTAAGTGCATTTAACATTTGAGAAACTATTCATCAATGAAACAAACAGCACAATGAAAGATCAGTCCTCTGAGTCTCCTGTAGCAAGGGGGAAAATAAACCCAATTGTGAAAATCTTCAGTGAGGCAGAATAAACTAAGTAAAGTTCATCTTCCATCTGGATCTATTATTCAATATTTTAAGCTATCTTCTGGATGGAAATAAGAGAAGAAAATTCACACTATTACACAGGTGTTATTTGTTAAATATTATCTGCGCTAACACAATAAAGGTTTCCTACTCAAGAGGATTTGATACATTGTTAATTCAAAGAAAAACAGAATTAATTATATTAAATTTGCAGTAAGAATATGCTTACTGACTTTTCAGATGTAGTCCAAAAATAATTTAAAAATTGGGCTAAACAAAAGGAAGTTTATCATTGGCTTTGACTAGTTATTTGTTAAAAACACACATAAAATCACATTTACTCATTTTTCAAACATTATTTTTCCCCCTATCTCTTATGTTCTGTGAAATTAAAGGCATCCTACTATGACCTTTTTAGTATTCTGTAATTTGATTCGCTTGCCATGCCCAACTTTCCCTGTTTACCACCCTAGGAACCTGTGATTAGAACAGACAACCAGTCAAAATGGAGAATACTGAAAAGGTCAAAACAGTCGTATTTACTGTACAACTTTTCCAGGACAAGAAGGAATTACATTTTGAAATATGCTGCAGATGACAAAGTGTCAAAAGAAATAAAAGTGGGCAAGATTGTAGTCAGCTTATGATAACAAACATAAAAGTCAAAGAGACCCAGGAAGGTGTTACAATTAGTAGTAATCCTTGTGTTTGTGTTTATTATTTTGGTTTTTTTTTTTTTTTTAAAGCCTTCAGGGATGCCTGGATGGCTCAGACAGTTAAGCTCTGCCTTCAGCTTGGGTCCTGATCCCAGGGTCCTGGGATTGAGTCCCATATTGAGCTTCTTGCTCAGCAGGGAGCCTGCTTCTCCCTCTGCCTGCCTCTCCCCCTGCTTGTGCTTGCTTTCTCTCTGACAAATAAATAAATAAAATCCTTAAAAATAAATAAATAAATAAATAAAACCTTCATGTCGATATGCCAAAAGTAACTGATACTTGAGAACAGGACAAAAAACTGCCTTAATTTCATAATTTTCTGACGATTCACAGAATAACTCGTTTTTAAGTTTTACTAGAGTTAGAATGAGTGTTCTCCAATTCAATTAAAAAAATAAATAAATAAGAACGAGGTGAGCAGTCCATTAACACATGTTATTTTCAGAGTGGGAAAATCATTGTACAATTAATATACATACAACTAGCCAGTTTTCTGATAAGGATTTACAATATTTTGGATTTCTGCTTGTTAAGTGAAGTTAATATGCTTTCTATGAATATCTTTTAAAAATATATTTAATTTGCCTGAGTGTACTTTATATGCTTTCTAAATCATAGAAACTCAGTATAGGTTATCACAATCTAGCATTTAATGGAGGAAGTGCATTCATTCTCTTAATAAGTATGGCTTTAGTGTTTACTATGTTCCTATCACTATTTGACTGTTTTGCAAAGATGTGGTAACAACCAAGATGATGACTTTGGTCTTGATAAGACATAAGACAAGTTAAAGAGAGAGACATAAACTGATAAAAAGTAGCACAAAAAAAGACTAAAGATGATAGATATCACATCAGAGTATCAGTTTGCTTTTTGAAGGCTATGGAATTTTAGTTAGAACTTGAAGAGAAGAAATCGCGTTAAAAAGAGGTACAATAAAAATATGTCAGGAGTTTCAAATTTAAATGGAAAGGAAAATTGAATGGATGGACAACAAAAATTGGGAAGAGTGGAAATTAACTTCAGAAGGTAGCTTGGACTTGAACATGAACTGTTTTTAATAATAACCTCTGAATTTTAGAAAAAAATAGTCATTGGGGATGATTATTAAAAAGAAAATCCCATAATAGAGCATTATCAGGGAAGAAGCTAGGATAGTTCATTACTTGAAACACATGGGTAGGATTAAATGTAGGTCATACTCCTGTTGTCCAAACCTAAGGGGGAAACCACAAATGAAATGCAAACCACAATCTGAGTTCTACTACTGAAACAAAACAGGATGACAAGAAGTTCATGGGAGGAATGTCATCCTATAAATAGACAGTTGTGAGAAAATGTCACGTTTTATTCATTTTTACAAAATCTTCAAGAAGGCAATTGTCCATATTAAACATAAGACTACTACAGAAAGGCAAAGATTAAATGAGAATATAATGCAACTGGGCCAAAATTGCTGTGGGCATAAAAATCTTCATTGTTTGTATAAAATAGGGACAAACAGTGAAGGTAATTGAATTTAATGCACAAGAAAAAAAAAAAATTAAGGAAAAGCCTCTAGAATGCATGGGAAATGAACCAGATAAAAAATAGAGACACAGTAACAAACAGAAGGTAATTCACCTGAACCCATCAATAAATGCTCAGTGTTCCAATAAAGAAAAGATGATAAGAATAAAGCAGTGATCAAAAACAAAATAAAATAAACATATTTTAGATATAAGAGGAAAAAAAAGCAACACATATAAAACCAAACAAGGAAAAGCAAATCTTTAATTTCAGAATGCATTGGATAGCCAAAATAATTAATGTAAAACTATTACTATGTTTTTGAAAAAATATTTGAAAAGTATCAAAGCAAGGAGAGGAGATATTCATATAAGACCAAAATTAAATGGATGCCAGTTGAGAAGTTTGAAGAGAAAATTTTCAAAATGCTAATCCCAGTTAAGTTTTTATAAATTATAAGGGTAATAAAGAAATACTGGCAGTAAATATATAACCAAGCACTTACTGCTTATTAAATATGAGTTTCTACAAATCACCAATAGGCTGTTTAAATTAAAGATGTTGATATAGAAAAAGTTAGTAATTAAAGAAAAAAATTACCATGCAGAAATAAAGCAACTATAATTGTTAATTGCAATTATGTTTTTGCATGGGGGCTCCCACTACTGGAGTGCAAAATTTTTATTATAGGAACTAAATTTTGCTTTTTATAATAGCAAATTTTAACAGGGTTTCCTTGAAAATATTTATAGATGTTTAAAAATGTATAGGTAAGTGAAATGCAATAGAAAAATACATGCTGATATTATATTCAAATAATTCCTAAACCATTTCAATTAAATAAATGAAAAGGACAAATGGGGAACAGTAAGAGTTCAGAAAATGATGTTATGCTTCCCACCACAGACTAAAGGTGGAAGATTGAAAGCACTAAATTCACATCTTCAGAAGGGATACAAGAAACTACTTCTTAGAGTTTGGTTCCAAACAATTTAAAATATTTTGTTAAAAACAATGAACCGAAAAATTTGGCGAAGGTTACCAATACAGGGGCTCTTGGGTGACTCAGTCCGTTCAGCTTCCCTGCTTTTGGTTTTGGCTGGGGTCATGATCTCTGGGAGTTGGCTCTTTGCTCAGCATGGAGTCTCCTTGTCCCTCTCCCTCTGATCCTCCCCCTGCTTGCACTCACTCTCTCTCAAATAAATAAATAAAATCTAAAAAACAAAAATGTTTACCAATACATAGTTTATATAAGAGAAAGTACAAATGCATAATAAGCATACAGTATGTTTAAACTTACTGAAAGATAAACAACTGCAGATTTAAAAAAGATACATAAAAAAAATAACTCAGTATGATAAGGTGTATGTCCTAGAAGCAATGATGGAAAACAAATATTGAGAGAAACAAACATCACAATAATTTCTAGGGAATATTAGAAAATTACAAATTTGATCTCTTATACAAGTTTAAATCTCTTGATCCAAAATCTGATTGTATCCTAAAGCATTTTAATTTTCTTAATTTTTGGTCCTACAATTAAAATTTACGCTAACCTGTAACCTTGTAATAAATCCTTTATAAACTAAGGAAACTCAAAATGGTTCTCAACAGTTTACAAACAAACAAAAAGACTTAAAACAACGACTTGTACACCTGAAAAATTACCAACGGCATTAATGATAGTAATGCATACCAACCATTCTTGTGCATTAATCTTCTACTCTTTAGTGCAAATATTTTCAGCTTTGAGTTTATGGGCTTAATAGCAGGAAAGCACAGAAACTTTGCCTTTGTGAAGATTCATGAAAAAGATACAGGTGACAACTGTGCCTGCCTTTCGGGAAGCAGCTGTCCACCCTTACCCTCTAGATTCAGGTTGGCAACACAATTTAAGGAAAACCTGCAGCCAATGCTGCTTTTCCCTTAGGTGCTGAAGCTATTGTCCCGACTTGTAGAATTGCTCAGTGAAATTTAAGGAAATACACACGCCCAACAAAAATTTAAAAAATAAAAAACTGTCTTTCTAGTGCCTGAAACTTTTTCCCCCTAGAGGGAATCTCTACACTACTTGAACTCATATGGTCTGGGATAGACAGGAGTAGAATTTGGCCATTTCTCTACACTGTTGTGAGAGTCGTCAATACCTACTGAGAAATGTGATTTCCCAGACTCAAAATAAGAATATCTCTGAGGAATAAAAGGTAATTCTTCAAAAGATAAGAAGGAAATATTAAATGCAGATGTATCTAGGTCTACTTTACAATGAGAAAAATAATTTTTATTTCACATTTTACAAAGATAAAAAAATGGAAATAAATTGCAAAAGCATTAAAGAAGATCCAAATAAATGGACATATATGCCATGTTCACAAAAAGGAGAATGAATTGATTATCTCCAAATTAACCTATAATCTGAAAATAATTTTAAAGTGTATATGAACTTAGGGCCAAAAATAGGGAAAATCCCTCTGAATGAGAATAATAAAAGGTGAGAATTTTATCTCTAGGATGTCAGGGTCCATAATAACTGATACTGTATTTTTCCGAAATGATATAGAGTAAATGATCAATGAAACAGTGAGCTCAGAAACAGATACGTATATACAAGAAATGTTGATACATAACAGATCTCACAAGCCAGACCAGAAAGAAAAGGAACAGATTTATAGTAAGGAAAGGTGAAATACAATTATCCATATAAAAGAATGAAATGGATCCACTACTTTACATCATATATAAAACAAATACATTCCAGACAGGTTAGGGAATTAAATATTAAACACAAAAATAAAAAAAAAACAGGGGCACCTGGGTGGCTCATTGAGTTAAGGCCTCTGCCTCTGGCTCAGGTCATGATCTCAGGGTCCTGGGATCGAGCCCCACATCGGGCTCTCTGCTCAGCAGGGAGCCTGCTTCCCCCTCTCTCTCTGCCTGCCTCTCTGCCTACTTGTGATCTCTCTCTCTCTGTCAAATAAATAAATAAAATCTTAAAAAAAAATAAAGAGAACTTAAAAAAATTAAAAAAACATATTGGTGAATGTCTTGCTGACAGTATAAATAAATTTTTAAAACAATACAGAAACATCATTTACTTTAAAAATTGATAAATGTGCTTACATAGAAAAGTAATCAAACACACCTTAAAATAAGTAAAATGAAAATTTTTGACCTAAGAGAAAAAATATAATTGAAATTAAAAATTCAATGAATGGATTTTATAATGTATAAAACAGTTGAAATGACAATTCACAATCTACAAGGTAAGTCTGATAAAATAAAATACTGACTTAAGTATGGAAACAGAGAAAGAGTGTGAGTGAGACCAAAGTAATGTTTGAAGAAAAAAAAAAGCTTAATAAAAAGAATCCTGAGAACTCAGGTATGATAAATGCAGAGAGGAGTGCCTGGGCGGCTCTGGTGGTTCAGCTCAGGTCATGACCTCAGGATCCTGGGATGGAGCCCGCCAGGGAACCAGCTTGTCCTTCTCTCTATGCCCCTCCCCCTGCTCATGCTCTCTCTCTTTCTCGCAAATAAATAAATAAATAAATAAATAAAATCTTAAAAAAAAAAGATAAATGCAAAGAAACTATTGTTAAACATATCATAGTAAAACTACTTAAAACCAAAACCAAAGAGAAAAAATATAGGGAAAAATAGAAAGTTATTACTTCCAAAGGAATTAAAATTAGAATGATAATGAACTTAACAGAATAAAAAAAAAAGGAGGCCAAAAGAAAATGAAAGAATATATCTTCAAATGCTAAAAGCAAATAATTGTCAACCATGAATTCTGTAGCTGTCATAAATATCTTTCAAGAATACAAGTGAAGTAAAGACATTCGCAGGCGGGAAAAGGAAGAGAGACTTCACAAATACTGACTGCATAAATCAACAAAAATCCAAGAGTAAGAACAATAATATCTTGTCGTATTTGGAAGCATATAGAATCAAAATGCATAGCAAAATACCAAATAATTTAAGAAGGTGTTAACTGGAGCTAACAATGAATTATGATCCTTTTATTATGTGGAAAGAGATAAGAATTCCTAATCTATTAGACTTTGATAGTTAAGAAAGGATTCATGTTGTTATCAGTAATCATTGATTGAATAAATAAATAATCTTATATGTAACAAATTATTCCCAAACTTAACAAACATACAGTATCACACACAGTTCCCGAGAGTTCAGAGTCCAGAAGTGGTCCATCTGGCCAGTTCTGGATTTGGATCTCTCACGGCGCTTTAGTCAAGATGGTGGCTGGGCTGCACCATCTAGAAGATAACTGGGGCTGAGATTTTCAATTTCCAAGATGGCTTATTTATAAAGTTGTGCTGTGGTCTGACAGACCACAGGGCCTGTCACAGGTCTACTTGGATGTCCTCAAGACACAAAGGCTATCTACCATAGGAAAAGAAATGCAGTAGGAAGAGTAAGAAGGAAGTGTGAAGCCTTTTATGTCTGAATCTTAGGCATCAGTCACAATCACTTCTACTACATTCTGTTGGTTACATGCAACTAATGAATCATTGAACACTATACCAAAAACTAATGATGTACTATATGTTGGCTAACTGAACATAATGAAAAAAGTTCCACCCACACTGAAGGGGAGCAGTATGGAGTTTCACCTTTTGAAGGGGAAGAATCATGAAAGAACTTGTGGACATGTTTTAAAACCACTACTCCATCCTGCTAGAAAGTCCAACTAAGGTTATCTACACACACAGCTAAAGCATTTTAAGAATGTCATTCTGTAAGCAGCAGTATACCCTGAATGAATCACTGAGATGGTTCAAAACTTACAATAATAAGGTCAAGACACAAATAGTTTGTCAATATCTGGCATGCATTACCCTTCCGTGGAGCACATACAAGCACTATCAAGACAAATGAAAATAATATCCTCTACCCATATAATGAATTTTCTGGATATTTTTTTAAACAAGGACAGATTGGATTCATTATTGATGAAAACAAACCCCATGTAAACATAAATGGGTACCCATTGTCCATTCTAAGTTTCCTGTAAGTCCTCCACCTGCTCTGTTTGTAAAACAAAGAATATCCTTTTAAAAATTACATGTTCTTGGGGTGCCTGGGTGGCTCAGTGGGTTAAAGCCTCTGCCTTCAGCTCGGGTCATGATCTCAGGGTCCTGGGATCAGGCCCTGCATCAGGCTCTCTGCTCGTGGGGAGCCTGCTTCCCCCTCTCCCTCTGCCTGCCTCTCTGCCTACTTGTGATCTCTCTCTCTCTCTCTCTCTGTCAAATAAATAAGTAAAATCTTTAAAAAAAAAAATTACATGTTCTTGGGGGCATCTCAGTCAGTTAAGCATCTGACTCTTGATCGCAGCTCAGGTCTTGATCTCAGGCTCATGAGTTCAAGACCCACACTGGGCTCCATGCCCAGTGTGGAGCTTACTTCAAAAAAAAAGAAAAAGGAAAAGAAAATTACATGTTCTTCTGTAGCAAAATGGCATTTATATCACGATTACTATTGCAGATATGTAAGTTTATAATATCATTCATAGTATGTACTTTGTGCACTTTTTCATGAACATTACATTGGACAAGAAAAGAAAATGCAATGACTTTGTTAGGATTGTATTTTAATAACTTGAACTAAAAGATTTTCTATGTTTTATGCACAGAATAGAATTGATTTATGAGTAAGGATGAAAGCATGTTCATCTTTTATTCCCCAAATACTCCTGTTCTAACAAAATGTCAATTTAAATTGATTGGTTAGCTAGAGTAGCACATTTGCACACAACTCAGGAAATGGCATGTTTAGCCTAAAGCTTAAAAAACTAACATTTTCATAATTTCAAATACATGTGCTCAAGGTTTAAATGAGAAGTATTTTTATATTTGACATGTACTTTTATTATACTGTTAGCTTAAATGACAATGTATGCTTCCTTGATTTAGCTACTAATAATCATTTTGTCTGAAGTTGTTTTATAAGCAACTTTAATTTACAGATTGATGTTCATTGTTAGTTACAAAAGATCAAATGTTATTAAAATGGATTAGGTAAATGTGTAATTAGAAATGCTTATATTATTTTTAACACATTGTTGGGCTTCATGAGACATGTTAATTACATTTTTCAATATAGAAATTCGATATATTGGTTGGATTTCAGAAAAGAATGTACCAATATAATTTGTATGCATATTAATTTTAGTTTTTAAAGTATAAGTATAGTTTAAAAATAGTTGCATTTACATGAAAGAATCCATAATCAAGTAAAAATAACAAAACATGGTGACAGGTCCTAAAATGCTTTCATTTTAGTAAAATAATGCTCATTTTAAGTTCCGTAGACTCAAACAAGACTCCAGTTGCATACTCATGATAATCAATCATCATTCCATCTCAGGAATGAGTAGCAGTGATGACATCTATTTTTAATGCCATCATTTTCTTAATGTATCAAATTACTCATGAAGTTAAATGTACTCGTTTATATCATGTTACCGACAGAAAACTAGTACTCTATATTTGAATTGAATTTTTTTAATTGCTATAAAAATAGAATGTCAGTTACTTTTATTAGTTATGGATGTTTTTCCACTCCTTTTACTGTTTTACTCACCACTGATGTGTTAGTATCTGAACACTAGGCATTAGAATGACTTGTTTCCATTGAAGTTGCCAACAGTAGAAAATGACCAACATATATCTTTCAAGGCTATGCACATATAATTCATATTCACAGTAATGAATGTTATTCTATCATAGTGATGTCCAAGCCAGCCTGCAGTGAAATATGGGCACTTGTTAAACAAGCTAGTAAATAAGCACCTATTGCTCATATAATTTTTGGTAAAAACATATCTTTCTCTTCGCAATGATATTCATCACAAAACTGTATTAGTCAAAGATAGTGTTGACCTTCAGTACTGAGAGGTCACAATTGGCCAAAAGACTTAATTTCTAAATGGACCATTTCTGAGTTCCATTTCACCTAAAAAATATATTCAGATCCCCTCTGTATTTCACTTCTGTCATTACTCTATAGTCTGAAAGTAATGGGAGTTTTATGTCATTTTTTACAAACCATTCAATTATAAAATTACCCATGAGTCTACCAACTTCCCTAAGTCATTTTAAACATTCTTAAATCTTGTACTGAAATTTGGATGATTCTATTTAGTGTGTTGAAAGACTAACAGTATTATTTGAAAGTATGCTACTCAGTTGTCAGACATCTGACCATTTGATACTTTTCAGACTAGCTGAGATTGTTCCATTTTAAACTCTAAACACTCTTGGAATTGATAGGAATCTTTTTCTGTGTATATACATACTATACTTTAGTATTTACTGTTCTTTCTTAACAGGGTTTAATTATATTTTGAAAGTCATAGTTTAGACTAAATCAAGATTGAAAACTAGAAAATCAGAATTCAAGTTGGGGGGTGAGAGCATAATTGTCCAAAAGGCACACAAAGGGAAGTCTTATCGGGTATCCAAATATCTACTTCAGAGTCATACAGATTTAAATTATAACATAGTGTAAAAAATCCTTCTATTATTAAAATATTGTTACATAGTAAAATAAGAACAAATGCACTATTTGCTAAAGTTCATTATTTACCATTACAATATACATATTTGGTGCTGAAATGAAATGTTTTTACTGCCCACAACATTTCATCTTATTACACCGAATGACTTATGTAGTACTTAACATTCCCTCACTTAACTCTGACTGCTCAGTTCTCTCTTGGAGGTTGCTCTGCTCCTCCTCCTACTCCTCAGGCATTTACTCTGTAGAACATATTTTATCTATCTGCATTTTACCTATGTATTTTATCTATGATTTTTGTATTTTATCTATGATTTTTGTATTTGTTTGTTTGGGGAGGGGGTTCTTGTTGTTTAACTTGTATTTTCAGTTCTACTCTCTTGCCTTTCATGATCTATTGAAGACACTGATGTTGGAAATTTATAGTATTTAATAAGTTATGTATTAATATTTGAACCTCACCATACTAGCAAATGGAATGGAAATTCTTCCAATCTCTATTTTTATATTGCTCTTTTCCCCCTTTTATGGATAGATTTAAGAAGGCTAATCACTGTTCATAAAATGTATGTTCACAAGATGATTTCACGTTGCATTTTTGGTATAATTTATGTCATGATCTATTATAGATCTTTTTGTTATGCAAAGTAAAACTGAAGATGAAATATCCAGGAAAATATTAGCTGTCTTGCTTGAGATAGAAGATGAAACAAAACTTTGTCTGAGAGGGAGACATTTTTATTATTCTCTAATTATTTTATTCTATCACTTTGGAACATTGACCTCTGCCCAAATTTTTCAAATGCCTGTTATTGTCTGAAAACTACTGCCCCTAGATCTCTCAAACTCTTATTTTCACCTCTTGTTTAATTTAAATTTGTTTTATTTTCAGATGCTCCTCCCCTTATTAACAGTTTAAGTTCCTACTGGGGCCTTAACTTGTTGGGAGCCTAAGTCCAAAGCGATATTCAGAGGAAAACACTGTCGCCATCTGTTTTTAAGGGGAAATTCTCTTTGCATGGCTTGTTCATATCTACAAACACATAAAATGAAAATTTTTAAGCTCAGGAACTTTGTATTTGTAGGTATGACTTGTTACTGCATCTCGCCTGTCTTTAAACATCCATGTAGACACAAAAACACACACAAGAGATTATTATTTGTGAGAATTCACCTATTGGCATTTTTGCTGATTAAGTTGCTGAATTTAACTTCCTAACAAGGATATTTAAATTGATGTATCCATGACTGATGTCGATTTCTTAAATAAATATTAATCCCTTTGCAACGATTTTTTCTGTTTTCCTATATTGTTTTCAGACCACTCAGTTGCCAAATTAGAATCTTAAATTTTCCCTTTATTGAATAATTGAATCAAATTGCTATTTAAAAATTAATTCCACAAACTTCCCTTAAATTACTACTTTATTATGTATGGTGTTGTGACAAACTGTCTTATTGATCTTTGTTTATTTCTTCAGAAGGTTACATATATTGGAGAAAATATTCTGAGATAAACCTTTAAAAACATGTATTAAATTTTCTGTTGATGTCTACATGAATTCCTACAGCCATCTATCTTAGAATGCTTAACCATCTTTGTTTCCATAACCCCATAGGCAAGTATAAGTTAACTCTTTCTGTCTCTTCACCTTTTCATCAGTATTTCCATCATCTATTTTCTTCTCTCAAATCCATAGCTGCTTTTTAGCTCAAATGCTACTTATATTTTTTTTTAATTTTCATTTTTTCAGATATACATGCAGAAAAAGGATTAAAAACATTGTTTCTGATATGTTTCTTCATATTCCTATGTAATTTTCTCAAATACTATTTTTGTTTTAGATATTACAGACTGTGAGAATATGAAGAATCCGTGGGATCTTACATGCCCACATATACTTCGCCTTCCTCTGTTCTTCTAATATTGCCATTTCATAACCTTTATTTCAATCCTTATTTAATATTGTGGTAAGCAGAAACCTACATTGGTTCCCATGATCTTTAGCCCCTGGTAATATGCCCTGTATAATCCCCTCCCCTTGTGTGTGGGTGGGACCTGTGACTTACTTCTAGTCCATGAAATATGGGAAAGGTGATGATGGGCTGCTCCTCCCCTGATTGCATTATCTTGTAAGAGTCTGTATTAGCAGAGTAGAGAGAGAAACCCTCCTGCTTGCCTCGAGGAAGCCAATGGCCATAAGATGAACTCCTATGGGGAGGGCCACATGGCAGAGAACTGCAGATGACTGCTAGAAGCTGAAGGTGTCCTCCAGCCAATGATCATTATGAAGTAAGGGCTGTGAGTCATATAACCACAAGGAACTGAATCTTGCCAACAACTGCATAAACTTAGAAAAGGACCCTGAGTTCCAGAAAGAAACAGCCCAGCCCACATATCATTGAAACCCTGGGAGACCAGAAGCGGAAAACCCAGCTACATTTTGCCTGTACTCCTGACCTATTAAACCGCAAAATAACTGCGTGTGCTTTTAAGCTGCTGAATTTGGTGATAATTCGTTATGTGGCAAAAGGAAACTAATACAAATATTTACACTATTGTGACTGAACATAGAAGTTATAGCTAAGCATTGCATTATACTGTTTATATTTCCTTTCATATGTAACTTTTTGTTTCCTTGAAATTAACAATTAAGGTTTTTTCTTTTATGCTTAGTTACACGTGCCTATGACTAATTATCACAAAATTCTCTCTAGTTGCATAACCCTTCTCTCAGGATACTGACACACCTGTACCTTGCAGACACCCTCCTATATGCTCCAAAGGTGACTGGATTCCCTCTAGACTGACCTAATGAACAAATGTGATTCTAGCATCTCCCTTTCACATCAACCTGAAATGTCCTTTTCTTCTCTTTAAGGTGGCTTTTCTGTTTCTTGTATCTTAGGTTTTCCATTTTTTTTGTTTGTTTGTTTTCTTTTTTGCTTGGGGGAGTGAGATCCTCCAGTAGGTTCCCAAGGAAGCATACAAGGGGGATGCATTTCGAAGTACAACCCCAACCTCTTCAGCTATGCCTGGTGACATTCAGTTAGAATTGCTCTGATTCACTTTCTTCAGAATTAATCTGCTTTTCTTTCAGAAGATACAGCATTCACTGATAGGAGATGATTGAAAAAAGGAATCTGAATCTCCTTGCTTTCAGTGTACATTCAGGTCCACTTTCAAAATTTCCTATGGCTACCAATTTCTGAGTCTTTCAAGAATTTGGTCTCAGTCAGGTTGTTTATGGTATTTTACCATAAGGTAAAAGGTATCTTCCTTTAACAGCAAGTTCTCTAAGTTGGTTACCATGATTTTCTTGGATGTAATCTTTGTTGTTTTTCAAAGCCAGGGATTTTGGAAGCTCATCTCTACTATGCAGGATCTAGGAGTTGGTGTCCCTGATGTGAAGCACAGACCACTCCCTTCTCAGAAAAAAATTCTGTATTTTTGAGATCCCTTCTGATTGTGGGGTAGGTTTGTTTTTTGTTTTGGGTTTTTTTGTGTTTTTTTTTTGGTGAGACTGTGTTTCTGCTTCTCCTACCTGTTTTCTTGCTGCCTTTAATCCTTTGATGTGAAGGTGGTGTTCATTCAGTTTTCAGGTATTTTTCAGAGGAAATTATTGCACATGTAATTGTAAGTTTACTGTGTCCATGGGACGAAGTAAGTTCAGGATCTTACTATCTTGCCATCTCTAACTCATCCCTCCCATGTGGTGTGTTCTTAATTATTTTGTTTAGAGATTAAAACAAGACTTTCAAGCTGCCCACATCATCTATGAGGCCAAATCATGTGTGATATACACGTTTCTATTTTCTAGGAATATGTGTGTATCAATGATGCCATTCATCAGGGAATTAATGGGAAGAAATGGCACAATGCTTCATTTTGTCGTATTCATGTAGTTGTGATGATATCGTCTTTGATTCAATTCCTTATTTTAATGGAATTATAGTTATTCTCCAGCTTGAGGTTTCAAAACTCTCTTCAAATTCACAATAACTCACTAGTTGATGATGCCAGCTACCTTTATTGTACGATTCAGAATAAAATATTGCTACAAGAGCTGTTCTATTAATACAGAACACATTACCTAAAGCTTGGGTAATTTGGGCTCGGGAGTTCTTTGTCATCTTTACAGTCGAGTGTTGCATTCACTGAAATAACACATTAAATTTGTGTGTTCTTAAGCACCCGGTTTAATTGAAACTCATGGTGATGATAGCACAATAACTGGCCCAAATAATAAACTATAGACAATCACTGTGCAGCGAAAGGTGTCAAAGGCATGCTTTTATGGAGTCAAAGGCAGTAACAGGGCCTTTTATTTGATTCAAAGGTGGAAGCAGAATTGGAACTTATTTCCCAATATTTAACTGCAGATTGATAGTGTGGTAGTCTGATTTTTGAACTTTCAGTTGACATTGATGTGCTTTAATTACACATCAAAGGAAAGCATGAAGAAGCTATTATGTTTTTGTTTCTTAATATGCCACATCAACTTTGATTAAAAAAACAAACAAACAAGGGGCCACAGAGACATATTTAAAATGGAAGAATTGGTGGAGATAATACAAATACAAATAACCCAAAGCACAAGGTTGTGAATCTCTTAATGATGAGTTTATAACTGAAATTAGAAGCAAGAAGCAAATGATTCATAGACCCTAGTAAGAATCTAGGAATTGTAAGTCTTTTATTAAAAGGAAGATCTGCTCTTGGCAAAGATTCCCTGGATGGCTCTGAATTTACATTGAAAATAATTCCAAACACCATCACATGAAATAATTGGTACTCATGTGATTCTAGAATTTTTCATCAAGCTCTAACTGGGCTCTAGTTTCAAACAGATGGCATTCCAATGTAACTGAAATACAGACACGTGTTTTTATTTTCTCACCAAACTGGAGTGTTTTTTAAGGTAAGATTACACAATACCAGACTTATTGTCTATGCTGATGTGTCCATAATTTGTCTGACGTGCTCAGATGGATGACTGTTTTCGTAGGAAGGAAATAATTTCAGTATTACAACAAAGCCTTCTATTAGGGAATATAAAAGAAAACAATGCTTTGATACCATAAAGTATTGTATCACAAATTCATATTAACAAAATTAAAATTTTAAAATAAACAGAAAATATGTAATTGCATTTGATAAATTTAGGCTTCTTATTACCTTTGTACTTTCAGCTAAAAATCTTTATTTTAAAATGTTATGCTCTGTATTAGTCAGTGTTCACCAAAGAAACAGAACCAATAGGGTATGCATAGAGAGAGCTTTAGAGATAAGAAGAGATTAAGAATTGGCTCATGCAGTTATGAGGACCAAGAAGTCCCATGATCTGTCATCTGCAAGTTGAAAAACCAGGAAAGCTGGTGGGGTAATTCAGTCCAAGTTCTGAAGGCCTGAGAATCTAGGGGCTGATGGTGTATGCCCCGGTTTGAGTCTGAAAGCCCAAGAACCAGGAGTGCCAATGTCCAAACGCAAGAACAGATGAATGTTTCAGTTCAAGTGAAGATCAAATTCACCCTATCTCTGCCTTTTTGTTTTATTCTTTCAATGAATTGAATAGTGCCCTCCTGCATTGGTAGGGTGACCTTCTTAGTCTACTTCAAATGCTAATCTCTTCTTGTGACATCTTTACAGACACACTCAGAAATAATGTTTTATCAGTCATCCGGGCACCCCTTAGCTCGGTCAAATTGACACATAAAATTAACCATCATATACCTGATAGTGTAATCCTATAAAAAAGGATATCATAAATTTTGATACTGTTGTTTTTGTGTTTTATTTTATTTTAATTCTATTAATTAACATATAATGTATTTTTGGTTTCAGAGGTACAGGTCTGTGCTTCATCAGTTTTATATAATACCCACTGTTCATTACATCACATGCCCTCCTTAATGTCCATTACCCAGTTACCCCATCTCACTCCCCCTCCTCCCCTCCAGCTACCCTCGGTTTGTTTCCCATGATTAAGAGTCTCTTATGGTTTGTCTCCCTCTCTGATTTCATCTTGTCTTATGTCTTTGTTTTTGAAAGGAATCAAACAAAATACATTAAGGTGGTTTTAAACATCTGCAAGGACAAGTGAGAAGATCTACAACAGTTAGATAAATAATGGAGAATGGAACAGATAATAAGAAATTTAGAAAAATGAGTCTTACATCAGGTATTAGAATTCCAGATGCAAATAAAAGAAACCCAAGTATAATTGGATTAAACTCCAATAAAATTATGGGTTCAGTAATAAGAGTCAAGAGAAGTACAGTGAGTTTTTCTTTCTCTGTTTGTAAGATGAAATATTAAGACCAGTGATATCTAAGTTTTATTCTAGCACTTAAAATGTCATTTTATGAGCTGCTTTGGGGGACCAAAATATATAACTACTTTGAAATTTATTTTTTAATTCCATTTTTATTTTTAGAAAATAAACTGCAAAGTTTAAAAGCAAATACTTAAATAATTTCAAGTAAACAAGTAAATCAAACAGAACATTTAATTATAAGAAATCATATGTATTAAACACTTATATTCTACCATGAATTTGTTTGATTATGAAAGTTTCCAACTTTTACAAATTGAAAGACAATTAGGAAATCAGAAGAGCACACTTTAAAACTTACGTTTCAATACATGGAATAAGGTAAAAATCATTGATTTTAGAATTAGATAAATAAAGGCATAAATCCCAATTCTGTCAATTTTAGCTGAATTGTTTAGGATAAATATGTTTATAACTGACAGAAATCCAATTAATCTATCTTAAGCAAGAATGCGGAATTAAAGAAAATCTGGAATACATCTGGCTCTGAACACAGCCAGATCCCAGAAACACAAACAAAATATTCAGGTAGAGTGAACATATAACCCATTATTAAGACCTGTTTCAGGGTGCCGGGAGGTTCCCAAAATTAATTTAAAAAGCATTAATTGATTTGCAACAAATGAAAAAGTCTCAGGCCACATCAGGATATAAAGTCAATCTATTCTGAGGCACATGCTCTCTCTCTCTTTTTTTTCCTATCTGAGTGACTTGAGAGGTTGTGCTTTAATGTTTAAAGGCACTTTTGGAATGTTAGGTAAGATTGCTTCCAGCAATATAGATATATAGATAGCTTCATAGTTTTTTAATTTAGTAGTCCCTGTGGGAAGATGGCTTTTCTCTTCTATTATCTGCATATGAGTTCCAGAGACTACTTTGCTCTTCTTGGTTTATATGCTTATGAACCAATCTACGTTATCAGGTGATAAAGTAATGTAACTACTTCATTTGAGGCATATGATCATACCAGTAAAATGAGTAAACCTATTAACAGCCCTTTTCAGAATCATATGTAATACGGAAAAGTAACTCCCTCTAAAAAAAGGATGATGGCAGAAAAAGAAACAGATGCGGTACAATAATTTCATGCCTTAAACTTACTAATTAACTCTCATAAGCCATGACTTTTAGTTGGAAACTGAAAAATAATGTATTATCAAATATTGCTGTTAAGGCTTAAGCTACCTAGTATACTGCCTGGGAAATAGTGAATAGTCATTACATTTTAATTAATTTAACCCTTACTCTATAGAATATAAATAACCACGAAATAACCTGAAATGTCAGAAGAAAGCCAAGAATTATTGGTACAATTAATGCCAAAGAAAAATGTCTAGAGAAAGACATGTAAATGAGAGTAGAGAAAACAAATGTTTGTGTTGTATTTTGAAAGTTAATGAAGATTTACAAGTGCAAAATATAACCATAAATAAAACCTAATGCACAGGGCGTATATGTGATGATATACATCCCAAAGCACTGATGATTTTGTTAGTGAATTCTATGAAACATATAAGGAAGAAGCCAACACTATTAAATTCTAAATTACTTGAGCAAATAAAGGAGTAAAAAGCACTTCCAAACTTACTTTATGAGAAAAGCATAACCTGATACCCAAAACTTGACAAAGGTATTATGAGAAAAGAAAATTATACACTAGTTTCAATAGAAGAAATTGAGAGAGAGCTAAAGAGGCTATTTCTAGAATGGCCTAAAGCCTGTGGCAATCAAGGCTTATGCCTGTTGTCCTACATACGTATTAGTGGACCTCATTTTACTGTAAAAATGCACCAATTTGAATAATAAATTAAATTTTGTGTTCACCCTAGTTATTCTCCACAACACCAATAATGTAGATAATTTCACCGTGGAATTATAGTGAAATTTTGATGAGGAGGCAATTCTAATGACTTTGTAGATAATCAATGGCAGTACAGAATGTGATTAAATATTTCATGTATTTTACCTTAATGGTGTAAGGATGAAAATTTTAATAAAATTTATTCATCCAGAAAAGAAGTCTAGTTTGAGCCATATTTGACATTACATACCAGGATCAAATCCTTGCATATAAAAAATAAATCCATAATAATACAAAAAAGGAGTAAATTCTTTGACATAAGAATAAAAGCTCTCTTCAAAATTATTTCAAAATTCACAAAAACCATTGATAAACTTAATTTTTTAAAAATAAAAAATCTTACATGTCAATATTTCAACATGCAAAGTAAACACACAATTGGAAAAATGAAAAAGTTATATATTACTTATCACAAAGTCTATCATCATTTGTATATTAAGAACTAGTAGGAATCTGTAAAAAAAGGCCAGAAACCAATGAAAATATGGGCAAAGGGAAGGTGAAATGGATGATTTTACAGCAAATTAATTACAAATGAATCCAACTATTTCCAAAGATACTCAACCTCACTCACAAAAAATGTAATAAAACTAGACTGAAATGTGAATTTTGACTCATCTGACTTGCACAAAACTTGATTAATAACAATCTGTTAACAAGATATGAGAGAAAAAGGTATTCGGAGATTCTAGGTAGAAGCTTGAAAACTCCCTCTGCAATACCCTTCTCCCCCCACTCCACGCCTTCCACAGGGGATCCCAAGAGCAATCTCAATAAAAACCTGCACTTTTAACTCTATCTTGGTGTCTGCTTCCCAGGGAACCCAACCTATAATAGCCAGTTACTTATGGAATAATGTATGCATGTGGCTACTCAAGACAACTTTTATCCCCCTAATAACAAATATTTGAAAACAGATCAAATGCAATTATTAAGGATTTGGTTAAACTGAGTATAATACATCCATACCATTTTAATATATGCATCTTAAAAATAGGAAGTTTTCTATACACTGATGTGAAAATATTTCCATAATGTGCATGTAAATGTATTTATGTATATATCAAAGTACAGTGTACACAGAACACTGTTTTTCGTGTGGAAAAGGACTGTTTCTCTCTCCATAAAGAAGTACTACTAAAATATGCAAGAAACTAAAAATAGTGGCTAATTTTGAAAAGTATTAGCAGAAATCTTTAAAATTAGGGACAGAGAAGGAAGAAAGAAATTCCAGTGTTCATGATTTACATATACTAAGTTTTTGGACACAGTTATTCAAAGAAATTATCTATCTATCTATCTATCTATCTATCTATCTATCTATCTATCATCTATCCTCTCTATAATTTTATCTCTCTGCTTAACAACTCTTCTCAGAATTCACCTCCAAAAAGTATGTCTAATGAAATATTTTTTAACTTGGGTTCCTTAACTCTTTCTTAAAACTTTCTGGAATAAAATCCTTCAAGATGGTCTGTTATTTCTCATGGTGTCTATTTTGTCTCTAAAAAATGAGCCCTTTATTTGTTGTAGTGGAAGTGCAGAAAGCATGACTACTCTGATTTCCCCATATACTGTCTTAAACCAGCCTCCTTACCGCCTTCAGATAAGTATCATGCACCAGTATCCATACTGAAGAATCATAAGTTAAACTTCCCCCCAAGAAATCTCTTATTGAACTTTACGTATCACACATAAGCCAGCAATTGCTCCATTTAATACACATCCAACCAGGGAATATGATGTAAGTCTTCCCTTCTGGCAAGCATGCACATTCTCCAAATATGGTTCTCTTAAAAAGTTCTCCCTGCTGAGTGGGGACCTGATGCAGGGCTCTATCCCTGGCTCCTGAAATCATGATGTGGGCCAAAATTAAGAATTGGATGCTCATCTAATCATTGTTATTTTGAATTTGGTGCCTGATAAATCTATTTTCTGGATATCCTATGACTATTCTTACTGTCTAGTTTCTGCTTTTTTTTCCTTTGGTCAGATTTTTTAATTTCAAAAATTGCAGCAATACTTTGAGGCTCTCTGTAGGTTATATTTCCCTGGAGAAGATTTAATTTCACCTTTATTAAAAAGCACTAATAATCCCAGATCATCTTTTCCTGCACAGTAATGAAGGTTATTTGAAGCTGGCTTCAGTCCTGTGAGGGCCAGTGTGTGCCTGGTGCATCCATCCCTACTCCTACATGAAAGTGTGGCATTTTTACCAAGGCTTCTTTTTATTAGGATTTTAGGGTTTTTTTTGTTGTTCTGGTTCGTTTTACTCCTTCTTTCCTCAAGTCCTAAATAAAATAATCTAAAATAATCCTAGATAAAATAATCCAAAATAGGATTTTCTTGATTTGTCTATATCTGCCTCATAGTTTTGGAATGGGCAATTTATTTCAAAATGTAATACAGTATCAAATACTAGGCTTGCCCCTCTAGAATTTCTGTTTGCTCTTCAATTCCAATCCTAAAATTATCACTTTCTTAGTAGTACTGATACCTTTAGAAACATTTTTAATTGATTCCTCAGATTTTCAAATTGTTTTCCTTTGAGGAGTTGGCCCCAAACACCCTACTCTTACTGTATGAAGTGTGATTGCCCCACAGTGCTTACTCTTAGGCATCTTATCTAAACGATCTTTCCTTTTGCTTTAAATAATCTTTAAAGTACTATTAAAATGCTAGAGTCAGGAGATGTGAAAGGCTGCATTTTTTTTCCTCCACTCTTTAGCAAGAAGATATCCTTTTTTCTTTTTTTTTTTAAAGATTTATTTATTTTTAGAGAGAGTGAGCAAAGAGGTATGTGAGCCGGGGGGAGGGGCGCGGAAGAGAGAGAATCTCAAGCAGACTCCCCGCTGAGCAGAGAGTCAGCCGGGGGTGGGGAGGGTGAGATGGGCCTTCCATCTCCAGACCCTGAGATCATGACCTAAGCCAAAACCAAGAGTCAGACCCTCAACTGACTCAGCCACCGAGGCACCCCAAGAAGAAATCTTTTTTAAAAAGTTGTTTGCGACTTGCACCTTTCCCTGACAGGTGTGGTCTCAAGCAAAACTTAAAATCAAGAAAAAAATGATCATTCATGATCCTATTAAAATTGTAATACAAAGTAGTTCCTATTTATTGCTTGTTTCCACATAATTTTCCTCTCCATTTCTTTGATTATCCCTTAATAATGTAAAGTAAAGGATAGCAGGTTTGATGTAACACATTTCAAAAGAAAATATTTTCATCACAATAGACAGCATAACACTATTAAAAATACAAATGTATGTACGTTGTGTAACTACCTCTACACTCTTTTCCCTTAAGTATTAAAAATGATAAAAGAGAGCTCTCATCTTAGAAAATCAGAAATACTTAGTAACATTAGTAACATTTAGTAACATTTCTTGTTCATAATTATTAAATAATTATAAATATTTTAAAGCACAGACTATCCTCAAGAGTAATGATTCTCACAATACACACAATAAACAAACCAAAATTAAACAATCAAGAAAATTAATGCATAAATATAATGTTATCGAGTTTTTATTTGTGCTAGCTAAAATGTTAAGCTCCTTGCATCCATTATCTGATATAACTCTCAGAACCATGAGTTTGGGAGCAAAGATGAGGAAGCAGGTTCAGAGAGGTTAAGAAATTTGCTTCTCGTTACAGAAATAGTTAAGTAACAGAGGAAATACTGGAATTCAAATATGACCCTAAGAAAGTTTCTCTTAAGCACTTTCTTTATTAATTCTCAATTGAAGATCATAACCTGAAAGTAAATGACCTAATAGTGAAAGGAAAATGGCTGCATCTCAATGAAGACTAAAGGGACCCAGTGTTGAGTGAGAGAGAGTAGTAGAAAGGGCTAAGGGGAAAAAATGAAAGTGTTTGGGTCCTGGGAGAAGTTCATATGCAGAATGGCTATAGTCTCTAATGAGTCACTGCTCCTACCCTGCAGCCTTGCTTTTTAAACTATATACAGGCTGACAGAACTCTGAATACATTGTAGATCATACTCCCTCTTAAAATTGGTGGGCTGATACAATGTAGTAAAGGCACTGTTTACATTATTTGTGACATGCAGTGCCCTGGAGAATGAGAGGCAGTCATTTTACCTCAGATCAAAGATTACTTTTAAATAAAAATTAAAGACTCAGAATTATATTGGATGACAGCAACCATTAAAATAAATCATATGTGTGAAATGCTAACGGTGTCTGAAATTGCAAAAAATTAAATACAGATAAAAGGAATCATTTAGGTAAGAATTCAGCAAAACTGCAAACGCATTTGCAATTCAAAAGTGCATGAAACAAATATATTTGATTATGTTGGAATATGTGATAAAATGTCTCATAATTTGTATATATTGTTTCTTTTTGAATAGTCTAGGAATTCAGTAACACAAATTATAAACTTAATTATAAAAACTATTAGAAATTATAAAGACAAGTTAACAGCAAAATACTATATATAAATGTACACATATACAATCATAAATACATGAATGTTATAAAATGTACATTTATGCACATACATACACATACGTGTGGAAATGAAGCATTCTTTTTACACATATATAATTTAGTTTAATGCACTTGATAATTCATTAAATTTTGGTCTTCTATCTGATCCTCTTTGCCATTTCTATTGTTCTCAGATTAGGCCTGATTGATATAAATTATATATATTATGCTTTACAATATATATTACGCTTTGTTTTCTGCTTCGTTATTTATATTCTCAAAGTCAGAAAAAATTTCAAACTAAGGCACAACAGAAAGTAAACCAATGCATTTGTGTTCAATGTTTTCCCACACTGATTCCTCAAGGAATAGTTACCAAAGCATGTTATAAAAACAATCTGCTAAGTAAGGAACACTGTGTTCTTGCCTATGATTAGGAATTACTACTTGTTTAATATTATAATTAACATCTTTTCATAATGCTAAAAAAGAAAAAGAACAAAAAGGAAGGAGGACAGAACGAAAAGAGTCAGAGACAGAGAAAGAAAGAGTCGGTGATTCTGGGATTTCTTGGGATGTTATTTGATACCTCTGATGACTAATAATGAGATTCTTTTCATATATTCACTTGTATTCTACATGCCACCTTTGATAAAATATCCATTCACATTCTTGCCCAGTTTTTTCTCTTATAAATGAGCCATGAAAATTCTTTATATTTTTTAGGATAAGTCCTTTATCAGATAAGTGGTTTTCAAATACATCTTTCAGCTTATGGCTTGCCTCTTCATTCTACAAAGAGTGTCTTTGGCAAAGCATAATTTTTTATTTTGCTGAAGTGAATTTACTGATTTTTTTGTTTAGGATTTCTATGTTTGGTGTTATGCTTAAAAACTCTTTGCCTAACCCAAAGTCACACAGAATTTCTCCTATATTTTCTTCTGTGCCTCTTCCAGTTTTATATTTTAGTCTATGATGTGTTGTGATTCATATATTCATATGTGTTGTGATATGTAAGATCATCCATTTATTCCAGCACCATTACCTGAAAAGACTATTCATTCCACACTGAACTGCCTTTGTAACTTTGTCTAAAGTCAATTGACCATATTTGTCTGGGTCTATTTCTGGGCACCTAGTTTGCTGTATTGTTTACGTGTCTAACTTTTCACCAACAGGACACGCTATACTTATAACTATAGCTTTTTACAAAAATTGTTTTGTGTCTTGTATATCCTTTTTATCTCCACATGCTTTAGAATAAGCTGTTGAAATCTCCAAGAAATTAACATTTTAACATATTGATTGTTCTAATCCATATATATATAGAGACTATCTCTTCATTCACTTAGCTCTTCTTTGATTTCATTCATCAGGGGTTTTATTCTTTTTAATTTTTTCATTGTACCTTATCACATCTAAGTGAATGAAATTTTTATTGAGATAAGAGGGTAATTTTTACTGCGATAATTGTAAAGTCACACACATTTTTAAGAAGTAACATAGAGAGACCCCATGTACACAATTTGCCCAATGGTAATATTTTGTTGAATTATAATATAAAGTCACAAGCAAGATATTGACAGTGTAAAAACCCACAGATAAAAAATATCCATATTTTCGCAGTTTTACTAGAACTCATTTGTGTGTGCGTGTGTGTGTGTGTATTTAGTTCTATAATCACTTGTGCATGTTTGTACAAGAACCACTGTGATCAAGATTCTCAGCAGTTCTCACCAAAGTCTTTGTGTTGTTCTTTTATAACCACATCCACCTCTCATTTGTTCTTCCTTTTAAAAAATGCTTTAAAAAAATGCTTTAAAATGTGATTTCAAAATATCATAAAAATGGAATCACAGGGGTGCCTGGGTAGCACAGTCAGTTAAGTGTATGACTTTGGCTCAGGTCATGTTCCCAGGGTTCTGGGATCAAGCCCCGTGTCGGGCTCCCTGCTCAGTGGTGAGTCTGCTTGTCCTTCTCCTTCTGCTCCTCCCCTCTGCTTGTGCTCCTCTCTCTCACTCACTCACTCTGCTCTTTCTCAAATAATAAACAAAATATTTTTTAAAAATGGAATAACAGAGTATGTAAACTATTGGGATTGGTTCTTATTACCAGGTATAATTTTCTGTAGATTTGTGCAAGTCTCGTAATGCAATAATCATTCATTTCTTTTCATTGCTGAAAAGTATTTAACATTAGGTATGCATGACAGTTTTCTTACCCATTTACTCACTGAAGGACATCTGGTCTGTCTTTGCCGGGACTGGCCAGCAATCCCTGTACCGACGGATGAAAGATTACTTCATACTTTACTGTGAAAGAGAGAAGACAAGGGAGTCATCGCTCAGAGAAGACCCTTTGTTCTTTGCTCCCGCTTTTATTGGCCCGTCAAGATAATCACAAATCCTTATCACTGTTTCTCAAGCACGTGATGTGTGACAAGGGGTCCTACTGAAACTAGGAGGATCTGTTTATGGGAAAGATACAATATGTTAATCTGCGTGTTCTACGCGTTCTGCTAAACATAGCCTAAGGGACAATGCATACAGCTCTTAGATTACAGGGCGGCTGTTGGGGCTAAAAAAGTTTCAAGGAAGACATCTCCCCGCGGCATTTCAAAGTCAGACTGGTCACACAGGCCTCGGCTTTCCAAAGGCCTTCTCCGAAACCTGAAACCTTCCCTCACCCCCAGCGGCCTCTGCGTTACATTTTAACAAGTCAGGTATTATGGCTGATTTCATGCTCTACGTTAACCCCAACATGTCTTCAGTTCTTGGCTATTACAATAAGATTGCTATGAACAGTCATTTACAAGCTTTTTCTTTGAACACACATTTTAATTTTTTTGGAAAAAAAAGTCAAGGAGTATAATTTCTGGGTAACAGGAAAGTTGCTTGTTTATTTTTTTAAGGCACTGCTACACGAAAATGGAGATTCTTTTTAGAATACTCTTATTAAAATTCAATGCCTTTACTGATTACAGAACTATTTTGACTCTCTAAATTTACTTAATTTTGGTAGTTTGAGTTTTTGAATAATTGCATTACTTCTTCTAAGTTGTCACATAAGTGTAAAGTTCCTTGTAGTATTCTCTTATCGTTTTAATGGCTGGAGGATGTGCAGTAATATCTTATTTCATTTGTGTTCTCTTTTTGTCAGTTTTGTTAGAGATTTATCTATTTCATAGATTATTTTTGAAGAATCAACTTTTTGTTTAATTTTCTCCACTTTTCTGATTTCAATCTTACTGACTTCTCTGATTTTCTTCCTTCTATTTATTTTGGATTTATACTACTCTCTGGTTTCTTGAGGTAGGAGCTTAGATTATTGATTTGAAACTTTTCCTCATTTCTAAGATAAGCATTTTGTGCTATACCTTTTTCTTTCACCACTATATTAACTGTATCCCACATTCTAAAGTATAACGTATTTTCATTTTTCTTCGCTTCTTTGTATTTGTTATTTCAAGACTTCTTTGACCTGTGAACTACATAGAAGTGTGTTTTATTTCCAAGTGTTTAGAGATTTTCCTTTTATGTCTTTTGATTTTTACTTTGATTGCATTATTGCAAGAAAACACACTGTGATTTCAATTATCTTAAATTCGCTGAAGTTTGTTTTATGGCCCAGGATACGGCTTATCTTGGTGAACACAAACAATTGCTTGAAAAAAAAAACTGAGATTCTGCTCTTTTCTCTGGATTATTATAAAATAATTAATCCTGTTGATTGTGTTGCTCAGATCTTCTATGTTTGTGTTGATTTTCTATCTAGTGATTCTGTATTTTGGTGAGAGGAGATGTTGAAGTCTCTGAATATGATCATAAATTCAGCTATTTCTTTGGCCAAATGAGGGAAAAATTCAGCCATCATTTATTTGAATATGTTTTTATTCCCAATATCTTTCTCTTCTTCTTTATGGAGCCCAATGATATAAATGTTAGATCATTTGTCATAGTCCCAAAAGTCCTTTAAACTCTGTTCACATATGTCGTTCATTCAACCCTGTCTTTGCCTTTCAGATCTGGTATATTTTATTTATCTGTCCTCAAGTTCATTAATTATATATTCTCTGTCATCTCCACTGAATTACTGGGATTTTATAGAAGTTTATTTTACTTGTTATGGGATTTTTCAGTTCTATGATTTCTGTTTGGTTCTTCTATGTAACTCTTGATTTCTTTGATGAGATTTACTTTTTTATATCTCAAAGAAAATTTACTGCTGATTATTAAAGCATTTTTATGACTGCTTTAAAATCTTTGTCAGCTTATTCAACAGCTAATTTTTCGTAGTGTTGGTATCAGTTGATTATCTTTTCTCATTCAAGTTGTGGGTATCTTGGTTCTTCACATGACAGGTGACTTTCAGTTATATTCTTGACACTTTTTCTATAATTTTGGAGTCCTGGGTTCTATTTATGTCTTTTATTTTAGCAGATTATGACCCTATACAGGTTCAGCATGCAGCCCAGGGGCTATTTTTATGGGCTGCTATTCTGATGGCAGTTTAATTTTTGGAGCCTTTTCTGCATAATTTTAGTATATTTCGATTGCCTGGTACTACTGAGGCTTCTACTGGTTCCTACTGCTGCTGCCTGAGAAGGCAAAAGAAGTACCTGCAGCATGGACTGGACTGCCATGTGTCTCTTGGTGGTTCTTATTTTGGCCGCTGTCCACTTAGTGGTGTCCCCTGACCACCCAGGTGTCTTTGGGGAGGAGAATGGCATCTCAGGCCTAGAGAGACAAAGAAGTTTCCTTGGTTGGTATGTCTGTTGTGGTGTGGTCCCTTTTCCCAGAGTCCCCTGGTCTCCCTGATGTCTCTGAGTCAGGGAGGGGTTTGTCAGGATCATGTGCACAAGGAGGCTTTCTGGGTGTTTTGCTTATTGTGGTGGGGTTTTCCTTGCTGGTACTGCCCGTCAGTCACTCAGTGTCTCCTGGAGGGCTAGGGAAGTCATAAGCCAAAGGAGACAAAGAGGCTGTTTAGACCATGCAGTCTGTTATGTCAGGATCCCCTCCTGCTAGTGCCGTCTAAGTTCTCCTGCATTTTTTCCTAGGAAGTAGAGTTTTTGATTCAGCAGGAAAGAAGTGTACCTTTCATAGTGCTTATTGCTGGTGAGACTTCTTATTAAACCCTTGCCTGTTGTGTCAGTTTTCCTGGTGTTTTCAGAGACTCTTGCATAATCTGAATGAAGAGTGAATTTACATGGGCTACCTTTTGATTATAATTTGGGGCAGGAAGTACCACTATATCTGTGGCACTTTTCTCTTGGGTGGGGTAGGTAAGACATCCTGCCACTGCGTGGTCCCTCTATTTCCAGGAATCTAAATAAACTTATCTGCTCTTACTATCCTTTAGAGTTTTCTTTTGCTGTTTCTTATATTATTTCCGGGTTTTATAGCTGGAAATGGGTCTCCATCATCTTATTCAGATGGTAATTATAGCATATATCTCCTTATATTTATGCTTAAACAGTTCACTTTTTGTTGCTAATACAAATTATAAATTTTTACTTTGAAATTTAATTGCTAATCTATAATATATATAAATTTGACAGACTTTTGTATCTTGTATCGGTATACTGAGACCTTGCAAAACTCAGTCACCAGTTCAGGGAGTTTTTTGACACATCCTTTGGAATTCCTGCATAGGCATTTCAGTCATCTATGAATAGAGGTTTTATTTTCACATGTATATTAATTGTTTTTCTTGCCATATTTTCCTGTCTACGATTTCCAGGATTTTGTTGAATAGCAGTGGGCAGAGGAGTCATCCTTTCTTTATTCCATATTTTAGGGAAAAAACATTAAATATATCACAATTCATTGTGATGCTAGCTCTAGAGTTTTAGATGTCCTTTATCAAATAAAGGAAGTTCCTTACACTTTCCAGTTTTCTGGAAAAAAATTTCTTTTTTAAATTTTAAATGGAGGTGAAAATTTGGTAATTGCTTTTTCTGTATATATTGAGTAGATCATAAAGTTTATCTTCTTTAGTTTATTATGGTGAAAAATATTAACTGACTCACAACTTGAAAATGATCAGCAGAAAAATGGGTTCTATCTTCTAATATTTTGCTAAGAATTTTTGCATCTATGTGCATGAGAGATATTAGTCTGTAGTTTTCTTTTCCAGTCATGTCTTTTTCTGGTTTTGGAATCAGGGAAATTCTGGTCTCAGTGAATTGGGAAGTGGCTCCACCTCTCCTGTTTTCTGGAAGACATCTGTAGAGTAGTATTTCATTCCAAAATATTTGTTAGACATTTAAGCCCAGATATTTCACCTAATGGATTTTTTTTCTGTTACAAATTTTTAACTTTATATCACTTTACTTGCGAGATTGTTGATACTTGCTGATAGGCTTATTAATATTATTATAACAAAGAAACAATTTTTGGCTTTATTGGTTCCCTCTAATTTTTTTTCTGTTTTAAATGTTATTAATTTTTAATCTATATTTTTTAAATTAATAGACTTTATTTTAAAGAACAGTATTAGGTTTACAGAATACAGTAGATTGCATACAGTTTCCATATACCCTCCATGCACACAGTGATTCTACTATTATTAGCATCTTATATGTGGTAAACTTGTTACAGTTAATGAACCAATATTGATGCATTAATAACTAAAATCCATAGTTTACATTAGTTTACTTTTGTGTTATAATATTCTGAAAAAAGAATAATATCAAGTATCCATCATTAAAGTATCAAACAGAATAGTTTCACCACCCTAAAAATCCCATGTGCTTCTCCTATTTTATGCTTTCTTCCATTCCCCTCCTGTACAACCCCTGGCAACCACTGATATTTTTATCATTTCTATGCTTTTTGCCATTTCAGAAATGTCCTATAATTGGAATCATACAGTATGTAGTCCTTTCAGACTGGCTTCTTCCACTTAACAATAACCATTTAAAGTTTTTCCATGTCTTTTCATGGCTCATTTCTTTTTACTGCTGAAAAATATTCTATTGCACAGACCTACTTCAGCTTGTTTATCCATTCACCTAATAAAGGACATTTTGATTGCTTCTAATTTTTAGCAATTATGAATAAAACTGCTACAAATATTAATGGGCAGTTTTTGTGTGGATATAAGTTTTCAACTGATCTGGGTAAATATACAGGAGTGTAATCCATGTAATCCATGGACATACAGTAAGACTGTGGTTAGCTTTGTGAGAATACCAAACCGTTTTCTGAAGTGGCTGTATCATTTTGAATTCTCACCAGAAATAAATGAGAGTACCTGTTGCTTCATATCTTCAACGGTATTTGTTATTTTTAGCTTTTTTGAATTTTAGCCATTCTACTGGTGTAGTGAGTAGTATCTCATTATTTCAATTTGCAATATCCTAATGACATATGATATTTAGTATCTTTTCAAATGCTTATTCTCTAGCTGCTTATCTTCTTGAGTGAGTTAAGATCTTTGGCCCAGTTTTAAACTAGACTGTTCTCTTATTATTTATTTTTATTATTTTTTTATTATTTTCAGTTTGCCAACATATAGTACATCATTAGTTTTTGATGTAGTGTTCAATGACTCATTAGTTGCATATAAGACCCAGTGATCATCACAACATGTGCCCTCCTTAATACCCATCACCCAGCTAGCCCATCCTTCTCCTCCCTCCCTTCTGTAACCCTCAGTTTGTTTGCCAGAATCCAGAGTCTCTCATGGTTTGTCTCCCTCTCTGATTTCTTCCCATTTAGTTTCCCTCCCTTTCCCTATGGTCCTCCGCACTATTCTTTATGTTCCACATATGAGTGAAACCATATGATAATTGTCTTTTGATTGACTTATTTCACTTATTATTTATTTTTAGATGTTCTTTGTATATTTTGGACATAGTCCTTTATCATATATGTGCTTTACCCCAGTCATTTTCTCCAAGTCTGTGGCTTGGCTTTTCATTCTCCTAACACATCTTTCATAGAATGGAGGTTTTAATTTTAATAAAGGTCAACATTAATTTTTTCTTTTATGGATCATACTTGTGATATGTCACCAAAAACTTATTACCAACCTAAGATCACTTAGATTTTCTCTTATGGTATCTTCTAGAAATTTTTGTAGTTTTGTGTTGTACATTTAGGTCTATTATACATTTTGAGTTAATTTTTTTGTGAAAGGTGTAAGGTCTACATTTACATGTATTTATTTATTTTGCATGTGGATATTCACTTTTTTTGAAGTGATAATCATTTGTCCTTTGGAGTGCTTTTGCTCCTTTGTCAAAAATTAAATGAGCTTATTTGTGTCATCTATGTCTGGGCTCTGTATTCTGTTCCACTGTTCTAATTTGTTTTATATGTCTTTTCTTTCACCATGAATCCCACATTTACTGCTCTCTCCCTTTGCTTGCTTGGTTTGTAATCTTTTCTTCTTTGTCACAATTCTTAAGGTGAAATTTTATATTACAGACATCATACCTTTTTGCTTTAATACAAGTATTTTAAAGCTATAAATTTCATTTAAAATTGTTTCAGATACATCCCACCAGTTTTGGTATGAGGTATTTTCACTTTTATTCAGATAAAAATCTTTTTAAATCTCACTTGACATACCCTCAATGACTCATGAGATTTTCAGATATATGCAATTTACTTTCCAAATATTTGGGGATTTCCCGGACATCTTTCTCTTGTTTATTTCTCATTCTATTATAGTCAGAAAATGTATTTGATATGATTTATGTTGTACTTTTAAAAATACTTGTCAAGGTTTATTTTATGGCAAGAACATAGTCTATCTTGGTGAATCTTTCATGGGCACTTGAGAAAAATGTGTACCCTGCTTTTTTTTGGGGTATGGGTTCTATAAATATCAATTGGATCAACTGTTCAACAGATATTCTATATCGTTACTGATTTTCTAAGTATTTATTACGTTAATTACGGAGAGATGATAGAATATTCTATTTACTCATTGGTGTATGTATCTTATTTCTTCATCTATACTGCTCTTCTTGTTAGGGAAGAATTTGCTTCTCATTCATCTTTTTTCTTTGAAGCCTCAGCCACATCTTCTACGTTGGCACCAAGTGCACCTTCCTTCAGTGGCTCAGCTTTGTATGAAAAATTCTACAATGCATTTATAGCTTACCTTGGAAAGCTATTTGACAGTAAGATCCATGTTGGCAATGCTTCACTTTTTTCTAAGGATTTTATGGTTTTGTACATTCATGTGAAATGGATTAGAAAAAGTGGTAGAACAGAAATTTTAAATCAAAGATTATTTTTCAGAAATATGATAAAGTTCAGAAGACAAAATATTTTGTGCCTCACAGTAATTATAAAAAATTTTTTTATTATTACCTAAGACTGTCCAGAAAACTCAGGGGAGTGAGTTTTCATTGAGGAGCAAAGGAGAATATTCTCACTAAATACATTTTAAGGGCACAATGAAATACACAAATTTTTCTCTAATTATCCTATCTGAATTTTGCTTATTCAAAATAAGATAAATATGTATTTATTTTTTCCACTAAACCAGTGGATATATCTAATTAAAAAGCATATATTTTAAAAAATATAGACTAAAAGTTCTGGTTGGAATGTAGCCATCAATTTGTCCAACCTCTTCTATTTGGCTGTATGGACATATTTTGTAACTACAAAAACCGAAGTTTTAGTGGTGTAAAGTAACCTAATGACTGTGGAGTCTGTATCTGGATTTTAGTTTTTCAAATGCCATAAGAATTTACATTGTGGTAACACCTGAATCAGCAGTGAGCTTTAACAGATTCACACAAAAAATTGCTTTTATTTGCCACCTTACATATTAATAGAGGTCAAGTCACTGGTGTTATTTCATAGAATTATATATTTTGCAGTCAATTCATTATTAGGGATGTCTAATTTAAAATTCTTACAGCAGCCTAACTTTGTTTGAGGCTGTTACTCCTTGCTGTTTCACTGTCTTTAATTATTCCTCTCCCTGTATGTATTGAAATGGAATGCCTCAAGGATACTGTGATGGCAACATAGAGCAGCATTGTTTTCCTTTATAATAGAACTTGAGAAGGATATTGTTAGACCACTAGGCAAAATAGAAAGGTGGATTTAATTTGCATCAAATAAATATATTAAAGTTAAATGAATCAAAAAAGATGCAAATGAGTCAGAGATGCAAATTCATTATTAACATCTAGTTAAGAATGTTTAGAAATTTGTTTTACTTCTAAGTATTCAAACCCATCACTCCTACAGAAAGAAATGTAGCAATCTCTTCTCCAGCAGGGCATGTGTCCTGTCAAAACATTGTTAGTTTGCATATAAGGTCAGAATGTAAAACACATGTCAAGGCCATTGCTTCTTGCTCCTTGGTGTAGTACAACAAACTTGTAAGCATTTCACTTTCCTACCTCATATTTCCTACACAAAATAACAAGTACTCCTTGGTTTCTGTAATTTAAGTAAAGGGGAAGAATAAAAAAGATTATTGTTTTGAGGAAAAGTTCTTTAAAAAGCTAAGTAAAGTCATTTGCAAATATCTTCTCCCATTCTGTGGGTTGCCTCTCTGTTTTGTTGACTGTTTCCTTTGCTGTGCAGAAGCTTTTTATCTTGATTAAGTCCCAAAAGTTCATTTTCACTTTTGTTTCCTTTGCCTTTGGAGACATGTCTTGAAAGAAGTTGCTGTGGCTGATGTCGAAGAGGTTACTACCTATGTTCTCCTCTAGGATTTTGATAGATTCCTGCCTCACATTGAGGTCTTTTATCCATTTCGAGTTTATCTTTGTGTATTGTGTAAGAGAATGGTCAAGTTTCATTCTTCTATACAGAGCTGTCCACTTTTCCCAGCACCATTTATTCAAGAGACTGTCTTTTTCCACTGGATATTTTTTCTGGCTTTGTTGAAGATTATTTGACCATAGAGTTGCGAGTCCATATCTGGACTCTCCACTCTGTTCCACTGGTTTATGTGTCTGTTTTTGTGCCAGTACTCAAACTCAAAACTCAAAAAACAGATAATTCAGTCAAAAAATGGGCAGAAGGCATGAATAGATACTTCTCCAAAGAAGACATACAAATGGCTAACAGACACATGAAAAAGTGTTCATCATCATTAGCTGTCAGGGAAATTCAAATCAAAACCACATTGAGATACCACCTTACACCAGTTAGAATGGTCAAAATTAACAAGACAGTAAACAATAAGTGTTGAAGAGGATGTGGAGAAAGGGGAACTCTCTTACACTGTTGGTGGGAATGCAAGTTGGTGGCAGCCACTTTGGAAAACAGTGTGGAGATTCCTTAAGATATTAAACATAGAGTTACCCTATGATCCTGCCATTGCACTACTGGGTATTTACCCCAAAGATACAGATGTAGTGGAAAGAAGGGCCATATGCACCCCAATGTTCATAGCAACAAAGTCCACAATAGCCAAACCGTGGAAAGAGGCAAGATGCCCTTCAATAGATGAATGGATAAAGAAGATATGGTCCATATATACAATGGCATATTATGCCTCCATCAGAAATGATGAATATCCAACTTTTGTATCAACATGGATGGGACTGGAGGAGATTATGAATGAAATAAGTCAAGCAGAGAGAGTCAATTATCATATGGTTTCCCTTACTTGTGGAGCATAAGGAAAAACATGGAGGACATTAGGAGAAGGAAAGGAAAAGTGAATTGGGGGAAATCGGAGGGGTAGACAAACTATGAGACGCTGTGGACTCTGAGAAACAAACTGAGGGTTTTGGAGGAGAGGAGGATGGAGGGTTAGGTGAGCCTGGTGGTGGATATTAAAGAGGGCATGTATTGTATGGAGCACTGGGTGTGGTTCATAAACAATGAATCTTGGAGCACTGAAAAAATAAAATAAAATTTAAAAGACTAAGTAAAATTTTCCCTTATAAATTTCAATGTGAGTTACTCATTTTTGTATTAGATATCAATGAAAAAATCATTCCTGTGTTGAATATTTACTACATTTGTAAACTACTGAAGTATTTCCGCAAGCATCATATTCATAGGCTAAAGATTCTGTCCTTTTTCCAACAAAATGTGTTAGGTAATTTAAATTCCCAATTCTGCAATGATCAAAAACCATGGAATTAGCAACACTACTTTGACTTGAAGAATGTATAAGCTGAAACTAAATGATCTAGTACTGAATTCACAGATCTTAAAATTAACAACACAGGAAACAACAGATGTTGGTGAGGATGTGGGAAAAGGGGAACCCTCATACACTGTGGGTGGGAGGGCAAACTGATACAGCCACTCTTGAAAACAGTACACAGTTTCCTCAAAATTATACCTTCATTTACCTCCAGTGTTAATTTATAGTTTGTTTGTAAGATCACTTTGTAATAAAAATATATAAATTTACTTTCATGCATTTTTACTAAATAGATATATCAAACGAACATATCACTTGGAAAAAAAGCTATTTCTTTGTCATACTGATAGAACCAGAAGTCAATTCTAAAGAATTATTTCTCTCTATTCTTAACTATGCTCACAGCTGTCACTAGCATTAGTTTTCTTTTTTTAAAAAACTTTTATTTATTTGAAAGAGAGAGAATACGTGTATGAATGTGCATGACTTGGGGGAGGGGCAGAGGGAGAGAATCTTCAGGCAGACTCCCCATTAGTGCTGAGACTACTGTGGAGCTTGATCCCATGACCCTGAGATCATGACCTTAGCTGAAACCAACAGTCTTATGCTTAACTGACTGAGCCATCCAGGCATCCCACTAGCATTAGTTTTCTAAAATACTTATTGAATTACCACTGTCCTGCTTAAAACAATAGATAACAGAAACATATATTACTGACTCTGGCTTACTACATCCTGACTGGCCAGTTATTTGATTTTTTTTTAGTCATGATATGGGATATAATACATACACACATACATATGTACATATATCATTTACATTTGTGGCCTTTATAATCTTTTATTATAAGTCATACCCCAAACTTTTTGTTAGATGGTCAGTGTTAGACACAGCTACTGGTCATATAATATTTATTTTCCTTTTCTTTAATAATAATATACTGTTGACATTTAGGTGGACCCAAAGACATCCTGAATAAAAATTTAATTTCCTTGATGGTCTTACACTTAAAGGTTCCAGATCTGATTTAGAGTCCACCAACTATGTATTGCCATGAATTTTGGAACATAGACGGGAAGAGGCCCTTCACCTCTTCCTTCAGTATGCCTTTTTTGAGGTTTAACTTTTTTCTGTGGCAACAGAAACAGAGGTCTTGTTAGCTAGTCAGTGGTTTTATAAGTTTCATAGGAGTAAAATACAGATGCAATTCCATCGCTCTTTTTTTTAAATTTAAATCCAACAGGCTCAGAGAGTCAATATTCTTGGTTCCAGTGAGGGTTCCTGATTCCCCACCTCTATATCTAACCATTATTTTAAATGTGTTCTTACAAAAATAAGCTAGACTGTTGTCTTATCTTCCATTAAAACCTGCCTGATTACATTCAGCTTTCAAAGTGCCCTGGGTTAACGGCAATCAATCTTCATAACAAATCTTTTTAACATTCTTTGTATTACCATCAAATGAATTTAATAGGCAATGTAACTTACATATACAATTCCAATAGGTATCAACGTAATGGAATAAATATAATCTAAAGCAGAAGATGAAATTAATTCATAATAGACATATAATTGACAATATATAAATACCCAAGCACAATAAAACTAAAAGAGAAATTATAGGCATGGTAATAGAGAGTCATCCTGAATACAGCAGCCATAAATGTAAACTGATACAAATTTGTTGTATTAGCTATTCGAATACTATGTGCTACACTGGCATCAGTGATGCAGTTTTCTAAAATGCTGAACAATTTTTGATCAAATTAGAAATTTAGACATTACAAGTTCCCTTTGGTTTACATGTTAGTTGCATTCCTGGAAAATTAGAACCACGTAAAAAATTAAATCATGTAGGAATTATTTGCATTCACATGTGAAAGACTAAGCATATAGTCTTAGATAAACATAAATACATTTTCATTTACCTGAATGTACAGTAAAAATTTCACAAATCACATGGGAACTGCCACAATTCTTTATGTACAAAATATTTGTCACCTCAGGCTGCCAGTCAATAAATATCAATAATATCTTGCAAGTTTTACTAAAATAATACCATTACATTTCTAAAATGCTGCGTTGGAGGTGATTTTATGCATATAAACAGAAACATACACACATGCACACACACTCCCTGCCGTTAAGAACCACTTCCCAAGATTCTTCTGCCTTCTTCACTCTAAATACTGTTTACTCACTTCTCTAAGGACAAACTACAGCATAAGCTTCAAGGTCCAAGTAAAATATCTCCCTGCTATTGGAGACATAATTCAAGTTCTGAAAGTAAAATGGATCCCTCCTCCAATGTTCTACAAGTATGTAACATATCACATAGCATTATTGTTATTTATCCACTGGTTTTCTCTCATTTCTTTCTCCCAAAGACACAGCTTTGTCAAAGATCTGTGTTAGTATGTGATTCATCTTCCTGACCTCTGCATCTTGAATAACCTCATGGAGCAAATGTTCTATGCTGAATGAATGAATCTGAATCTCCCACATTTTTACCTTTGTTTTCAGTCTGCTTCTTTCTTTCCCATACAGTCTAGTAAATAACTGCATTTTCATAGAAGATAAATGTATGCCTTAAAGTTCATTATTTTAAATTTCTAAGTTAAACCAGTTTGGACGGGCAATTATTATTATTAGTTTACTAGGATAATAACCTAAACCTACTAATTTGTCTTCCTCGGGTAGGAAAAGTCAATTATTGGACTCCTCTGTATAGTTTCAATTATCAGAGCTTTCTTGTAAAATAAAAAAAAAAATCACTGTATTATATTCTAAAATTTTAATTAGGAAAATTTATTTGATTGCCCAAATGCAGGAAAGAATGAATTTATTCACATTAACATAATTGCTTTTTATTATGTATTAATGACTTAAAAATCCTAACATATATAATAGCTGGCATTTACACTGAAAGAAATACTCTTTCAGTATTATTCTCAATTAAATATGTTAATTAATAAAAAATTGCTGACTAGAAGCATGTGAAATACTAGTTTAAGCTTTATTTGAATTATATTTCATCTGAAAGCCCCAGACTTTATAAATCACAATTTTCTCGTCTAGAAAGAAGAGTTCTATTGATACTACTATAATTCTTTATAATTAATTTCTCCGCTTTATTCTTTATGATCACTTTTGTTAAGCTCTTAAAAATGAATCAGAAATATAGGGAAAGCACGTTCATTACTCTGTACATTTACCAGGGGCAAGAGGGTAACTTGAGTTTTCCTAGAAATTTAGACAGCATAATGGCCTACAATCATTTAGAATTTTGTCTGAGTGCTTTAGAAAACGGGAATCTCTGCAGCTTGCCTTGAGTTAGTGTTGTGAAGTACAAGGAACACTGTGTTGAGTCAGACATCCTATTTTAAATTCTAGTTGGCCATTTATTAAGTGTAGAGCTTTAGACAAACAATTTAAATTCTTGGAAAGTTGGTTTTGTCATTTGTAAAAAAAAAAAAAGGAAGGAAGAAAAAGAAAGAAAAAGAAAGAAAAAAAAGAAGAAAGAAAGAGAAAAAAGAAAAAGAATAAAAGATGATAAAATTTGATTTGGAAGAGCACTGGACTTGGCTTTTAAAGCCTATTTGGATCAGGCTTCTAGTTGAAAAGGGTTACTAATTTGATGCCAGAAACTTCTAAGTTTTAACTTGACATCTGTGGCTCAGATCCATGCCTTCCTCCACGGCAGTGTGATGTAATGGGACAACAGTGGTCTAGACCTCGGCATGCCTTGGTGTTAGCCATTGCTCTGCTGCTTTCTCATCCTCAGACCATCCACGGACAAGTCTTTTGTACTATATGGAATGCAATACCATTTTATGCATAATGTAATAAAAATTTATCTTGTTCTCAAATCTTACAAACCCTACTTGGAATTGGAATTATGAATATGAAGTACCAAAGGGACAGACAATATTACTCATTTTAGAAAATATTTTGACAATTATGCTTCCATTGGAACAATATTTCACTGCTAAATGAAAAAACAAAACAAAATACTAAACAACAAAACCCCTGAAATTCCACACATTTACTGAGCCTGGGTCAACTCTTATTCACTAACAGCTCTTGAAAACTTTGAAAAAGAAAATTAAATCATAATCATCTGAGGAAAGTTAATAGAGGTACACCTTGGAAATATTGTGGGTTTGGTTCCAGACTGAAATAAAGTGAATATCGCAGTAAAGCAAGTCAAATAAAGTTTTTGGTTTCCTGGGCATATAAAAGTTATCTTAGTACTATACTATAGTCTATTAAATATGCAATAGCATTATGTCTAAAAAATGTACATGCCTTAATTAAAAATACTATATTGCTAAAAAAACGCTAACCATCATCTGAGCTTTCAACAAGTTATAATCACTGATCATGATCACCATAACAAACATAATAATGAAAAAGTTCAAAATATTGTGAGAATTATCAAAATGTGACACAGAGACCCAAAGTTAGTAAATGCTGTTGGAAAAATGGTGCTGATAGACTTGCTTCATGCAAGGTTGCCATAAACCTTCAATCCGTAAAAAAACACAGTATCTGCAAAGTGCAATAAAGTGAAGCACAATAAAATGAGGTATGCCTGTACACTATATTTTTAACTCAATCATTCTTAATAGAAAAAGATTCCCTTTAGGTAACTGTCAGGGTTTCTTATTCTTCTTTAGTCTAGTATTTCCTGATGTATACTCGTAAAATGCCTCCAAAATTTTCTTAAGTAGACAAATATCATTTTGAAGTTAGGATACTATTAATTGCTAATTCTTCTTTAGTTTCCCTAACTTTCAATTTTATTTATAAAATGTTTACTGAGTACCTATTATGAGTAAAAGGAGAGGTATCATATAGGAAAAAAAAATCTAATTTGGCCATGGCCCCAACATGATTTTAGTGGAACGGACTGAATGCTCACATATATTTAGAATACTGACCTTTAAGTCTTTCAATTAACACATGGATGAGCATTTTGTATAATACTGCGTATCTTATGACTAATCTAGTGTTCACAATTACCCATTACTTATTCTTTGCTTTGTCTTGACCAAACTTTGGTCAAGCTTCTCCCTTCTTCAGGCCCTTGAACTTTGTCTTGCCCCCAAGCCTGAGCAAGCACTAATACGAAGACCATGCTGTCCTTAGCAGCTTATCATGAGAATAAGCCTACCACAGCTAGAAATACTTCCTATCAAACTGCACACATCTTGCTATTTACTCACTCTCTTGATTCCCCAACTTCTCTTGAAAAGTTTTTGCTGAGCGTTGTTTATTCCGCCTTATAAAATAATTATACCATCACAGATTCATGATTTACAAGCAAATTTATGAATGCTGAATAAGCTTTAGTTTTCAGAACTATCTGGACTTGATGACTCCAAACTTTAAAAAATCTATTTGATAACAACACTTTAAGGTATGCATTAGGGGATGAGACTCTCAGTGACACAAGTTGTTCTTTTTAGAAAATTTCACATTTAAAAAAATACTGTTGCTTGACACTTGCATATATTTACAGTTCTTCCTCAGCAATTGACTTTCAGAAAATTCTCTTGTAAAACAATTTAAATGTCGCAAATTCTTGTTATAGACATTGTCAGGAGAACACGTATGACAATGCAGTGTGGGCTGGAAAAACTTAAAGAAACAAAATCAATAGTAAATAAAGGGAGTGAATACTTCCCTTGTATTTTTCACAAACAAATCTGGACTTAAGGACATTTAGATATACTGAACTTATTATCTGAGTTCTATCTCATTGCATTAGGTAATGAAAAGGCCAGCTGTAGAATAAAGAATCCGTAAATATGTCACAGAGCACAAAGCTTGACCTGAAAGGAGTGCTTTCTCTATTCAGCAAGTCTCAGTTTGAGAAAAAAAAAAACGTTTCGATAAAGTTTCCTATGGACAGGGTGTAATTAGGAGAAAATGACCTTGAGGGTTATACTGCTTTTAAAACAGCAACTTGGCAAATCATTGTGGGCATGAATGTCAGTTTAAGATTGATGTTTAGAAGAAAACTCTGAAATGCAATATATAAATGAGAATTTTGTCTTCTGGCATGTATGGCAAATCTTAGCCCTGAAATTCACTTTCTATCCCTTAATGCTGAGAAAGCACATAACAGATTTCATAAAAATGAGTATATGAGTCTATTGAAAGAACTAATCTAAAAATCTCCGTTTCAGAAGAGATCCTGCTTTTTTTTTTTTTTAGAAAAATGAATATCCTTGATTATAAATTTTGCATCACAGAGATTAGTACTCTGAAAATTAATACGTATTTCACTTTTTATGTTCATTGATATTTTGTAACATGACTAAAACTTCACCCTTTCTAAACAGCGTATCTTCTTCAAACGCAAAAATTTCAAAAACATATATTCATTTTTAAACCACTATTTTTGAAGACTAAAAGTGGAGATTCCCATCTAAAACCATTACTTTCTTTAAATACCACAGATTTCATCTTACATTATTGGTGTAACGCATGGATCATAGGGAGCTATGTTGAAAGTATTTCTCATGTCACATTTAACTTTCCTAATTCACTTAGTGTCAAGAAACAATTTCTACTGAAACTAATATATATATATATATAGGTTTCTTTCAGGAAAATAACTAAAAGTACTAGAATATGCATAAATTAGGTTTTAACAGATAGATCCAGACATTTTTTCTAAGTGACTCTACCTACTTACATTGTTGCCATCATCGTTTTTTGTTTTTTTTTTATTATGTTATGTTAGTCACCATACAGTACGTTATTAATTTTTTTTAATAAACATATAATGTATTATTTGCCCCAGGGGTACAGGTCTGTGAATCATCATTATTAGTTTTTGATGTAGGGTTCCATGATTCATTGTTTGCGTATAAAACCAGTGCTCCATGCAATCTGTGCCCTCCTTAATACCCATCACTGGGCTAATCCATACCCCTACCCTTTCCCCTCTGAAACCTTCAATTTGTTTCTCAGAGTCTCTCGTGGTTCGTCTCCCACTCCAATTTCCCCCCCTTCATTTTTCCCTTTCTTTTCCTAATGTTCTCCATGCTATTTCTTATGTTCCACAAATAAGTGAAACCATATGATAATTGACTTTGTTTTTTTGGGCTTTTGTTCTCTGGCAGCTTTCCCTGGCAGCTTTCTGCATCTCTTCCAAGAGTCAGAGCAGAAGTGACTGTATCTAAACCTCTGTCTTAGAACAGAGAGGTCACAGTCTGTTCTTCAGTGAGCTCTCCAGGCCACACCATCTCTGTTTCTGTCTGTGCTACTAAAAACCACAGCATCCTGGGTTGTGCGCCCCACAGCAGCACTCCCAGCCCTCCCTTCCAGGTACAGGCATGTTTCTGCCCTTTGTGCTTCTAAAACCTCCAGCTGCCCCAGTTTGCACACGTGCCCCCGCAGCACCAGGTTTCAGTCTGGGGGATTGCCTTAAAGTCCTTTCCCCGCTGCTACCACTCTGTGAATCTGTGCCCAGTTCCCAGAGTGGGAGGCTTTTGTGCTTTGCCGGGGCGGGATCCCAGAGACTCCCTCCTCCTTCCATTTATTTTCTGATATCTGCCTGTAGAATCACAGCTCCCCGCTTCACACCTCGAGACCAACCCCCAGAGATATTCTGTTTCTAGAGATCCAGATATATCTTCTTACACCTCAGGCTGATTTTCTGGGTGTTCAGAGTGGTCTGGTAGATAGATATCTAGCTCAATTCAGGGGACCAGATGAAACAGGGTCCCCTACTCCTTCACCATCTTTTCTGAATCTCTGTTGCCATCATTGTTATAATTATAGTTACTTTCTGAAGATTAAAAAAACAAGAAAAAGAAAGTGGAAGGAAGGAGATAGTAAAACTAAAAAAATGAACTAGGAAAAATGACAAAATAATTATAAGCATAGCTGAGATAAAAAATTAAAAATCATGTAGAATAATTATATGCAAATAAGGTTGAAAACTTAGATGGAATAAACACTCAAATTGATAACTCCTGTGATTATGTAAGCAGATGTCTTTATTTTTAGGACATACACATTGATGTATTTAGAGGAATTGGAAAGTATTTAACTTAACTTTCAAATGGTTGATGATGAAGCAGTTTGGGGAAAATGTTAGCCACGGTGATGTGGGTAATGGCCAGATAAGGTTCTTTGTAGTATTCTTACAACTTCATTGTAAATTTGCAATTATTTGCATCTAGAAATTTTAGAAAAGTCTTCATATAATTTGTCACACTGGTAGATTAAGCAGTTTCCAAGAAAGCCAGAATAAAAGAATTTTATAAAATCCAAGTTCATTCATGATTTAAAACTCTTAGCAAAATTAGAGTAGAAGGGAAGAAGTTCAGCCTGAAAAAGAGCATCTTACAAAGAATCTCTTTGTTTTAAAGATTTATTTATTTATTTATTTTAGAGAGAGAGAAAGAAAGAGGCATGAGTAGGAGGAGCAGGGGGAGAAGGAAAAAGAACCACAAGAAGATTCTGCACTGAGTGTGAAGCCTGCACAGGGCTCAATCTCATGACCCTGAGAGATCACATTGAGCTAAGACCAAGTCACACACTTAACTGACTGAGCCACCCTGACACCTGCAAAAAATCTTCAATAAAGATTCTAAGTTTACATCAATTTTACTGAGTTTTAATTTACATAAAGTGAAATGTTTTCGCTTAAAGAGAGTTTTTAGTAAGTCATAACAGGTGCATTTGCTCATGTAACCACAGCCACCATCAAGATATAAAACATTTTCAGCACCTCAAATGAGTCCCTTGACTGTTCCCAGTCAATTCCAATATTATCATCCAATTTCACATTACCACCAGCAGAGTTTCAGGTCTCCACACCCTAACCAATACTTGAGAAGGGTTTATTAAAGAACTGCTGGAACTTAGGTAAGAATGGCTGAATCTGAGGTCTTCTTACCAGGGGATATTATTTAATCCTCTTCATGGTCAGCACAGTTATTTAACCAGGATATAACTGGTTTGATAAATACAAGCACCCTTCCTGGCAGAATGAACGGAACTGATTTGGAATGGAGGATGCAAGCTCATGGCTGGTGGTTGTATCTACATAATTAGCAAGTTCATAAAGAAATGAACAGAGAAAATCTGGATCCATCGGTGTAAGCTAAGTTGGCACATATGCAGATCAGCCAGAAATTTAACGATGAGAATCTGTATATGAGAAAGATAAACTCTCCCAATCTCCCTAGATGACTGAAAAACCACATTCACAGGAGAAACAAAGAGGGCCCAGAAAAAAAAGTAAAGCTCGAGCTGACTCGAGGAATGGCTGCACATTGCACTCCTGTCCCCCACACAGATCCATCTGCAGACAGTAATATTAGGGTCAGATCTTGAAGCATTATCCATGTCCAAATTATTGGCCGACTACTTAGCCATGTGGGTATGGCGGGGATCCCCTATGAAATCAGGATAAAAAATAAGAACATGAACAAGAAAAACAAATCTGAACAGACACATCAGCTACTGCACATCCAAAAGGATAGAGAGATTCCAGAGAGTAAGTCTGGAATAGTCAAGAAAAATAAAAAATTAGGATCTGGAAAAATATTCCTATTGAACAAGAGATTACAAATCACATACACACACACATAAACCCAGAAAAGTGCACCCATAATTAGGAAAAAATAATTCATTACTAATTAATTCTGAGTGTGCTCCATGTTGTTTTTAGCCAACAATGACATCAAAGAAGACAGAGAAAACTAAATTTAAGTGGAAAAGAGAAATATTATCACAATGCCAACAATTAAAGAATTTCAATAAAGATATAGAAATTTTAAAAGGTATATATCATATGTGGAATTTAAGAAACAAAACAGAAGAACATAGGGGAAGGGAAGGAAAAATAAAATACAATGAAAACTGAGAAGGAGGCGAACCATAAGAGACTCTTAACTCTAGGAAACAAACAGGGTTGCTGGAGGGGAGTTGGGTGGGGGGATGGGGTAACTGAGTGATGGGCATTTAAGAGGGGCACTTGAAGTAATGAGCACTAGGTATTATATGTAACTGATGAATCACTAAATTCTACTCTGAAACTAATAATACAGTATATTAATAATATACTGTATTTAAATTTAAATTTTATTTAAATTCAATTTTAAATTGAATTTAAATAAAAAAAATTATCTCAAAAATTTCAAAAACAGAGACTATTACACTGGGTAGTATAACAGATACCTATGCCCTACTAAATAAATTAACAAACGTTAACATTTTGGTACATCTGCTTATGTATGTTCTTTTAAATAAATAACACATCGCAGACTTAATTTTTTAAAAAGGTATACATGGAAATTCTGTACTTGAAAATAACAATAAATAAAATAAAAAATTTACTACCTAGGGTCAACTGCAGATATGAGATGGCAAAAGAAAGAATTAGTGAATTTGAAGACAGGTCAATAGAAACCACCTGAACTAAAGAATGTAAAGAAAAAAATATCAAAGTAAAGGGAAATGTACTGGCAGAAAAGCCAGTCACTTGAGGAGACATTTATAAAAAGCAGTACAATGTTTTAATATGATGACAGAATAGAGACATTCTTAGGAAAAAAAAAAAATAAAGAATTCATTGCAAGAGACTACCTAATGAGAAATACTAAAGGTAGTCTTATAGGGGCGCCTAGTTGGCTCAGTGGGTTAAAGCCTCTGCCTTCAACTCAGGTCACGATCCCAGAGTCCTTGGATCGAGCCCTGCATTGGGCTCTCTGCTCAGCAGGGAGCCTGCTTCCCCCTTTCTCTCTGCCTGCCTCTCTGCCTACTTGTGATCTCTCTCTCTCTCTGTCAAATAAATAAATAAATAAATAAATCTTAAAAAAAAAGAAAAGGTAGTCTTATAGACAGAAAGGTAAATAGGGAAGGTGCTAAATGATAAGCACTGACAGAAATGAAAAACATCTGAAATAACATCTATTTGTGTAAATGTGAAAGATTGTATTTTTTCTCTTTCTCCTTGCTTCCTTTAAAAGCACAAGATTTTGTGAATTGCTAACTATAGTACTGTATTTATACATATATATATGTATTTATATGTTTATATTTTACATGTAATTTATGACATATTATATATATTGCCCAGGAGGTGGAGCCATGTTGTAGTAAAGTTGTTTTGTTTTACTGGAATTAAACTAATATTACCTTGAACTTAATAGTGATGTTAAGATAAATATTTTAAGGTCTATAGTAACTACTAAAAATAAATTAACAGAAGAATCGAAATGGTGCCCTAAAATGTACTTGTTTAGCACAAAAGAAGTCAGTATCAAAAGACATATTTAATTGCTATGACTGGGGGTTTGCTATTGGCTTATACTTGGCAGAGGCCAAGTATAATATTGCTAAACATCCTCCAACACAGAACAGCCTCCCACTTGGACAACAGTCTAGCCCAAGATGGCAGTAGTGCTGAGGTTGAGAAACCCTACCATGACCAAGTAAGATTTATCCTAAGAACTAATTTTAGTTTAACATCTTAAAACTAAACTCTAGTGTTGGCTAAGAGTGTTAGAGGTTATGAAGCTGTTTCACTTCTTCAAAACTAAAACTATTTATTGTGTCCATACACAGTGAGTTTGAGTAACACAGATTAATGAGAGCTCAAGGCAACTAGATCATTCCATGTCACATAGTTTATATGCAGATGAGAGTTTATCTTTGCCAAGTCCTTTTAATTAGATGTTTTTGCTTCCTAAAATGGGGCAGATCATTAAATTGGCTTTTGAAAAAAGTAGAGGCTCTGGTATTTCAAAGCAATGAGCACTGTGACACCCAACATTATTTTTAACAATTTGTGACCTTTTGTCATTTCTATTCTGTCTCCTTACAATGCTGGGAGTTGGGCCTAGTGTTCATGGATGCCAAGTACCTCATTTAGCATGACAGAAAATTAGTAGGGAAGGAGTAAAAGTTCAAGCTAAATGACTCATCTGTGAACCCAAGTTTCTAGGGAAGACTCATCCCCATGGCAATAAGAGAGATCACAGTCCCTCATGTGTGGGGCACTACGGGGTAGAGAGGAATGAGGTGTGTGGGAGAGCAAGCAAATAGAGGACAGAGTCCCAGAGTAGTGATCTTGCAGGAGAAAACAAGCTGCTTCTACTCTCACCATAGCCCAGCCTAGTCCGACTGCTATTTACCTTTAACCTGAAGAAAACTTGTTATGACCATCAATGACTGGCTTCAACTTAGTCTTCAGCAGATTTTCTCAAAATCGTTATACATAGTGATATCTCATACCAGGTGCTATGGACTAAATGTTTAAGCCCCCTGCCCCACCCCCACCAAATTCATATGTTGAAATCCTCAGCCCCCGTGACAGTATTAGGAGACAGGGCCTTTGGGAGGTGATTAGTTCATGAAGAGTCAGGAATGGGATTAGTGCCCTTATAAAAGAGACCCCATAGAACTCTTTTGCCCATCCACTATGTGAAGACACATCCAGAAGATGACCACCTGCAAACCAGAGTGCTGATCATCACCAAGAACCTGGCTATGCTGGCACACTGATCTTGCATTTCCAGCCTCCAGAACTGAGGGGAATAACGTTTTGTTGTTTATAAGCTTCCTAGTCTACGGTATTCTGTTACAGCAGCCCAAACTGACTCAGACACTAGGTCAATAGTTTCTAGCTGTTTTCAGAAAATATGAGAACCTCTCTTCACCACTAAGCATTTTCTCAGACCTCCACTCAACAAGAGCTTTATACTTCACTACCTGACGGTTGAGAAAACATGACAAATGGTAACTGAAACCCAGGGCAAACAGCTCAGGGGTAAAGCTATCTATTGAAATGATCATATGTTTGTTCTTTATTCTGCTAAAAGGAATATTAAGAGGATTACTCCTATTAATGCTCACATGTTTGATTTTTAATATTATACAATCCTTACAGTCCTGTGATAAAGCTAACTTGGGCTAATGGTAATTACTATTTAGTAAAAAAAAAATTAGAAACATAAATGATAGATAAAATGGATTAAATGCTCTTACAAATAAACTTAAAGGTACTGAAAATTCGGTCAGATGTTTCATGTTTTATATAGTGCTTGATTCTATTTGCTGAAGTTTTATGGAGATTTTTTGCATCTATGTTCATGAGATAATTGGTCTGTAGATTCATTTTCTTATAATACATTTGTCTATTATTGGTATCAGGGTAATTCTGGCCTCATAAAACGAACCAAAAGGAATCATTTCAGATTTCTCAAAATGGCTTCCAACTCTCTGGTAATTTGTCCTGCAAATTCAAGCCACCTCAATCTACCTACACTCCAATTTCTTCAACTCCATAGGACGATGGTAATACTGAGAATTTGCCTTTCTGCACTGGGTCCTGCATTGTTTTGAGGCTCCTTTCTATTGATTCCCTTCTTTCAGAGATCATATTTCAGGGTTTGGTGTGCAATGTCTTAAAACAACGGTTTCATATATTTTGTCCAGGGTCTTAGTTGTTTAGAGAAGGAAAATAAACCCAGTCACAGATATCTGTCACGGCCTGAAGTGGAAGTCTGGTAAAATAGTTGATACTGCTACTAATACTTTTCAATGTGAGCTGTCTAGAAATGTATTTTTGTGCTTCAGTTTTTACTGTCTGGAAGTTTCATATGATGACTGTAGCAAATGTCTATTCCCCTTGTTTTTTACATCATAGTGTATGTTAATCTTATCTCCAGCTTTCAACACCCACATTTCTTTATTTCAAGGTGTTCTCTCTCTACCTCTCAGGTGGCAATAAGCACCGACTCGACCCATTTCAGACCTAAAGGAAAAACTCATGGGAGTTGGTATAAAAGTCCCTCAGCTCTATTACCTCTCTGGTGGGAGACTTCTGAGTTATGTGTTATTTTTCTCTCCTTTTCCTGCTTCACTTCTTCACTTCCTTTCCACAGTTAACTAGAATCAGCTCCTAAATAGACTACTTATACAAATAAACATACTACTCATCTCAGGGTCTGATTCTGAGTAATCCCAGATAAATCAATGAGAAATTAGAAAATGTTTTCCCAGAATGCAAACAAATCCAAGTTCAGTATTAAAAAAAACTGACATGACATTTTGCGCTTTGTTATACTCATACTCAAAATTGTACTAATGGTAATTGCTACTTACTAAAAAAAAAATTAGATCAATGATAGATAAAATGGATTAAATGCTCTTATAAACTTAAAGCTATTTAAAATTAATCATATATCATCACTGAAAGTAAATTATAAATATCACATATAAAAATTTGTTAATTTTTTTTCCTTTGTGGAAATTTTAGTGTGTGATGAGCTAATTTTTAAAGATTGGATTATCTGGCCAAATTTTACTCATGATGGTAAAAAGAAAAAAGTTGTATTAAGGAATAAATTATTTTAAAATTAGGAAACAGTTGGGCATGTTTAATTTTTTTAAAGATTTTATTTATTATTTGAGAGAGAGAGAGAGAGAGAGAGAGAAAGAAAGCACAAGCAGGGGGAGGGGCAGAGGGAGAGGAAGAAGCAGACTCCCCGCTGAACATGGAGCCTGATGCAGGGCTCGATCCCAGAACCCAAGCTCATGACCCAAGTGGAAGTTGGAAGCTCAACCGACTGAACCACTCAAGCACCCTGGGCATGTTTAATTTTTAAATGGGTCATAGAAAAGTGTGGACTATTTATAGATATGACTTTTCAGTTTTCATATTGTATCTTGATTTTGTAGGATGGCCCCTGACATTCACTCATTCATTCAGTTGCTTATATATTTATTTCATAACTATTTTTTGAAAGATTACTAATATTCTTGTCCTAGAATAGACTTTGGAGATATAACCAGAAAGTAAGAAAGACATAAGTCCTGATTTTCCACAGTTTAGTCCAGGTAGGTTGGGATGATTAGAAAAGACACAATATGAACAGTGTGACAAATGATATTTTAAAAAAGGACGGATACAGAAGCATATGGAAGAGCATCTAATTCAAGTAGACAAAGCTTGATCAAGAAATAGCATTTTTCCTGAGATTTAGAGGATTTCTCAAATTAGCCTAGTTATTGGAGTTTGTTTACATTAGAAGTAAGGTTCAGGCAGGGAAAACAGCAAGTTCAAAATGAAACAGAGATTTGTGGAAATGGAAAAAAAAAAGTTTCTGTGGCTGTGTCATGGACTCCAAGTATATTCTTAGAGGAATGTTGGAGGAAAGGGCTACAGAGTAAAGTAGTTGGAACTGAGATGGTAATATATGATAGGTATCTTCAGAAAATATGATCAATTGCATAGGAGAGCATAGGGAAGGGCATCCTCAAAGATGACATCCACTGTTCTAGCTTGGAAACTGTGTGAATTAGAGATATCACCCAAACTGAACTGTAAGCTGAAATTACAAGGACAAGGTTTTATTTATAACATGGTGTCTTTCAGGAGCTATGATTAATTGATGGCAGGTAGTTGGACATATATAAGTCTAAATGGAACAGGAGATACCTGAGCAAGACATAAAAATTTGGGATCACCATCATTTAGATAGGAAATACAACCATGGAAATTGATTCAGTTCACTAGAAGAAACGAAGAAGAAAAAAGCTTGAATGCCTGTATTTTAGGGCATTATAACTTGGTTACTGCTCCAAGATATCACAGTTATTAGCTGTGAGATATAAATTGTGTGATTTGTTAGAGCCTCAAATTAATCATCTGTAAAATATGTTATATAATAGAACACATAGTTCCAAAATTCAGTGAAACCAAGACTCTTTCTTCCCGTTCATTTTTAGTCATTGTCTCAGTTGGCCAACATAAAAGTTATACATATATTCTTAATGGCTTGTCTTCATCTGAACTAGGAATTTTATATACCTAATGCCACATATATTAAAATAATATTACACTTATGCCGAGGGATACTGATATAAATTCATTACCATCCTTAATAATTGGTATTCAAATTTGTCTGATAGTTTTCAGAAGTGGTAAAGGGAATGTGCATTTATCAATCATCTGCTTTATGCTGGACACTGTTGTTTTTTTTTTTAAAGATTTTTTATTTATTTATTTGACAGAGAGAGAGAGATCACAAGTAGGCAGAGAGGCAGGCAGAGAGAGAGAGGAGGAAGCAGGCTCCCTGCTGAGCAGAGAACCCGATGCGGGGCTCGATCCCAGGACCTGAGATCATGACCTGAGCCGAAGGCAGAGGCTTAACCCACTGAGCCATCCAGGCGCCCCATATGCTGGACACTGTTAATGGAGCTCTGAAAAAAACATTCACTTACTGGAAGGATTGGTCAATTTTTGAGAGCTTCAAAGCTTTTTAATTTTTATCTTGATTTATTATTTGTCTTTTCTTAGATGTAGCATTTGAGGTTTATAAAAATAGTTACTAAGTGATAAGCATATATAATACATTCCCCAAATGTATGCCATATTATTCTCACTAGAAATAATTGTTATTGACTCCAGTTACTTAGCAGTAGCAAGGGTTAAATTTTTGAGCGGGTTCCATAGCGGTGAAGGCCTGGTAATCAACTTTCAGACCCATTGCTTTCTCAAGTGTTATGTTCTCTGAAGAGAACCAAAGAAAAATTCTGTACTATTCACAAAGTTTAGTTGCTTTTGTAAATGCCATCTGCTTCATCTGTTCAGAAAAATCACTTTCATTATATTTCAAGTCCAAAGTCTCTTTTCTTTGTCTGTGACACTTTTTTTCCCTATCCAGTGAAAGAATCCACGCCAATTTTATGGCGTTTTCCCCCTCTTCTCCTTTATAGAATTTTTCATTTTGCCCTGTGGAAAGCAGCACAAGAATTACTGGTCAATTGACAATTCATTCAACTTTACAAGGCACATTTCATTTCTACTTTTATGATTTCAAAGAGTTTTTTGGGGGGAGGGGGAACCTACTTCTATTCACAATCAGGATGGCTTTATTTGAGTTCAAAATTCCACTCCATGAAATATCTTTACTGAGAGGTAATGAATAGTGTTAGTAATGTAGAAGAAGCTCGAGAGGCTAGGAAATTATTAAAACTTCTAGTAATCAATAGGAAAATTGTGCTTTAGCCTGAATGATTATTACTAAATTGGTGATTCACCATTTCTGTTAGCATATTACAGATTTAATTGCAAAAATGGACCTCTTCCATCTCAAACTTCACAGTTGCCGATCTGTTTAATGGATGATTATGAATAATATTTAGGTGATAGAGACCAGTGATATATATATCAGTATATATCAACATTTATATCTATATGGTATTTTGATAAAGATAAGCATATAATAACTTCTGTAATTTCTATTTTAAGTAAAGTAATACTAAAAACACACATACACACAAATAAAATGATAGGGCATGATTTCCAAAGCAGACAATTATCATTTATTTTGGTTTCTTATTCCTACTTTGACCTGCCATTGTGAAGACATTAACTAGATGTGTAATACATATGTAATATTGACATAATGGAAAGGAACATTAGGGTTCTATAAATTGACCCATCACAGTTAAGAAGAGACAAAAAGCAAGTTACTAAGGGAACTAGCTGTTGCATGTCTAACAACAATTTATGCTTCGTGTGAATTCATAGATACATGTGTATATTTTTACTATAAATACTTAAAAAATATTGCCAATTTCAAATAATCTCTGGACTAGAATTATAAACATAATTTTATAATCTATAGAATTTTTTTTTACTTTTTAAAAGATTTTAATTATTTATTTATTTATTGAGAGAGAGAGAGAGAGAGAGTGTGTGGGGTGCGGGAGAGGCAAAGGGAGAGGGAGAAAGAGAATACAAGCCAGAGCCCCCCCACAAACCATAGAGCCCAATGCGAGGCTCAATCCCATGATCCCAAGATTACCATCAGAGCTGAAATCAAGAGTCTGATGCCCATCCCACTAAGTCACCCAGGCGCCCTAATCTATAAAATTTCAGATCATAAACAAAAGAGATGCAAACTTAAACATCTGACTAGGATGATCATAAGTAAGGCTGTATAAGTAGTATATTTATTTTGGTGGATAAAAAAGAATATTGGATTATACATTATCCATATTACTAGGCATTAAATTTGCATATTGCATACTTATCTGTATATTTTACTGTTTCAGAAATATCAATGGAGTTAAGCACGGAAAAGGAGATTTAGTATTGTTTTATGCTAAAATAGTCTGCAAGCTACAGTCCCTTGCTGTAATAGTGATAATAAGAGCTATGTTGGTACATTGAAAGAGGCAACAAAATAGGAAGGTCTTTAAAAACAAAGAAAAAGGGGCGCCTGGGTGGCTCAGTGAGTTAAAGCCTCTGTTTTCGGCTCAGGTCAGGATCTCAAGGTCCGGGGATCGAGCCCCGCTTTGGGCTCTCTTCTCAGCAGGAAGCCTGCTTCCCCCTCTCTCTTTGCCTGCCTCTCTGCCTGCTTGTGATCTCTCTCTCTCTCTCTCTGTCAAATAAATGAGTAAAATCTTTAAAACAAACAAACAAAAAAACAAAGAAAAAAGAACACTACATTTTGCAAGAGTTCTCATATCTCTCCAGGCAACAACTGTCACTCGACTCTTATTTTACCTACCGAATTTTTCTATTATGGTGGTATTTTTTAAAAAAGGAAATTTATAAAATGAATTAAAAGAACCTTCCAATGGAGAGATTTAACAAGTAAAAATAATTACTGTAATAACCTTTTAAAGAATGTATTTCCTCAGAGAAGTCTTTCCCGTCATAAAAATTTCCATATAAAGGAAATACACATACAGAGCAGGAGAAAATATACATTGAAAAATTAGAAAAACAAATACTATTCAGGGAGAAGAGCTACACTGAAAAGAAAACTAATAAAATGCATGAAATGCAGTCAAATATAAGGCGATGATTTGGATAGCAAAAACGTTTTGACAATTTAGAGATGAACTATGAAAATCATTTTTCTCCCAGCAGTTTTTTTTTTTTTTTCATTTTACAGCTCTGATAGACCCAAATTGGTATTTTTCCATCTACATTTGCTCTCTCTTGCCTAGACATTCTACTTTTCGACACCAATCACAAATGGAATTAAAACCCCAAACTGGGGACACCTAGGTGTCTCAGTCCTTAAGTGTCTGAGTCTTGGTTTCAGCTCAGGACATGATCTCAGGGCCCTGGGATGGAGCCCTGCTTGCTTGAAGATTTCTCACCCTCTTCCTCTGCCTTTCCCCTAGCTCTCTCTCTCCTTCTCTCCCTCTCTAAAATAAATAAATAAATCTTTAAAAAAAACCAGGGCGCCAGGGTGGCTCAGTCAGTTAAGCATCTACCGAGCTCAGGTCATGATCCCAGGGTGCTGGAATTGAGCCCCACATTGGGATCCCTGCTCAGTGGGGAGTCTGCTTCTCCTTCTCCCTCTGCCTGCTACTCCCCCTGCTTGTGCTCTCTCTTTCTGTCAAATAAATAAGATAAAATAAAATAAAATCTGTCAAATAAAATATTTAAAGAGAATAATAAAAAAGACCCTGAAACTGAAGAAGAAAAATCCACTGAATTAAATACATATATATTAAGTATTTGCCATATGCAGAGAACTCTGACAAGAACTCAACAAATACATATTAAATTTCAATGATCAACAAATCTGTTGATAGACACAAATTTAGGATAGAACCAGAATTAGGTGAGAGAAAGAGAAACAATGGCAGAATATATTGAGACTTCCTCTGACCTCCTCCTAAATTATGTTACCTCTCTTAAGGCTCCTGCACAGAGAGTCAGAAACTATTTTCAAGTAACTTGAATTCTTTTCTGAGAATGCTTTTACTACCTTATGACTCTTTTACTTCAAATAAAATTTCTTCTTATTTTAATGCAGTCTAATATTTTGGAAATAACTTAGGCTTACGTAAGAAATACCACAAGGAGCCTATGAAGAAGAATCTAAGAAATATTGCAGAATCACAGAATGGAAATGCTAAGCATCAAAAGAAAAACTGACTATGTAACTCATAAAAGGAAAAAGCTTAATTTACACAATTCATCCATCTAGCTTCAAAAGATAATTTCAAGTTAAATAGAAATATAATCTTAAGATATAATCAATATTCTACTTTGTAATCAAAGGTGCTGGTTTGAAGCATCTACCCAATTTTACCAGGCAAAATTTTGCATATTAGCAAGAGGAGTAATTCACTTTACAAGTTGGAAGTAGAGTGTCAGTATTACTTTTCCCACATACAGCAGCTTTATAAATAATTGTACAATGTAAATAGACTTCAAATGATCTTTTGGGCTAAACAAAGAGGCACTGTTCAACAAAATTTTTTCTCTCTTGGTTCTTGAATTTCACAGTTCTTTTAACTGAGACTGGATGATCCATAAATTAAAAGAGAAATTATAAAGTTTCTGCAAATTTAACTTTCAACCTGAATATTTTTCAATTAGACAAGAAAATTCTCATGTTGTAAGCTAAAAAATAATTCAACTTGATCTCTGTGGTAGGCAAAATTAAGATTCTGGTTCTATCTGTGCATAGCCTATGTAATACCCTATCTTTGAGTACAGCGGGGACTCATTACTATGATGATATATCACCCCTATATTAAACTCCTAATCAGTTGAGTTTGAGTCAATCGAAGGGGAGATTACCACAGATGGGCCTGACCTAATTAGGTGAGCCCTTCAAAAGAAGGTGAAGCATTAGAGAGATGCTGTCCTGACGGCCTGCAAGAAAGCAAATGACAGTGTCTTGAACTTCCTATGGATGGGACTGGCCTTTAAAAATTGGGCACTTTCGTCCTATAACTACATGGAACAGAATTCTTCCAACAATCTGAATGAGCTTCAGATGAAACCCTAGGCTTCCTGACACACTGAAAGTAGATTCATGAGAGTCTGAGCAGAGGATCCAGTTAAGCCGTGTCCATACTCTTAACCCGAAGACATTGTGAATTATTAAGTGTATGTTGTTATATGGTGCTAAGTTTGTAGTAACTTTTTATGCAGCAGTAGAAAACGAAAACAGCCTCTTCCCTGCACCTATATGAATTCAACCATGATTTGTTATAAAATACTGATAACAGAGGTGACTGGGTGGCTCAATCTGTTAAGTGTTCAACTCTAGATTTCGGCTCAGGTCATGGTCTCTGGGTCATCAGATCGCACCTCACGTCAGGCTCTGTGCTCAGTTCAGAGTCTGCTTGAGTCCCTTTCCCTGTGCCCCTTCCCCAATTGCATGTGTGCATGCTGTCTCTCTTTCTCTCTCTCTCAAAATTAATAAATGAAACAAATCTTTAAAAGAATAAATGAAATACTAATAGCCATATTTGAAAAATGCCAAGCAACTGTCTACATTTTTTTTTTAAGATTTTATTTATTTGACAGAGATAGAGACAGAGAAAGAGCACAAGCAGGACGAGCAGCAGAGGGAGAAGGAGAAGCAAACACCCTGCTGAGCAGGGAGCCTGATTTGGGGCTTGATCTCAGGACTCTGGGATCATGACCTGTGCCAAAGGCAGATGCTTAACTGACTGAGCCATCCAGGTTCCCCACAACTGTCTACATTTTAATTTTAGGTTCTCAACTAGTATTTGTTCCCTCTCACCTTTATTTCTTCTTTCCCAAGCTTAGAATTTTTGTAAGATGACTACTTAGGGTCAGAAGCCAGCAAGTCATAAACCTGTATGCAGGGTTCTTTAACCACTGGTTACAAAGTGTTGCTTAAAGTTCTTCTCCAGAAGGCATAGAGAGACTCATCCAAATGTTACTATAGAATAGAGGTCATCTGGGATATTATGGGCTGAATTAAACTCACCAAAATTCATAAACCCCAGTACACCCAGAATGTGACTGTGTTTGGAGATAGACCTACAAAGAGGTAACTAAGATAACATGAGGTCATGGATGGCTCTAATTTCATATGACAGTTGTCATTGTAAGAAGAGGAGATCAGAAAATAACACACAGATAAAGGGACAACCATATAAAGACACAGTGAGGAGGTGACCATCTGTAAGCCAGAAAGAGGTCTGAGAAGACACTAAACCTGCTGACATTCCAGAATTATGAGAAAATAAATTTCTGTTCTTAGGGTCATGTGGTCTGTGGTATTTTGTTATGGCAACCCTAGCAAACTAATACATGGCGTAATACAATCGTACTTGGCAAATGAATTTCCATTTGGAAATGGATTAAGTAATTGTGTCAATAAGTGCTATCCCTTAGGGAAAACCAAACACCCCTGACATATCAACACATGAGGAGTATGCCCGGTCCCTGGCTCAGGTGCTTTCAACTGCACAATAAGCAAATTACAGAGGAAATCACCTGGCTTGCCAAAGGTCTTGACTCTCTTGCCTTATATAAGGCTGTTAAAATACTGATCTAGTAATGCAAATTTATACTGGAAATTTTTTATTGGAGATGTAAGAGAAATATCTCATTAGCAGTGTGGTGTACATCAAAGGGATCACAGGAAAATTCATTTACACATCTTTGGGGGGAAACATTAAAACTGGAATAGAACTCTTTTTTTTGAAGAATTCTAATACTAAAGAAAATTTGTGTGGTATTTAATGTCCTAAACATTGAACACATTCGATTTTGAAAGAATGTCCCCAATTTTTAATTTTTAGGTATGTGCATTTAAATTATTTTTATTTTAGTGGCGCCTGGGTGGTTCAGACCGTTAAGTGTTTGCCTTTGGCTCAGGTCATGATCTCAGGGTCCTGGCATGGAGCCCGCATTGGACTCCCTGCTCAGCGGGGAGCCTGCTTCTCTTTCTCCCTCTGCTGCTCCCCCTGCTTGTGCTCTCACTATCTCTCTCTCCCTGTCAAATAAATAAATAAAATCTTTTAAAAAATTATTTTTATTTTATTTGGATTGGTTAATTTTTATTTTTTGTTAATGCCTGCTTTTAAAAGTATACATCTTTATCAGGCCTGTCATTTTAACAATTTCTATAGATTTCTATTCTTATTTAAGTTTTAATTTTCCTGCTTTTCTTAGGTGACTATCGATATTGTGTTTATTTTTCTAATACTTTCACTGTACACAGTTCATTTAACCTGTTTCTTACGAGTAGATATTGCTAATAGAGATTATGACTTAAGTAAATTAATCTGACTCTAGCCTTATGATTAATGGAGGCATATCAACTAACTCATTTATGTATGTGGTGCTTTTTCCTTCTAATTATTATAATTTGGACATTTTATGAATGAAAAGATACAGCTTTTTGAGATATCATGTAGGTATACTTACTCAATTTTCACGGCATGTTTAAAAATCCTCAATTTGAATTTACCTGTATTTTCTTCATATTATCTTCATGATTTTATGCTTTATGTTTTTGCAGCATTTTCACAAACATTTTATTTTTAATAATTTTGCAAAATTATTGCAAAAATAGAATTGAGAGTTCTTATACACCTCAGTTTCCCAATTAATAACATTTTTCATTATTTTGGTGCATTTGTTAAAAGTAATGAACAAGTAATTATACTTAAGTCAATATTTTTTCAGATTACTTTATTTTTCCTCATATCATTCTTTTTTTCCGTTCCAGGACTTCATTGAGCATATCACAGTATATTTTATTGTCATATATCCTTGGGCTCCTCTCAGCCGTTATAGTTTCTCACATTTTCCTCATTTTTGATATGACAGTTTTGAAGATTATTAGCCAGGTATTTTGTAGAATGACCCCGAATTTGTATTATATCTATTATATATAGATGGATGGATAGATAGATTATATACATAGACATATCTATATATTTATATATACATAGAGATGATTATAAAATATAAATGTAATATATATTATATACAAATTAGATTTTCTTTTTCTTCTATAAGGGATAGTCTGAGCCAAATTTATCCAGTTTTTAAAAAGATTTTATTTATTTTTTTGGGGGGCACCTGGCTCAGTTGGTTAAGCGGCTGCCTTTGGCTCAGGTCTTGATTCCAGGGTCCTGGGATCGAGCCTCAAATCAGGCTGCCTGCTCAGCGGGGAGCCTGCTTCTCTCCCCCCTTCTGCTTGCCACTTTGCTTACTTGTGCTCTCTATCTCGGTGTCAAATAAATAAATAAAATCTTAAAAATATATATATCTTATTTATTTTTTGACAGAAAGAGAGACAGTGAGAGAGGGAACACAAGCAGGGAGAGTGGGAGAGGGAGAAGCAGACTTCCCGCTGAGCAGGGAGCTGGATGTGGGGCTCAATCGCAGGACCCTGGGATCATGACCTGAGCCGAAGGCAGATGCTTAACGACTGACCCACCCAGGCGCCCTAAGTCTATCCATTTATGTTGGATAATTTTTTCATTGTGGATTTGTTTTTTTTATTTTTATTTTTTTTAAGATTTTATTTATTTATTTGACAGAGAAAGAAAGATCACAAGTAGGCAGAGAGAGAGGGGGAAGCAGGCTCCCTGCTGAGCAGAGAGCCCTGATGTGGGGCTTGATCCCAGGACCCTGAGACCATGACCTGAGCCAAAGGTAGAGGCTTAACCCACTGAGCCACCCAGGCGCCCCTGCATCGTGGATTTAATAGAGAAGGGAGGGGTCTAAATCATATGCTATTAGAGAAGATGTTCTAATAAGGACATCATCAAATCTTTAAGAATTTTCATTCAACTGGATTAGATTTAAAATTTCACATTTAGTGTTCTTTATGATGTTAAGTGCATCTTTAAAGTTCTTAAGTCAGACCAATCTTCACTTCCTTACGTTTTTCTATAGGCCCCAGAACTTTGGTCTTTTTTAGGACTCTATTTTAGGGAAATTAGCATTCATAAGGATTCGGCAAAGTTCTTGTTATGTATTGTTTATTATTATTATTATTATTGTTACAGTTGTAAGTGACTCGTAATTTCCCTCCAAATTTCCCAGTGTCTATGACTGATAACAAAGACTAATAGTGATTTTATTTGTGCTTAACTACTTTGCATGTTCCAGCCAAACCACACCCCTTGAACACCTACACATAGATTTAAATAGAGTATGAATAATAACTTCTATCACCTCTCTGTACCGATTGTGCATGAAACCCAATGTGTATGCTGTTATTACAGTGCATTCTTTGTGGCTGAATATTAGTTTGAGCCTTCCTTATGAAAGTGCACATAGAGGGGTCTTATCTTTTCAATAATTTCATAAATGTCACACAGTAAGGGCCAATATTTATGTTTTAAAATTTTTCAGCTTCCAGAAATTTCTTACACAGACCTCAGTCTAAAATAGTACCTTAAGGATGTTTTCAGTCCAAGGTTCTCAACATCACTAATCATTAGGGAAATGTAAATAAAAAAACACAAGGAGATATCACCTCATACTTGTTAGCATGACACCTATTATCATAAAAGCAAATGATAACAAGTGTTAGTGAGGATGTAGGAAAAAAGGGAACCCTTGTGCACTACTAGTAGAAATGTAAGTTGGTACAGCAACTATGGAAAACAGTATGTAGGATCCTCAAAACTTAAAACTAGAACTGCTACATGACCCAGCAATCCCATTTCTGGGCATATACCCCAAGGAACTGAAATTTGTACCTCAAAGAGATATCTATGCTCATTGCAGCATTATTTACAATAGCCAAGATATGGTAACAGCATAAGTGTCCATCAGTGGATGAACGACTAAAAAAATTGTGGTATATAAAAGCAATGGAATGTTATTCAGTCTTAAGTAAGAATGTGATCCTACCATTTGTGATAAAATGGAAGAAACTGAAGGATATTATGCTAAATGAAATCAGGAAGATACAGACAGAAAAATACTGAATGATCTCACATACATGCGGAACCTAAAAAAGTATTCATAGAAGCAGAGAGTAGAATGGCAATTACAAGGGGAAAGGAGGTGGGGAAAATGGTGGGGAAAATGTTGGTCAAAGGGTATAAAGTTGCAGATGTGCAGAATGCATAGGTTCTAGAAATCTAATGTACAGCCTTGTGACTTAGTTAATAATATTGTATTATATATGGGAAATTTTCTGAGAGTTCCAGTGGTCTAACTATACACAAAATAATGCTAACTATGGATAATTAATTACTTTGCAGTAATCATTTCACTTTGTGTACATTATATGTGTGTGTGTGTGTGTGTGTGTGTCAAAACATGTTTTACACAGTGAAGGTATACAATTTTTAGTTAAAATACAGTGAATAAGGTTTAGTTAGTAGCCAGATGAGAAGAAAGATGTGATTAACATTAAGAAGACTTGTAATGGATGCTACTAGTAGGAGAAAGAAGTGTTGATCACCATTTGGAATACACATATTTCTTAGCTTTCTAAGGCATCTGGCCCAATATCTGGCTATTGTATATCTTTATTCCAAGGCTTAAAAGCAAACTGAGAAGAAAAATTATTTTTTTTTAACTTTTCACAAAATCTCATAGGCTTAGATATACAGGATTCAAACCTTTAAACATTAACATTAAATATTTAAAACACCATCTTTAGATGCTAAACAGAAAACTTTTTGAAACGTTATTTTTGACTTCAAGCCAGAGTATAGGAAGTTTCCACTGAGGCATCACTAACCAGATGGTAGTATAAAGAATAACTAAGTTTTTGCATCAGGGAACTTCCACATAAAGAATAATGCACACCTAAAATAAACATTGAATGGTTATTATATAACACTGTTCTTTTGCAACACTAACAAATGAGTTGTGAAACTAAAAATGGAAACAGTTCTACATTTGCTTTTGGTGTCCTGATTAAAGTGTTGTCAGATGTGTGAAGCCATGGTTTCTGTGAGGACCAAAATAATCTTGCACCTTTTCTCTCTACATTTGATAGGGAAACTCACACATTGACATTTTAGTATGGTAGCTCAGCAGTGAGATTTGCAGGCATTGTGAGATATCAGAAAACTTAACAATTATTTAGACGATTGATTCCTGGTGTGCTTTCCATTACCCTGACCTGCCTCTCTTGGTTGCAAGCATATTAGCTATTTATACCCACAATACATTCAAAATGAATGTTTGAAATAACCTCCTTTAATGATGGCATTGAAACAAGTACAACAAAAGTTTCCTCTTCATCTTTTCTTTTGCTATTTTTTGTGAGTTTTCTCTCAAATCTCAGTGTCAGCATTGGTTATTATAGGACACATTAATAGGGACAGATGAATGTTTATCTCAAGTCATAGTTGCATTTTATTTTATACAAATACATGGTATTTTCAGAGTCAAATTATAAATAGTATTAACAGTTTAGAGAATAACTGTACTTGAGGATGACTTATTTTTTCATCCATCCCCATTCAATTTACTCTGCTACATGCTCTGATTTATTTGTTGTCCGAAAAAGCTCATCAGCTATTTCTGCAAAATGAATTACTTAATAGAGGGAATTAAATAAAACTTTCCACTGAAAATGCCCAGTTTTATACTTCAATATTTTTACCTTGATTTAAGAAGGGCTTGTCATTGGCTCTTATAAGTCTAGTTTTGACTTTATATTGTGTAAGAACTTTTATTAAAAACTCAAAACCTTGGGTGCCTGGGTGGCTCAGTCAGTTAAGCATCTGACTCTCAATTGTGGCTCAGGTCATGATCTCAGGATCAATAGATCAAGCTCTGAGTTGGGCTCTGTACCGGCCATGGAGCCTGCTTAAGATTCTCTCTCCCTCTCCCTCTGCCCCTCCCAGCTACTTGCAAGCTCCCTCTTTCCCCCTCTATCTCTCTAAAAAAAAAAAAAAAACAAAAAAAAACAAAAAAAAAAAACCAACTCAAAACCTAAAGTTATTTCTGACATACTAATATGTGACAATAGATACAATGCAAATTTCTTTAATGAATGATTTGATCACTGACTGCGAAACAACTAGGCCGAACCCTCAACACATTTAACCCTGTGTGGTATTTTTGGGAGTCCTGAATGTGTCTTCAATAACATCCAAAGAAAGTCATTTTAGAAGATGACTTCCACATAGGAAACCATCTCTTGATCTCTATGCCTCTCTTTCCCAATTATAGCACAGGGTAAAACACCTATAAACACTCCTTTCCCACAAGGTTACTGATATCCCATCACAGAGACTTCTACCTATGAACTAAAATGTTCACATTTCTATGCACTTTAATGGAAGAGGATATAAAAAAAATAGAGAGAAAAACTACTACCTGGATGAAAGAGGTAATACGTGGTCAGATACATGGACTTAGATTTTTAGCTCTGTTATCTCCTAGCCAGGTGGCATTAATATATCCTTTATTTTAAAATGTGGGAATCACTGCCTCCTGATATAAGGTTGTGTGAGCTTGATAAGAAATGACAATACACCATCCTAATCAAGGGCCCAGAACGATAGACGTTAATTAGTGTCCATCTCGAAAACACTTGAAACTATGACAGTAGATGAAATTTCACAAGAAAAATACATAAAAGGGGTAAAATAGGCTTAGGGGAGATCTTGGGGGGGCATGTGACTAACAATTAGGAGGATGGGAGTCAATAAGGATACTGAGAAAGAACGATACAAGAGGTAGAAAAGGAATCAGAATAGAAATATATTTTATAGGTCAAGTATTTAAAAATCAAGAAGAAAAAAAAGAGCAAATTGTGTAATTTTTCATGCAGAGACAAAATGGCAGGGAGCATGTGAAGAGGTTACTGGATTTGGAGATTAGGTAATTGATCATTTCTTAAACATTTTAGCAGAATGAAGGGAACAAGAAGAGGGTGATAAGAAATGATACTGGAAAAGAGAAGAATGAGGAAAAGTTGAGACTGTATAAAGAGTATAAAAACTGAAAAGTTCTATATTAAAAATGGAAGAGAGGAAAAGGGAAATATTTATAGAGCAAGTATTTATATATATACCGATTAAGATATAGGCCCTGGGGATGCAGCAGAGTAATCAAACAAACAAAAAATGAACCACAAATCCTGACTTACTGTGAATTTTAAAAGAATTCAAGGAGAAATAAAGGAGTAGGGGTAACAAGAAGAGATACTAACCTTGGATCAAGGACAGAGTCTTCTGAATTTAAAGCAAATGTAACAAATGTAAGGGTGACTAAAAGCAGAGTTGAAGGTTGGAAGAGATGAAACCTGAGGGAAATCATATTATTCTCGTTTTCTCCAGATGTGGACACCAAATTTTTGCTGACATATTTGGGCTAGCTTTGAGAAAGGAACAAAGCTTGAAACTGCTATGACTAAAATGCTCAAAAGAATAGAAAGAGATGTCTTCTAAATTAAATTTTCTGCAATGCTATTCCTGTTAGGGAAGCTACTGAATCAGTGCAACTTTAGGACTCCCACTAAAGGCTTCAACTGGATTTTATCCCCACCTCTCCTACTCCCTGAAAGCTGTTAATTTGGCAGGAGATGAGTAATAGAAAATATATTTGGCGATAAACTGGCATAAACCATGATTTTGGGTTCACTTGGGTAAGGAGATGAGAAACTGATGATTCGTTCTTTTAAATGCTTTAACTGGTGCTTGCGTTAGATATTTTAAATAATTGAATGTTGCTCCTCAAAGTCAGGAGGTATCCAGAGATTGCAATCCTAAAAACTAATAATGTAGAAATGTTTCCATAGTTTATCTGCCTTTGAAAATGTTGCTTATCCAACTGAGATACGAGCTTCTGACTCATAGGAGTGTATATTATCTGAACTAAATGCTTTGGCAAATGAGCAGTTCTCTGAATCCTATCTACACCTTTTCAAGAGCCCGCCTTTTCCCATGGGTGAAATGGGTTGTATGTATCCCAGAGTACCATCACTATTTACCTGAAATGTGTAATATTTTAATAAAATTAAATCTTGTGCTGTGATGCTCAATCTCTGTCTTCAACATGAAATTCTGCTTTATTCAAAATGGTTTCAGAAACTATAACATAATATGTAGGATTTTATTTAAGCCTTTACAAATTACAATATAATTTTTCTTGTACCATAATCTTTATACAATTAATCATAACGGAAATTTCTGCATTGTATAATGCCCTTGAGGACAATATTTTTTGTTGCTTTCTTATAATCTCTCTAGAAAAATCTGTATAATAAAAATCCACTTGTCCTCACAATAAAAAGTATTTTAAGATAGAGCAAATAATTAGAATTTGTGCAATAATTCAACACGGTAGCATAAAAAAATTATACTGCACTATTTCAGTAGCAGTTGGGTTATATTACTCTGAAACATCTGATGAGGAAGGGAAATGTATTTAACTTTAGTCAACATTTAAATGCTATAAATAAAACTAACTACAAAATCTTCTAAATATGCACAATGTGAGTGTACTTAATGCCATTGAACCGTATTATTAAAAATGATTAAAATGGTAAATATGTACAATTACATATTTGCATAATAAAACTATCCTAAGCACAGGAACAATCCAAATGTATATTTAATTTATATTGATTTGTAGAGATATAGCAGATGTTGATGACAAGGTAAACTGAGCACTGTTATAGTATCTAAGATCTTTTAAATGTAGTGCTATTAATTATTCATTATTATTTGGCCTCTACTTTTCTAATGAAACATTGTGCCCTTGCCATAAGAGTAGTCTTGTTACCTACATTGAATTAAAGTATCACATTCAAGCTACATGTGACCAAAAATTATGATGAGTATAAATGCTGATGTCATAAATGGTCCAATAAATTTATTCAGAAATATTTTGACAAATATGATGATATCAATCATTTAGTATCATGTGATCATTTAAGAAACATAAAACACAGAGTAAGAAAAAGATGAGAAATTAATTTCAAATTGATACATAAATCTATGTATATTTGTGCTTAATGAAAATAAATGATTTAATGCCTATTATATCCAATAAATATATAAGAAATTAAAAATGTGAGGTCACAACTATGAAGTTATCAGGGTATGACAAAATATAGATCTAGCATAATCCTTTTCCGAATAAGCATTTTTTTATATATATATTATTTTATATATGTTATGTACAGAAATAATGACATCCCTAGCATATATGTTTTCTTAATTTTAAGAGTACATATATGAATTTTACAAATATATAATACATTTTAAATTTTCGGCTGAGATGGGAAATTAAGTTTGGTGATTGGTTTATCTAAAATTTTCAAACACAGTACATACATAATATACTGAATGAATGAATAAAGAATAGACCTATTCAGGTTGATTTTTAAGTATAAGAATATTAAAATATTACCTTCTAATCTAAATTCTTCATACTACTTTTAAAAGCAGGAGGCTTTATGTTATCTTTGTATTGCAGATTTTTTTTTTTAATTAGATACATTTCACTTTTCCATTAAAGTACATATTAAAGGCAAAATAACTTGTAAAATAACTTTTCAAACTTTTAAAAAAACTGAATATTTATAAACAGACAAATGAAAACTGATCAGAAGAGTAGTGGAATCATACAAAAAAAGAGTTTCTCCTGTATCTCTGAAGTGTGATTTAAGAGCAAGGATATATTAACACGCGTGTCTGCGGGCACGTGTGTGTGCACGTGCGCGTGCGCGTGTGTGTGTGTGTGTGTGTAGTCTGACAGATTAAAGGATTACGGAGTATCAGAATCACAGACACTCTCCCCATCCAGTGTGGCTGAGAATGTGGTGTGCTCCAGGCACCAGGCATTCTCTTGCTGTGGGATTGGGTCTGTGGGGCCGTGGGATAAGGGACAGCTTAAAGAGGCTTCTTCATCAGGATGTGTGGCTTATGGGAAGGTAGGACTCAGGAGGTGGAGAAATGCTCAGTAGTGTCCTTTCTGTCTTTTCTCTAGTTCTAAATTTAAGGAAGGATTGTAAAATTTGTACTTTTGAAGCAGGACTTGTCTGATTGGGGTAAACTAGAGCTTTTAAATACAAAAGACTTTGAAATTCTTATTTTTAAAATTAGTTGCAACCTGTAAGCTTCCACAGAGCTTAATAAACATATTGGGATAGCCAGTCTCCTGCTGGCCTTCAGAAAGTCATGGTAAATATGTATATCATCTCTCTTTAGGTCTCATCAGAAAGTAAACAACCTAACCAAACAGACACACACACACACACACACACACACACACACACACACACTCATACACACACGACAAATCTGTTCATCCATTACATAAACACTTATTTTCTTCTTAATTTTTATCTTTTTCATGTCTCCTACAATATATTTCCTACATATTTTTTAAAATATCAAAATGTTTGGAAGCTGAGGAAATAAGGGAAAGACTACGAAAGCAGTGGCACTGAATAAGACACCTTTAAAAGGATTTACATGGCTTTTATATTTCCATGCAAATCATATATTTTATGTTACTTGTTGAATTAAATGCATTGTTCCATAAAATAGTAACTTCTTCCTCATTTTTCATTCAACTTACTTTTATGTCTATTTTTTAAATTTTTAAAAAAGTTGTGGCAAGAACAAATTAGTATGAGATTTACTCAATTAATAATGGTTAAATATACAATGCAGCATTATTAAGTATAGGCACAATGTACAGCAGATCTCTGGAACTTATTCATCTTATATAATTGAAATCTAAGACCTGTTTAAGAGTAACTCATATTTCACCCTGCCCCCAGCCTCTGGCAACTACTATTCTACTTTTTCCTCTATCAGTTTAATTATTTTAGATTCTTCTTAAATAAAAGTGGAATCATGAAGTATTTGTCCTCTGTGACTGGCTCATTTCGCTAAGCATGATAACCCCAATTTCTTCTATTTTGTCACATATGGTAATATTTACTTCATTTTTAAGAATACATAGTCTTTCAATGTTTATATATTTTGCATTTCCTTTACCCACCCATCTGCTGATGGGCATTTATCTGTTTTCATATCTTAGTTATTGTGAATAATGCCTTAATGAAAATGGGAGTGCAAAGGGTCTTTGAGATCCTAATTTCAACTCTTTTGGATAAATACCCAGAACTGGAGTGGGATTGCAGATCACATGGTAACTCTATTTTTAATTTTTTGAGGAACCCCTATACTGTTTTCCATAGTGACTATACCATTTTATATTCCCACTGACGGTATAGGAGGGTTCCAATTTCTCCACATCCTCACCAACACTTTTCATCTCTTTTTTTTTTTTTTTTTGATAATATTATCCTAATAGTTATGAGGTGATATCTCATTACAGTTTAATTTGAATTTACCTAACGATTAATGATGTTGAATATCTCTTCATACACCTGTAGACCTGAAAGTATAAAGCTCCTAGAAGAAAACAGGGTAAAAGCTTTATAATGTTGTTCTTGGCAGTGATTTCTTGGTTGCGACACAAAAAAACACAAGTAACAAAAGCAAACAAAACCAAACCAAACCCTCAATTAAAAAATGGGCAAAGGGCTTGAATGGACTCTTCTACAGAGAAAACATGCAAATGGCCAACAAGTATGTTAAGCTTATTTTAGGAGCAGCTAATCCCATATGCTGTTGTCTCTCTTTCTTTTTCTCTCTTTGTGAGTGTGTATATGTGTGAGTGTATACATATGTGTGTGTGTACACACATATGGCAAGGAGATCGACACCTCTTCTACTTAACATTGTGCTGGATGTACTAACTAACGCAAAAGAAAAGAAAAAGAAACAGAAGACATACATACAGATTTGACAGGAAAAAATAAAACTGTCCTTATCCAGAGATGACACAATTATCTGTGTAGAAAATCCTAAAGAAAACACCTTTTAGAACTAATAAATGAGTTCAGTATAATTGCAGGATACAAGGTTAATATGTGGAAAACTACAAAACACTGATGAAATAAATTTAAAAATATATAGAAATAAGTAGGGATATGTACTGCACAGATAAATTGGAAGATTCCATATTTTCAAGATGTCAATTATTTCAAATTTAGTCTATAGATTCAACATTATACCAATGAAAATTACAAGAAGTTTTTGTTAATATCAACAAGCTAATTCTAACATTTGTATGGGAAGGCAAAGGTATTAAATAGCCAAACAATCTTTTAATAAAAAATCAGAGGAATCATATTACTCAATTTAAAGACTCACTATAAAGCTACAGTACTCAAAACAATATGGTATTAGAGTTAGACATAATAGTTACACTAGATAGCCCAGAAAGACACAAATGCAGTCAACTAATTTTTGACAAGTTGGGAATCTATCCAATGTAAAAGGATTATCTTTTCTTAACATATGGTGCTGCTGGCACAACTGGGCACTCATATGCAAAAAAAAAAAAAAAAAAAAAAAAAAGACTAATAGAAAAGGGAAGAGAATAAAGTAAGATAAAACAAAATTAAAGGTAAGTGGGATACATATCTCATACCTTCCATAAAAATGAACTCAAAATAAGTCATAGACCTGAATGTAGATTCTAAAATTATAAAACTTTTAGGAGAAAACACAGGAGAAAATCTTCATGACCTTTATTTTAGCAAGCTTTTAGATGCAACACCAAAAGCATAACCTGTGATGAAGAAAAATGATAAACTGAACTTTATAAAAATTAAAAACATCTCCCCTGTGAAAAATACCCTAAGGAATGAGAAGACACACCAAAGACTGAAAGAAAATACTTTAGTAGTAATACACATATATGACATAACCACACTGAAGGGGGTGAAAGAAAAAAAGCTGATGGATAACTTCGGAAAACATTGTTTTGACTGGAAATCATAACTGTATATAACCTATTACTGCTCTACAATCTACCTAAATTAATTGATAGCTTCGCTGCCATTTCTGGAAATAAGAATGCCCCTTTCCCGATACATCATTACATTAAGCAAATTAAGAGCATAATTAGTGATTTAATGACTAGCATATAGCCATGTTTTGACAGAAAGGGATGGTCCCATAATATATATCTGTAGTTCTACCTCCCTTATCTCTAATTATTTATCTATCATCTATATATCTGCTTAAACTTGTATCATTCATCAGTAGCCATTATAAATGGTAACACTCAATTTAATTAAAAGTTCAAAGAAATATTTTCTTTCCAAAAACTTTGAAACTCATAGCCTTCCTGAACATTTTACTTGGGGATAATTTTTAATTAAAATAAGCATGACCAAGTACAGACTTCTGATTAACAATATGTTTAAGGTTAAATTAATAATACAGCCATAAATTAAAAACAACTCTAAAACTGAGAAAGTTTTCAGTTTTTTCAATTTCAACAGTCTTCTTAAAACATGGGCTATGAGTGTCAACTCTGGATATCTAAATCATACATATTTAAATAAAATACTTGTTACTTATCAATATAACCTATAAAATGAGAAATTTAACTAATGTTTGCCTACATATGTAATATTTCCAGGGTGCTAGTACTACTTAATATTAAATATTTGAAAATATTTTTCTCCCATGTAGAAAGCTATAATGGAATACATCTCTTTGATGTATTAACTTTTATATAATTAAGATAGTGAAAAAACTAAAATAATATGTTGTTGTTTCAGAAACTATTCTTTTTTTTCAAGGTAAAGCTCTAATTTGTGCTTTAGATCTTCGTTCCTTTGGCATAAAGGATAGGCTTAAATTTATTTTTAAACTGTTTCTACAAATAAGTAGAAAAAACATTCATTAATTGGATTGAAGCATTTTTGAGGCAGAGGGAATAGGCATTTTTTTCTAGTTCAAACTGCTACTATAACTTAATATACATTTTAAAAAAATCAGTTTCATTTATATGTAAAATAAGACAGTATTTCTCCTGTCTGTTGCCAACCAGTGTTTTTTCCACTCATGCAAACCTGTATTTATTCTGTAAGAAAATATCTATTCATGTGAAAATAATCTAGCTCTTCTAATTTTCATTTCATTTGCATTGGTATCTTGGAGTTATTCTGAAATCTATTTTTCTTCCTCACTAAAAATGTCATTTTTCTTCATGCTGTTGAGTTGTAAGTAACTTTAGAAGCATAATGTACACAGACCCAGAAGGTGAAAAAAAATATTTCTTTTGTCTATAAATTTATGTTCAGAAGCAAAAAGACACTTCAGCAAAGCACTAGGATAAGCCTTGATAGGGAAAGAAAAAATGGGAAGAATTGGAAGGGAAGGATATTCCTACATGCTCCATTAAAAGAAAAACTAAAGATTATCAAAAGCCTGAAATTCTAATCCAGGTTCAATCTTCTTGAAGCATTTCTCATTTCTAATTCACTGTGAGAGAACAAGCAACATAATATTAAACTCCAAGCTGGAAGTCATAATATACAATATTAGTATATCAAATATACTCATTCAAAATTGCATTAGTAGTTATACCGCTTAGGAAAACCTGGCATATTTCTGCACTAATAACAGATGAGAGTTAGGGGGTAACCGCGAAGAAAACTTCATTATCATCTGCTTTTATTTAAAATCAAACTCAAGTCTCATTTCTAGGGGGAGGTTATTGTTAAAAAACAAAACACTTGAAATTATTTGTTTTATAATTATGCTTCTATTCACATTCAAGTTTTACGTATATAAGATTTATAACCACAAGGTTATATTAACTTTGCACAATAAATATGCACTATGAGTTTTTCTGTTCTGCAGTAGCAAAAACTATAGTCAGAGAGAAAGATGGAAGAAAGTAAGGAGACGGGGGGAGGGGAGGAGAGGGAGAATCCAAAGATAAATCAAAAATATTAAAAGTTTTTATATATAAAATATTACTTAGTCATTCTGAATATGTATACATTCAACAAACGTTTATTGGAAATCTTACCACGAAAGTGTTATTCTGTGAAAAGTAAGTCCCTGCCCCCCTAACTCCCACCCCCACTTTTCCAGCTCCCTTCCCCAGCAAATAAATTGAGATAAAAATTCTAACAACAATGTGGTGGCTAATTTAGGTTTCCTTAAATGTCTGGGGCATAAGGACACAGTGCCAAAATAATTTTCTGCATTTAAAAGTAATAATATATTAAAAAGTTACTTTTGGTCATATTCTGAACAATTAGTTGAATTAGTAAATCTTTTCACTTTTTAAGGAATCTGGGACTTATTTTATTTTTCATGTCTCTGTTATGTATTTTTTTAATTCTGGTAAAATGTACATAGCATAAAATTTACATTTTTAACTGTTTATAAGTGTACAGTTCAGTAGCATGAAGTATATTCGTACTATTGTGCAACCAATCTCTGTAACTCTTAACATCTTGGAAAACAGCTCTGTAACCATTACATAATAACACCCCATTCCTCCATCCTCCCAGCCCCTGGCAACCACCATTCTACTTTCTGTCTCCATAAATTTCACAACTTTAGGCACCTCATACAGTATTGTTCCTTTTGTGACTGATGTATTTGACTTAGCCTAATATCCTGAATGTTCATCCATGTTGTAGCATGTGCCTGATTTTCCTTCCTTTTTAAGGCTAAACAGTAGTGCACTCTATAGATACTTCACTTTTTATTTGTCTATTTATCTACTGATAGACACTTAGATTGCTTCCACCTTTTGGTTTCTGATTATAATACAATGAACATCGGTGTACACATATCTGTTCAAGCCCCTACTTCAGTTCTTCTCCTAAGAGTGGAATTGCTGGATCTTTAGATAATTTACATTTAATTTTCTTGGAACTGCCATATTGCTTTCCATTAGCAATTGCACCATTTTCCATTTGCACCAGCAGCGTGCAAGGGTTCCAATCTTTCCATATCCTTGCCAACAATTGTTACTTTCTAATTTTTTAATAATAGCTACCCAATGGGTGTGAAGTGATAGGCCATTGTGGTTTTGGTTTGTATTTCCCTAATGATTAAGTGATGTTGAACATCTTGTCATGTCTTTATTGCTTATTTGTGTATTTTCTTTGAAGAAAGTTCTATTCAAGACCCTTTTCATTTTTATTATTTATTTATTTATTTATTTATTTATTTATTTATTTATTTATTTATTTATTTTTAAAGTAGGCTTCATACCTAGTGTGGAGCCCAATGCAGGGCTTGAAATCACGACTCTGAGGTCAAGACCTGAGCTCAGATCAAGTGTTGGATGCTTAACTAAGTACCCAGGCACCCCAAGACCTTTTCCATTTTTTAAATCAAGTAGTTCATTTTGTTGTTGTTGAGTTGTAGGAGTTCTTTATATATTCTGGATATTAACTCATTATAAAAATGTGGTTTGCAAATATTTTCTCCTATTTCATGTGTTGCTGTATCACTCTGCTGATCCTGTCCTTTGATGTACAAAACATTTTAATTTTGATATAGTCCAATTTTCTGCTTTTTCCTTTGCTGTCTGGGCTTTTGGTATCGTATTCAGAAAATCATTATCAAATCTAAATCCAATGTCATGGAGCTTTTCTCCTATATTTTCTTCTATGAGTTTTACGGTTTTAGCTCTTACGTTTAGGTCTATGATCCATTTTGAATTTTTTTTTTTTATATATATGGTATAGGCAAGGGTTCAACTTCATTCTTTTACATGTAGATACTCAGTTTTTTCACCACCATTTGTTGAAAAGACTGTCCTGGTCATGACACCATTGTCAATATCATCTGATGGTTTATTTCTGGACTCTCTATTACATTTCATTAATCTACATGTTTTATTTATTCCAGTATCTCACTATTTTGATTATCGTTTAGCTTTGCAGTAAGTTTTGAAATCAGAAAGTATAAGACCTCCAACTTGGTTCTTCTTTTTCAGGGAAGTGTTTGCTATTTGGGATTCCAAAGGATTCCATACAAATTTTACAATGGATCTCTCTCTTTTCTTTTTTTTTTTTTTAAGATTTTATTTATTTATTTAACAGAGAGAAGAGAGATCACAAGTAGGCAGAGAGGCAGGCAGAGAGAAGGGGGAGGCAGGCTTCCTGCAGAGCAGAGAGCCTGATGCGGGGCTCGATCCCAGGATCCTGAGATCATGACCTGAGCTGAAGGCAGAGGCTTTAACCCACTGAGCCACCCAGTCATCCCTGGATCTCTCTTTTTGCAAAAAAAAAAAAATGTCATGGGGATTTTAAGAGGGATTGCATTAAATCTTTAAATTGCTTTGGGTAAAGTTTCAAGGTATTTATGTAAGATTAGTGTTATTTATTCCTCAAATGTTAGTAGAATTCACCAGTGAAGCTATCTGGTGTTCAAATTTTTTGTGTTCCAAAGTTTTTGAATAGTAATTCTATCTCCTTAATAGTTATAGGTCTATTCAGAATTTCTATTTCTTAATTATACAGTCTTGCTATGTCGTGTGTTTTTTGGAACTTGTCCATCTAATAAGGTTATCTGATGTTTGGTGCACAGTTTGTTCATGGTATCCTCTTATAATCCTTTTCATTTTTGTATATTTGGTAATAGTATCTTCTCTTTCATTTCTAACTTTAGTTATTCGAATCTTCTCTTTTTTCTTTGTCAATCTAGATAAATATTTCTCAGTTTCTTGAAGATAAAATTTTGGTTTGATTTTCTCTATTTTTTTCTATTTCTCTAATTTGTTTATCTGTGCTCTAATTTTTATTATTTCCTTCTTTTTGGTAGCTTTGGTTTAAGTTCATCCTTCTCTTTCTAATACCTTAACGTATAAAACTAGGCTGTTGATTTGAGATCTTTTTAAACACAAATATTTAGAAGTTAAGTTTCCCCTTTAGCATTATTTTTGCTGAATCTCATATGTATTGGTATGTTGTGTTTTTATTTCCATTTATATCACAATATTTTAAAATTTCCATTGTGATTTCTCTTTTGACCCACTGGTTGTTTAAGATACATTGTTAATTTAGTGACATAAGTAAATGGATAGTTAACTAGTCACTAAATTAACTATTGGACTCTCCATGTTGTTAATTGCTTTTTTATATGCCATATATTTGTTGTCTCTTATTTTCTTCTTTACTATCTTCATTTGTATTTAGTTGTTGTGGTTTTTGTTTTTTGGGTTTTTTGTAGTGACACATGTTGATCCCCTTCTCATTTTCTTGTATGTATATTCTATAGATATTTTCTTTGTGGTTACTTTGAAGATTACGTATAAGAGGCTAAAGCTATAACAATCTATTTTTTTAATTTAATTTAATTTTTAATTTATCTGACAGAGATAGATAAAGAGACCACAAGCAGGTGGAGCAGCAGGCAGAAGGAGAGGGAGAAGCAGGCTCCCCACTAAGGAAGGAGCCAGATGTTGGGCTCGATCCCAGAATCCTGGGATCATGACCTGAGCTGAAGGCAGCTGCTTAACCAATTGAGCCACCCAGGCACCCCTATAACAATCTATTTTAAACTAATAGAAACTTAACTGCACCTAAAGACATTACTACTTTACAGTTCTGCCCCCACATTTATATTACTGACATCACAAATTACATTTTTATATATCACATATTCATTGACATAGATTTATATCTATTTTCCTGCTTTTGTCTTTTAAATCATGTAAGAGATTCAAAAGTTAAGTTACAGACCAAAATTATGATTGGTTTTTATATTTGTCTATATATTTACCTTTACCTGAGAGCTTTAATATTTTTGTATGGCTTTGAATTGCCACCTAGCATACTTTCATTTTAGCTTGAAAGACTCCCTCTGGGATCTCTTGAAGGGCAGATCTTGTGGTTAGGAACTTAGCTTTTACCTAGGAATGTTTTAATTTCTCCCACATTTTTGAAGGGTAGTTTCATTAGATATAGAATTTTCCATGGATAATTTGGGTTATTTTTCCCAGCATTTTAAATATATCATTATACTGCCTTTCTGCTTCCATGCTTTCTGTTAAACTTATAGAGGAACTCTTAGGTGTAATGGTCCAATTTATTATTACTTTCAAGATACGTCTGTATTTGGCCTGTGCTAGTTTGATTATAATGTGTCTTGGTGTGAGTCTCTTTGTGTTTATCATATTTAAACATCATTGAGCTACTTGTATTTGTATATACATTTCTCTCCTCAAAATTGGGAAGCTTTTGGTAATTATTTCTCAAAGAAGCTTTCCTCCCCTTTCTTGCTTTTGCTTCTGGGACTCCCATAATATGTATTATGTTCCAACTGATGGCATCCCATAAATTCCTTAGGCTTTGATTGCTCTTCTTTGTTCTTTTTTTTTAAATTTTGTTCCTCCAACTTGACACTTTCAAATTCCTTGTCTTCAAGTTTGTTCATTCATTTTTCTGCATGTTCAAGTCTGCCTTTTAACATATTTAAGACAATTGTTTTAAAGTCTTTCTTTAATAAGTCTAAAAAATGTTTCTTCAAGGATAGTTTCTAGAGATTTATTTTATTCCTTTGCATGGGCCACATTTTCCTGTTTCTCTGTATGCCTTGCGATCTTTAATTTAAAACCGGATATTTGCAAAAACAGCCACTTCTCCCAGTCTTTGTAGACTGGGTCAGTGCAGGGGAAACCGCTACTCTGCCCTGCATGAAGTATAAGGTCTTCTCTGGCTTTTTCTGGGCATGCGTCTTCTCTAGGCCTACCTCTCTCAATGACACCATCTGTATACGTAGGTGCTTTTAAATAATTTAATTTCCCTAAGAATCTTAACCCTGGTTTGTCCTGGAGCCTTTGCTCTTTTGTTGTATCACTCACTGAGAAATTTTTGTTCCTGGTCTGTGGATTTTTGCCACCTGCAGTTTTAATGAACTATGCTTGGTTCCCTTAGCCTGATATCTGAGCTGCTTTTAGCCATTTGAGCTCTGATTTAGTCTTTATATAGACCCATCTCTATGGCACTCTACAGACAGGTTAGAACAATGCAAATTCGTCTCACTCTGCTGTCTGCAGTTTGCAGAAAAGAACTGAAGTTGGGTCACTGCATCCCCCAAAATGGACCATACCACCCTGGAAAGGAGATGGGAAAATGTTAATAAAACACTACAAATTTTTCTAGTATTTCTTCATTGGACATTCTCTTGATTGCATTAGATTTTTGACTGATTTCCAGGGCTCCTATGAAGTTATTTTAGTCAGCTTCTAATTGTTTATTTAATGTTTCTTTTGGGGAATGAAGGTCTGTAACTTCCTAGACTGCCTTTTATCTGATATCACTCCTCTGCCATCACTCTTTAAGCACCATCGTTGCTAATCTCATTTCATTTTCTCCCATAGTGTCTAAAGTATACCTCTGTCATAGACACAATTTACAGTACACTGTACTTGACTATTTTCTTGTCTATATCTGCCACTTGATTGCAAAATACATTACTCTATAGTCCCAGTGTCTTCCCTGTGATAGCAAATATTAGGATCTCTAAAAGAATTTGTAAGATGCAATAGCCTACATTTGTCAGTAGGGTAGCCACCAGACAAATGTGGTTAATGAAGAGTTGTAATATGGTCAGTGCATATTATTTTTATTTTTTTTGTCAGTGCATATTATTTAATTGTAGTTAATTAATTTAAATACCAATTTTCAGAACTTTTTGTAAAATTTTAAGTATGTTGGAACTTGTTTATGAGAATCTTTTTTTACTGTAAATTTTATAAACATTTCATATCAAGTTTTCTGATAAAAATCTATTATCAAATTTGCTGTTTAATTATAAAGTAGACATAAATTTTGAGGAATTTTAGAGAACAATGTAAAATTATTAAAAAATATTTATATATAAATATGGTATTTTTATATGTTACATTAGATACTGAACACTACATCAAAAACTAATGATGTACTATATGCTGGCTAACTCAACATAAAAAAAATTCACATTTGCTGTTTGCTTTTTTAAAGAACCTATTAGAAATTTTTAAATTAGATCTGGGTTTCACATTATATTTCTTTTGAATATTACTGATCTAGGCTTTTGTCAAAATCCCAGATCTAGTACTTCTTTATGAAACTGTAAGTACCAGTACACTGTAATTTTTTAAAGATTTATTTATTTATTTTTTAAAGGGCAGGGAGAGAGAGAGAGAATCTCAAGCAGACTTCCCACTAAGTGCAGAGCCCGACTCCGGGCTCGATCTCAGGACCCTGAGATCATGAATTGAATAGAAATCAAGAGTTGGATGCTTAACTGACTGAGCCATCATGTTGTCTGTTTAATATGTATTTAATTCCTTGCTGATTTCTGACTTAGTGGCTCAAAATATGAAATCAGTAAGCTTTTTAAAGCAAGAAGATAATTTGTCAAACATGTGGGAAAAAGGAGAGTGCATATATAATCAACATGTCGACCATTTTCTAGGGAAAACAATTCCAAAAACGTTTTCTCCTAATTGTGGTAATAATAATATGTTTAACATTTAAACTAATAATGATTAAGAAAAAAGCCAAATTAAGCATGGGCCAATTCTTTCCATGTACTTAATCATGTATTAAAATTTCTTTTGCAATCACACTGCTGACCAATTGTTCACTAATATGGAAGGTTTTTTTCTCCTTTATAATATCAAATTGTTAATGACCTCTTCTTTCAAAGATACAATTAAAACTTTATAAGATAATTATTCAAGCAATTCTAATTCTGATTTTTCTTACGTATTTTTTTTTTGTGTATGCATATACATATTTGTGTGGGTGTGTGTTAGTTTTTCTCCATGGGATCTTCAATTTAGGTTTTTATTTAAAAATCGTTTTGAATATTCCCTTAGTTATTTCATCTTGCACAATGTAAAGAAAGTAATCAAAAGAGGTATTAAAGCGTAGCTTGAAATATTCGACTTTTCTAAGTTGGTGGAAACCATTGGTATTCAGCCTCTGAAGTTAGATATTGGTGTTTAGAAAGGATCACTGTGACTTTTCAAGATGTTTTCTTTCTCACCATATGCCCATTTGATACAAGATTGCTCACGCTTATTTAGTCAAGAGTGAGAAACAAACCCTATATTATACATGACATGCTGGATGTGCACACAAAGATGATCGCACACTTTCAATCAAGTTAAAATTTCTTAAAATACATAAATTGTCAAATACACAGCTTTCTAAAGATAATAGATCAGAAATAGAATGCTGATTTAGGTAAAAAGCAAGTTATAAAAAGAGCACAAGATTAAAATCATGAGCTGTTGGTACTAAGGATTTCCATTACTTATCATTCACTACCTGTGTTGTTTTGTATTTAATTAATTGAATGTGAACTTGATTTTGTTCTTCCAGACAAAATTAACTGCTAAATACAATACTGTTAAGATAAATTAATCTGTAATAAGATGGGTATAAAACTTTATAAGATGGCAACTAAAGTCAACATGTGATCAACTGTTTCACAAATCAAATTTGTTACTTCAGCTGAATTATTTTATGCAATACTTTCTTAATGAAGGTAGCAGTGTCTTAAATTTCATTCTCAGATAAGTATCTTAATTTGTTGAATATCAGCACTCTTAATAGCACTGGTTTAGAGTAAAACATCCTATTGGAGACCTTCAGTATTATGCAGCTACAACTTCTGAGGGCTCAAAGATACAGTAAATGACTGAAATCCATGCAGAGAAATAAAATGAAGTTTTCACTGGTATGTTGGGACCTCCCCAAATTCCTTACTGAATGAGTTGGAGGTCAGTCAGTATTTCTTCTTCTTCTTTTTTTTTGTTTTGTTTTTGAAGAACAACAAAAACTGTTTAAACCAAATTTAAACTAAGCTAAAAAGACCTTTCCTTTGGTGCCAAAAATCTTTAAAAGGAAATGAAATCTTATTTCTAAGTATTCTTAGCATTTTCTGTTATTTCTCTTTTCCTCATACTTTTTTGCAGGACGTTTTAGTTAGAAAAATAAAACTTCAAATAGCAAATGAGAGAATAAAGATATTTTTAAAGCACTTAGAAAATTGCTAAATGTATGTAATTTAATTTTTAGGAGCAGCAAGGTAGAAAATGGGCCTTAGAAAGTGTCATTATGGAAATGTTACATTCTGATTAGTTAACAACTCTGATACTATTCTAGATTAGAACAAATTTAGACAATTGAATCTTTTTGTATTATCGGAAAATTTTGCTAGGTTTACTAAGAGAAATTTTACTAAGCTTTTCTCAAGGCATTTTTTTTCTCAAGGGATTTAAAAATCACTTCTTTATATTATTTATTTTCTGCACTATATAGCATATACAGCCTTGACTAACACTAACAGCAACCATTTTTGTTACCTTTCTCATCCTTCAGTGACTTTCACCTTCCTCATATATATTTACACTGATTCTTAACCTCTCTTTTGGTTTATAATTTACTATACCTGGCTCATCTGGCACATTACAAATTTCTCTCCATGTATGTTATTTATTCAACCCTTATCTTTTACTTTGTGAGCAATAAAAATTAAGTTCCAGCTGAGAAAATACATATGAAATTGTTACGCAAAATATAAGAGGAAGGCAAAATACTCTTGATGATAGTGTTATTATAATATTTAGTAAGGTTCTAATTTTGAAAAAAAAAGGATTTTATAAGAGTTAACAACAGAGATCTGAGACTTTTTGTTGTTGTTTTGTTTTGTTTAAATCTATGAGGGTTTATAGCTATAACATTTCTGGGAAGTTAGGATGAATCCTCTAAATTATCTTAATTCAGTGTAGTGGGGAGAGAAAATCAGACCTCTTTCCTATTTTAGAGACTCTTCAAAAGTTAGTAGTTTCTCCACTTCTCATAAATGGCATTTTCCTTTCTTTTAAGTTATGCAAATTTCTTGATTTCTACTACCAAATGGCTTATTTTGAAGGATTCTATAACTAGAATAATATTTAGGTGTTGTAATAGAATGTTTAAGATGTATGATCAAATCACATCATGCCAGATCATAGAAAAAGCCACTGATTCTTTTGCTTTTATGAATATCAAGGTTAGAAAGGACATCAAGGAGATCATTACTATTTATAATATCCACATCAACGTCCTTCCAAGTGAAAATCTGAGATATCATGGAAGCACTAACAAAATGTGGATAATAATACCTCTTCATAAATGACAAAAATTTTTAAAAAAGATATATATAAAGCACTATAGGCCCATTACCTATTTCTTGGCAATTTTTCAATCTCTGGACTGGCTACAATTAAACTACAGATGGAAAGGATAAGACAGTCTTTAATAATAAAAGCAGTTATGCTCATACTTGAGCTTATTTGTCCTTCATCCTTTATACCAAGTGAATCTTATCTTTGTTCTTTGGCATTCAACATATTCAAAAAACAACAAATGAAAGATTTTTTTCATTTTCTTTGAAACTGTGCCAAGATTCTATCATCTCAGTCTCCGCTCACTGCAGAAAGTTTGCTATCACTGTTTATGTCATGTTAAATAAGTGTCACCGTAGCACAGAAAACATCAGCTTTTCCCGGCCAAAATAACCAAGTGGTATGCCAAACTGAAAAGAGGCGACTCTGTGTGACTGCCTATGGGACATTTACAGAGGGTGCTTAGGCACTCCATCTGTGAATTAGAGAAAATATAGATTTTTGTCAATATACTCTGGTCTCTTATAATATTGATTTTAGGAACCAAAAAATTTAGACAGTAAAGTGACAAAATTTCTAAGGTATGTGTTTTGTTCAAAGGCCAAAGCATGGTGAATTGACATCATTGACATACAGTCTTCAAAAATGAACATATTTCAGTCAGAAAACTGAATAATCTTTCTCTAAACAAGTCATTTCCAGGAATTATAATATCTGTCACATTTTAATAATGGGATATTATTTTAATAATGGGATATTATTATAATAATGGGATATTCCTTTTGTAATTATTGATTCCTCTTTAAACTGATTTACTGATGATAAGATTCCATCTTTTATCAAAATAAAATCCTTTAAAAAGACTTGTCTTCCCTTGTGGCTGATGCTTAGTAGTCATTATGAGTCTCACGCTCTTCTAAATATCTGATTGCCTTTCATTTTACTTTAATAAGACATGGATGTCAGTGTATTTGCTTACATTTGCATTGTGCTTAGAAGTTATTTCAGGCCACGTCTTAAAGATTTTGAGTTACTATAGTGTACAATAGTGATCTCCCATAGGCACATTCTGCTAACCATCTGAGGTCTTCCCGTCTAAACACAAAGTGCAACATATATTCTTCAATTCCATATTGTGAACTAACAACTTCCTCTAGGACCTGTAAACAGTGTATTGTACTACCTACTGGTTTATGTGATCAGGGAAAAGGACTTTAATTTTATGTCTCTTTACAAAAAATGTTCATTTGAGTAGCATATATGAATCAATTATTAATGAATGATTGTGTGCAGATATATTGAAGATAATGTTTAACTACATGTTAGTAGAAAATAATTTAAAAAACTGGTATTTATATTACACTGATTCTATTGAATACTGGAAAAGAATGTGAGATTTTTTTTTCCTCTCTTTTTTTAAAAAGCTGCTGTCGTTTCTTCTAAGTCTTTTTTTTTTTTTTTTAAGATTTTATTTATTTATTTGAGAGAGAGAGCACACAAGCAGGGGTAAGGGCAGAGGGAGAAGCAGACTGCATACTGAGCTCAGAGCTCCATGTGGGGCTTGATACCAAGACCCCTAGATCATGATCTGAGCCGAATTCAGACACTTAACCGACTGAGCCACCCAGGAGACCTAAGATGGTTTTTTTTTTTTGGAAAATTGGAGGATCAATTTGTATTCACACCACTGTACAGAAATAAAATATTTTATAAATTTATTCTGGCTCTTTTCTAATTATGATCATATCCCTTGCTGAGGTCTATAACTTTATTATTCAGTTTTGTAAGTTACCTGATACAGAATCTAAGGAACTTTTTTTAATTCAGTGGCCATGATATTGCAAAATTAAGGACATATACAAACTGTTGGTCACCTGGAACAGTAAGAATGTGAAAAATGATGAACAATGCCAGGTTGGGATTGTGCTGAGCCAGCTTATTTAGGTTTAGCTTGGGTAGTAAGCAGAACTAGAGCATTTAAGTATAAACTTCCTTTGATCACTTCCATAATATTAAAACAGACTGAATGACACCACTGCATAATAAACCAAATAAAATGTGCTGAGTAGTTAAGGTTTATAACAGATACCATTATGAAGGGCTAAAATATACACATTAAGTTATTTTTCCTGGGTTAAGTATGGAAATAGTTCTGAAAACACTATGTATAATGCATACAATTATGTCCTGTTTCAAGATAATCTTTATTTTTTTTATAAACCTCATGCCTTAAATCTAAAAAATCGAGCCTCATATTATAATTTTTTTAGAACTCAATAAGAATGTGTCTTATTTCTGATATCTTTTCACTCTGAGTAAATATCCAAAAAAACCACTTTAAATGATATCTAAAAGTTCTTTGAGTGTGGTTACATAAAGTTATGACAACTATTTATCCAATAAATAACAGGTTTTCAGCCTTAAATCTTTTTTTTTTTTTTTAAGATTTTATTTATTTATTTGACAGAGAGAGATCACAAGTAGGCAGAGAGGCAGGCAGAGAGAGAGGAGGAAGCAGGCTCCCTGCTGAGCAGAGAGCCAATGCGGATGAGGGGCTCAATCCCAGGACTCTGAGATCATGACCTGAGCCAAAGGCAGAGGCTTTAACCCACTGAGCCACCCAGGCACCCCTCAGCCTTAAATCTTATAAAGAAATTATTCTTTATTTCTTTTGAATAATAAGCAAACTGTTGTTCATATAACAGTGAGTCAATCTCAATTCCAGCTACTACACAAGTTTGTATTCTATCAGCATTTTCAAATATCATCCTGATTATCCACTTGTAAACCTCAATAACAACTGATCAAAGTATGCTGAGTGAATTGGATTCATTCATATTATTCATATATTAAACACATACCAATGTGTTTAAATACATACCAATTATATATTATATATTATTTACATATATACAGACTTTAAATATTGAATTAAATGGTTATTATAATATTAACATTAATAGTAGTAGTGATATTTTTAATAATAATAAATATCGAGGCTGAGGTTCAGGGAATTATGCTAATGCAGCCTTTAATCTAAAGGGTTGGGCTAATCTGAGTGATGCATTTAACCACTCTGGACATATTTAACTATTAATTGTTGAAATTGGACTAAATGTCTAAACTGCTTTGTGGCTTGGAGTTTGTTTGTATTAGTCTCTCTTCAGTGTTTGATTACCTTAGTTTCAGTCTTGACTCTATTATCATCTCAATGGTATTTAGTTGCCTACTTTTCTTATGTACTTTTAAATAAATTATTCCACATACTCCAGTGTCTTGTTGTCTAGACTTGTATTTGCTATTTGATCCACCTACTGATTTTTTTTTTTCAAGAATGAAGACTAGTCTTTGACCCATGGGATCTCACTGGCTCATGCTTTAGTTGAAGATACTTTTTATGTTGTCATTCATATGAAAAGATAGAAAAGGCAAAGATATAATGACAGAACCTAGGTTTGTAATTGTTAGAGCTAGGGATACGGATGAGGACAGATTGTGACAAATACATGAGAGAATGATAGGGTGATAGGAAGCTGTATATCATGATTGTAGTAGTATTTATATGATTGCATCTCATTTTCAGTCTTTAATTTGTACCTTTAAAATTGTTGAATATTGTTGTATGCAAGTAATACCTCGATGGACTAATTTTTAAAAACTGAAATATCACCTGAGAGGTAGAGCAAAGGAGAGCACCAACATCATCTTTTTCAGTTAACGGAAATGCATTTATTTATTTATTCTTTTTAGAGACAAAGAGAGCAAGAGAGCACAAGTGCTACTGAGGGAGAAAAGCAGAGGGAGAGGGAGAAAAAGAATCTTAAGTGGGCTCCACGCTCAGTGCGGAGCCCAATACAGGGCTCAATCTCATGACCCTGAGACCTTAGCTGAAATCAAGAGTCGGATGCTTACCTGACTAAGCCACTCAGGCAACCCAGTAATGCATTTATTCATAGGAAAGGTTAATGTGTATATATTATTTTAAAATAAACAATGCAACTGTATTTTATGTGTATTAAGCAACTTTGATAAGCCAAGCTGTTTCCTAAAACAACTTGTCACAACCAAAACAGGTTTAGAAGGATATCATTAACACAATCACTTTTTCATAAAACATCTTAAAACAATGTTTTCAAAATGTTCTGATGGATGTCTCTGATAGCATTAGTGGCCTTCCTCTTATCTTTGTTTTTTCCAATATTTTTAAAGATAAGAACTTACTTCATAAAAGAAAATAGGTGATACTGCCTTCACAAACAAAATATAATATAAAATATATTTAAAAATAATAAGTTAAAGTAGCAATGATGACAGGGGTATGAATTTTTTCTCTTTTAACAGACTTCATTTTTAGAGCTGTTTTGAGTTCACAGTAAAACTGTGTGTGGAAGGTAGAGAGATTTCTCATACACCACCTATGCCCAAATATGCATACTCCCTCATTATTAGCATATCCCACCAGAGCAGTACATTAGTTAAAATGGATGAACCTATATTGGCACATCACAATCACCCAAGTCCACAGTTTACATTAGGGTTCACTGTATGGGTCTGGACAACTGCTTAATGTCATGTATCCGTCGTTTAGTATCATGCAGAGTAGCTGCACTGCCCGAAAAAAAAGCTTTGTGCTCCACATAGCCATCTTTCCCACTGCGCAACTCCTGGAAATTACTGTTCTTTTTGTTGTCTCCATAATTTTACCTTTTCCAAAATATCATATAGTTGGAATTCTACAGTGTTAGTCTTTTCAGATTGGAAAGTGTTAGTCTTTTCAGATTTTCTTCTTCCTTATTTTATAAATTTTTATTCATTTATTTTAAGTAATCTCTACACCCAGCATGGCACTTGATCTCATGAACTGGAAATCAAGAGTTACACACTCTTCTGACAGAGCCAGCTGGGTACCCGTGGATTGGCTTCTTTCAATTAGTAATATGCATTTAAGGTTCCTCTGTGCCTTTTCATAGCTTGATAGTTCATTTCCCTTTATTTACATATCTACTCATTTATTTATCCAAGTTTTTATTTAAATTCTAGTTAGTTAACTTACAGTGCAATATTAGTGTCAGGTATATAATTTAGTGATTAATCACTTACATACAACACCAATCACAAGTGCCTTCCTTCATCCCTGTTATCCATTTAACCCATCCCCCCTTCCACCTCCCCTCTAGTAACTCTCAGTTTTTTCTTTTATGAGTATGTTTTCTGATTCCCCCCTCTTTTTCCCTCTATTCATCTGATTTGTTTCTTAAACTTCACATGAGTTAAATCATATGGTATCTTTCTCAGACTGACATATTTTGCTTAGTATAATACGCTCTAGGCCACCCACATTGTTGCAAATGGCAAGAGTTCATTCTTTTTGATGGCCGAGTAACATTTCATTGTATATATACACCATTTGTTTTTATTCATTCATCAGTTGATGACATTTGGGTTCTTTCCATAATTTGCCTATTGTTGATAATGCTGCTATAAATACAGGGGTGCATGTGCCCCTTTGAATCAGTATTTTTGTATCCTTTGAGTAAATATTTAGTAGCACAAATGGCTAGCAGGGTAGTTCTATTGTTTTCCAGAGTGGCTGAATCAGTTTGCATTCCCATCAACAGTGTAAGAGGGTTTCCCTTTGTCCACATCCCTGCCAACAATCGTTGGTTTTTGTGTTGTTAATTTTAGCCATTTTGACAGGTGGAAGTGATATCTCATTGTAGTTTTGACTTGTATTTCCCAGATGATAAGTGTTATTGAACATCTTTTTCACATCTCTTAGCCACCTGTATGTCTTCTTTGGAAAAATATCTTTTTATGTCTTCTGCTCATTCTTTAACAGGATTATTGTTGAGTTTTATAAGATCTTTATATATTTTGAATACTAACCTTTTATCAGATATGTTATTTGCAAATATCTTCTCCCATTCAGTAGGCTGTCTTTTAGTTTTGTTAATTGTTTCCTTTGCTGTGCAGAAGCTTTTTTATTTTGATGTAGTCCCAATAGTTTATTTTTGTTTTTGTTTCACTGCCTCAAGAGAGCTAGTAAGAGGTTGCTATTGCCAGTGTCAAAGAGGTTACTGCCTGTGTTCTGTAGGATTTTGAGTGGTTCCCTGTCTCACATTTAGGTCTTTCATCCATTCTGAATTTATTTTTGTGTCTGGTGTAAAAAAGTGGTCCAGTTTCTTTCTTTCTTTTTTTTTTTTTTGCATGTTGCTGTCCAGTTTTCCCAACACTGTTTGTTAAAAAGGCTGTCCTTTTTTCATAGGATATCCTTTCCTGCTTTGTCAAAGATTAGTTGACCATATTATTGTGGATCCATCTCCGGGTTTTCTATTCTGTTCCATTGATCTATGTGTCTGTTTTTGTGCTATTACCATACTGTCTTGATCACTACAGCTTTGCAATATAATTTGAAGTCTGGAATTGTGATACCTTCAGCTTTGCTTTTCTTTTTCAAGATTGCTTTGGCTATTCAGTGTTTTTTTTGGTTCCCTACAAATTTAGGATTGTTCTAACTCTGTGAAAAATGCTGTTGGTATTTTGACAGGGATTGCATTAAATGTGTACAATATTTGTTCTTCCAATCCACGAGCATGGAATGTCTTCCCATTTCTATTTGTCAGTTTCAATTTCTTTCATAAGTGTTTTATACTTTTCACAGTGCAGATCTTTCACCTCTTTGGTTAGGTTTATTCCTATATATCTTATGGTTTTTGCTGCAGTTGTAAATGGGATTGATTCCTTGATTTCCCTTTCTGCTGTTTCATCATTGGTGTATAGAAATGCAACAGATTGCCATATGTTGATTTTTTTTTATTTTTTAAAGATTTTATTTATTTATTTGACACAGAGAGAGAGATCACAAGTAGGCAGAGAGGCAGGCAGAGAGAGGGGGAAGCAGGCTCCCTGCTGAGCAGAGAGCCTGATGAGGGGCTCAATCCCAGGACCTTGAGATCATGACCTGAGGTGAAGGCAGAGGCTTTAACCCACTGAACCACCCAGGCGCCCCACCATATGTTGATTTTGTATCCTGATTTTATTGAATTTCTGTGTCACTTCTAGAAATTTTTTTAGAGGAGTCTTTTGGGTTTTCTACATATGTTTCTGTGTAACATCATGTTAACTGCAAATATAAGTTTTACTTTTTCCTTGCTGATTTGGATGCCACTTATTTCTTTTTGTTGTTTGACTGCTGTGCCTAGGGCTTCCAGTAGTATGTTAAATAACAGTGCTGAGAGTGGATATCCCTGCCTTGTTACTGACTATAGAAGAAAAGCTCTCAGTTTTTCCCCATTGAGGATGATAGCTGTGAGTTTTTTGTATATGGTTTTTATTATTTTGAGGTATGTTTCTTTTATCTTTACTTTGTTAGGGTTTTTATCATGAATGGATGTTGTACTTCATCAAATGTTTTTTCTACATCTATTGAGAGGATCATACGGTTTTTACCTTTTCTTTTATTAATGTGGTGTTTCACATTGATTTGCAAATATTGAACCACTCTTGCAGTCCAAGAATAAATCTCACTTGATTGTGGTGAATGATTCTTTTAAAGGACTGTTGGATTCCATTTGCTAGTATTTTGTTGAGAATTTTTGCCTCCATGTTCATTAGGGATATTAGCCTGTGGTTTTCATTTTTAGTGGGGGTCTCTGTCTGGTTTTGGAATCAAGGTAAGGCTGGCCTCATAGAATGAGTTTGGAAGTTTTCCTGCCATTTCTATTTTCTGGAATAGTTTGAGAAGAATGGGTATTAACTCTTCTTTAAATGTTTGGTAGAATTCCCCTCATAAGCCATCTGGGCCTAGACATTTTTGTTGGGAAATTTTTGATTACGATTCAATTTCTTTGCTGGCTATTTGTGTTCAAGTTTTCTGTTTCTTCTTGTTTCAGTTTTGGTAGTTTATCTTTCTAAGAACTTGTCCATTTCTTTCAGACTGTCTGATTTGGTGGCATATAATTTTCCTTAATATTCTCTTATAACTGTATTTCTGCGGTGTTAGTTTTGATTTCACCTCTTATTTGTGATGTGATTTTTTTGAGTCCTTTCTTTTTCTTTTTGATATATTTGGCTAGGGTTTTATCACTCTTATTTTTTCCCAAGAGCTAGCTCTTGGTTTCCTCAATCTGTTCTACTGATTTTTGTTGTTGTTGTTTGTTTGCTTCTATGTTATTTATTTATGCTGTAGTCTTTCTCATTTCCCTTTTGCTGCTGGCTTTAGGCTTTATTTGTTGTTGTCTTTCTGGCTCCTTTAGGTGTAACTGATTGGATGTAATGACTACAAGGATGGAAGATGTAGAGGAACAAATAAGTGATACAGAAGATATCATTACAGAAAATAAGGAAGCTGAACAAAAGAGGGAAAGAAAAATCTTGGATCACAAAAGTAGACTTAGGGAGTTCAGTGACTCTATCAAATGTAATAAGATTTGTATCCCAGGAGTCCCAGAAGAAGTGAGAAAATGGGGCAGAAGTTTTATGTGAGGAAATTACAGCTGAAAACTTCCCTAATCTGAGGAAGGAAATGAACATCCAAATCTAGGAGGCACAGAGATTTCCTATCAAAATGAACAAAAGCAGGTCAACACCAAAACATTTTGTAGTTAAATTTGAAAAATAAACTGATAAAGAAAAATCCAAAGCAGCAAGATTAGCAGCAGATCTATCCACAGAAATGTGGCAAGCCAAAAGAAAGTGGCATGATATATCAATGTGCTGAGTGGGAAAAATCTGCAGCCAAGAATACTCTATCTAGTAAAGCTATCATTCAGATAGAAGGAGAGATAAACAGTTTCCCAGACAAACATAAACTAAAGGAGTTCATGACCACTAACCTCATCTTGCAAAAAATATTAAAGGGGACTCTCTGAGTGGGAAGGGACAACCAAAAGAAACAAAAACTAGAAAGGAACAGAGAAAATCTCCAAAAACAATGACAAAACAAGTAATAAAATGGCACTAAATTCATATCTATTAATACCTACTCTGAATATAAATGGACTAAATGCTCCAATAAAAAGACACAGGGTATCAGAATGGATAAAAAAAACAACCCATCTATATGCTGCCAGTTTTGTGTTTTACATTTAAGACTGTGTTCGACTTCGATATAATTTTTGTGAAGGGTGCAACAACTAAGCCTACAGTCTTTTTTCTTTCTTGGTTTGAGATGTCTAGTTGTTCCAGGTCATTTGTTAGAAGGACTATCTTTGCTTCACTGTATTGCCTTTGCTCCTTTGTCAAAAATCAGTTCACTATATTTATGCAGGTCTTTTCTGGGCAATTTGCTAATATACACAAAATGTGTAGGCTAATGCTGGTATTTTGATTAGGATTGCATTGAATCTATTTCAATTTGGGAAGAATTAATATCTTGACAATATTGAGTCTTCCTATCATGAATATGGAATGTCTCTCCTTTCATTTAATTTTTCTTTGATTTTATTCATTGGAGTTTTGCAGTTTTCTTCATACAGATCTTGTGTACATTTTGTTAGATTTATGCCTAAGTATTTCAATTTTTTGAATGCAAATATAAATAATATTTTGTTTTTAATTTCAAATTCCACTTTTTCCTGCTGGTGTATAGGAATATGATTGACTTTTGTATATTAACCTTGTGTCCTGCAACCTCACTAAATCTCTTATTAGTTTCAGGAATTTATTTTTGTCAATTCTTTCAGATATTCTTTGTAGACAAAAGCATCATCTGTGAACAAAGACAGTTTTATATCTTCTTTCCTAACTGTATGACTTTTATTTCCTTTTCTTGTCTTATTTCATCAGCTTTCCAGTAGGATGTTGAAAAGCAGTGATGAGAGAAAACAATCTTGTCTTGTTTCTGATCTTACTGGGAAAATTTTGAGTTTCTTACCATTAAGTATGATGTTAGCTGTAGGTTTTTGTAGATACTCTTTGATCAAGCTAGGGAAGTTCTCCTCTATTCTTAGTTTACCAAGAGGTTTCTTTTTTTTTTTTTTCTCTCACGAATGGTGGTAGATTTTGTCAAATGCTTTTTATGCATCTATTGATATGGTAGTGTGGATTTTCTTCTTAAGCCTGTCCATGTGATGACTCATATTAATTGATTTTCATATGTTAAACCAGTCTTGTATACTTGGGATAAGTCTGTACATACCCATAGTTTTATAAAAATAAAGAAGTAACAATATAACAAATCAAGGACATAGAGAAAAACAATATGAAACAAATAAATTATTGAAAAAGGGGTATGGTACAATAAGAATTCTGATGAAATTAGTCAGCCTAGATTCACAGTTTGAGCTGAATAGTGAAGTGGTATGGTACGATAAGAATTTTGATGAAGTTAGCCTAGATTCACAGTTTGAACTGAATAGTGAAATAAACGTTAGCTAGATATAAAACATCTGTGTAAAACTATTACAGGATATTAGAAATAAAGGGAAATTCACTGAGTTACATATAATATTTGTAAAATGTTAAAAGATGATGAAAGTTCTCTCTCATCAAGTACAATATGACCTTTTCATACAGACCTTTCCATATTAATTTATTTGTAGGGTTTCTTCCTTTTTTACCTTTTTTCAATTTGCTCTTTGATCCTACCACAAAAAGAAAGGTTTCCCAGAATGCTTCAATTCATAGGGGTTCTAATCAGCATAGATTCTCTGATACTGAGATAGTTGAAAGCTATACCCAAAGACCTTAAAGCCATAGCATTCACTTATATATTTCCTCACTGGAATGAATTCTTCAGTGAAGAATAAGTCTTGAGCTATAACAGAACTTTTTCCAGTTTGATCCCTAACATCCATAAAATGTCTTTCCATATTACTCATAATGCTCACATTTGAAAAGTTTCTTACCAGTATCACTTCTGGGACGGTCAGTAAGATATTAACCTTACACAATGCCTTTACACACTTTTTATATAGTTTCTTACCCATGTAACTTTCATGATATTGAGTAAATTATAAGTCCTGTGGAAAGATCTTCCCCACTTTCCTTCTATTCATCAGATTTTTCATCTTATGAATCATCTTTTCATATGATTAAAAAAAATCATATATGAAAGAAATGATCCACTATTAAAGGCCTTCACACATTTGTTGAATTTTAGGGTTTACCACCCATGTCACTATACCAATATGAATAAGTTAATTATTTAGACAAATATAATATAAATAATATAATATAATATAATATAACATAAATATGCCTAGATTCCCTCCATTCATAGAGTTGTTCATGAAATGACTCTGATTTTGAGTAAATCTGAGCCACCATTAAAGTTATTTCTACATTTCTTAACACTCAGAGCATTTTCTTCATCATTTATACTTGGATGTAAAATAAGGGATGTGTGCTAAAAGTGAGCATGTATTATTAGGTGAACATTATATGCCTGAAATGTCCTCCTGAGATCTGTTTTGTTTATCAAATTGGATATTCTATATATATTCTATATATATTCTATATATATCTATATAAAATATTCTAATATCTTCAGCAGGAGAATTCAGATCTATGCATTGTAATTTTTCCATTCTTCCATCATTTTCCATTTGAATGATCTTATTGCATCTATTTCAGTTTTGCAAGATAATGTCTTGGTCTTATCTCTTGATTCCTAATCTGAATACAAGCTTCATCCCATTCCCTTCCATCCAAGATTCCTTCCTTTACTCCAATAAAGAAAGCAATAATGGATTAGAAATATAAAGTCTTATTAAAACTAAGCTTCTGAAGTATACAGCCCTCTATGGTCACATTACAGAAAATGACTGTCCCTGGGACCATGTTGTTAAATTTTCAAGAAATGATTAGTTCTGTTCCAGTCTCTTTTTTTGAAACAAACAAACAAACAAACAAATATCCTGAGAAGTGAGGGCCACATGGTAGCCAATGTGCTATATGGCTTTTGTGACTAGGCTATAATGTCTTTTTAAATGATAGGAAACTTACTCTATGAGATACTAGAGACCAAATATCTAACTAGAGATAAGACTCTTGTTCTAAAATTGAAGACTGGTGTTCCATTCAATACTTGTCTAATTTGCTCTCATCTTTGTAAATACATCAATAATGACCAAATAAACACATTTCTCCCTTCCAACCAGCCATCATGTGCTTTACTCTTTATTCTCTTTTATTTAATCTCTAAGTTTAAGAATAAAATTAAAAGTTTGTTGAGTTTTTTTTTTGTTTTGTTTTGTTTTTTGTGTTTGGTTAATTTTAAATCATGTATTTGGCAAAAGTTCACTTCATTTTCTTTATTTCAAACGTGTTTTCTTAAAATTTCTTTATCTACTTTCTTTTTTTTTTATGATACGTTGAGAATAGAAATGCCAAAGATATAGAAAAGGTATGATTTTAAAATGTCATTCACAATACATGATAAGATTCCATAACTTCTACCACTAGAAGTTAATTTAACCTGCTCATGAATAGTTATGCTTTCTTTAAAAGAATGCAGACACTTAACTGGGGACCAAAAAAAGACTCCTCCTAAACCACATTTATCTGAGAAATTATCATTAATAGCATGTAGTCTAACAATCTTCCATTCCCTCCAGTTCTCTTCTGCTAATTTTATTAATTTTGAGGGGCAAGAGGAGACTTTAAAACTTGACCATCCATTCAAAGTAATTAGCCTTTGAATTCATGGCCTGAAAAATTAAGATTGATAACACACAATAGCATGTCAGATGGGTTACTAAACTTATATACATGGCCAACTCATAACTAAAAACATTGATAATTTCTAATTTTCTGAAAAAGATAAAGTCCCTCAGAAGAATAACATCACTTTTGAAATAACACTGTGACATTATAAGGTGTTAGTTTAAAATAACCCCAAAATAATTGTTCGTGAATAATAGCTGATTGTTATATCCAATGCTACAGAAAGATACTTTCCACCTTTAGTGTCTTCTTTGCAGATCAAACCTTCCCTGAAACTGTATTATTTTAATAAATAATACCATCCATCTACAATTTTTTCTGTTAAGTAGAAATTTTAATGAATTCATCCTTTCTGACATTTGCATTTGTCTTTAAATGCCACAAGATAACAGGATTTTAATCATTCCAAATAGCTTTTTAATTACAGAACTAATTACTTCTGCAGAAGGTTAAGCTCCACAAACAGGAATAAAACTGTTTGCTTGCACTTTTTGCGAAGACTGCTGTTGTGCTCCTGATTTAGTATTTGGTAAATTTATTTGGTCAGTTTTATCTGACTTTTTAGTATTAAGAAGAAAGAGTTCAGGTTTAAGAGAATTTGACATTATGCAGTGTGAATCAACTAATGTTACTTTAATTAATTATAGAATCAGAGAGGGAATAAGAGACACTCTGCACAAGAAATGGCAGATAAGTAACTGCTAGCTCCAGTCTCCAAAGCTGTACCAGAAGCATATTATTTCAGTCTTCAGGAAACCCGTTGTTGATGTCTTTAGTGCTCATGAAAGAATTTACTGTAAAGTTCCTTGCCAAAAAGAGGATTACTAGTTTAGAGCTGTGTTCTGAGTGAGGACTCAACTAATAATTTGTAGAGAGAAAAATCTACCAAATTATTTCTTTTTTTGGTGGTGGTTAAATATTTTCTCCTGTATGCTTCCTTGCAAGGCTCAACTGAGTGATATTTTAGTGTATAGTATCATATAAATAAAAAATTTGTTGTATTCAGCTGTCCTAGTTAACTTTTTCAAAAGCTTACATGTGAACACTGAAAATGTGCCCTAAAGAGGATAATCTTTGTATGTTATGCATTCTCCTCTATTAAAAAAAAATGCCATAATTGTTTATATATTCTTATTTTCTGTATGTAAAAATGGTCAAAGTTCATGACAATTTGTTTATATCACTATGGAAAAATTTTTACATTTCTCACACTCATTATATCTGCAACTGACAGAAAAAAACCCGCACGATATCATACAGAGACTAAAACCCAAACTGAGGGTTTTGGAGGGGAGGGGGTTGGGGGGTTGGGTGAGCCTGGTGGTGGGCATTGAGGAGGGCGTGTATCACATGGAGCACTGGGTGTGGTGCATGAACAATGAATCTTGGAACACTGAAAAAATAAAATAAAATTTAAAAAAAAGACCAAAAAAAGAGAAACAATCATGAATCTCTTAACTGGGCAGCTATGTTTAACAAAGAGTATCTGTTTGACTAGTAAGCTCACTCCCTAACCACATTGAATACTACAAACCAAATACTATTCCTGATCTGTAAGGAACTTGTTACAGGAGATGCTCCATTCATAGTACTTGACATTTAGTCACCAACGTTTCAAGGTTGGAGAAAGATAAAGTTTCCATTGCTACGATCCCATTTCACATTAAGAAAGTGAGTCTCGTCAAGACGGAGTCAAATGAACAATGATTGTAAACACTGGTAAATACTTTTTTTTTGGTAGAGATTTTTCTAAAGACTAATTGTATGTCTTCTGGCATAAAGATTTTTATGTTCAGCTTAGTTGAACCAGCTTTCATTGGAGTGCCCACCTTATATCAGACCCAGTACCACATCCATGGGATATAGCAAGAATAAGTAGCTCATCTGCTTGATGCTTCTTGCAGTCTGTTTTGCTAATATGTAAAAATAATATGTAAAATGAGGTGCAAACTGTTATGATAGACTATGTACAGAAGCACAGAGTATGGGAATGGTACAAACTGGGGATCCAGAAAAGTCTTAAGAGAAGAGCTGGGGTTTCCTGACAGATAGACAAGATAAGCATTAGCAAAAATAGAAAAGCCTTAATTATCAGTGTCATGTGAAAGCAAGATACTGTTGAGTATGTGGCAGAGTAAGAAGTGGGAGAGAGGAAGAACAAGCAGATGAATTTGTAAAAATGTAGGGTGTAGCTAGATGTGAGTTTTCTAAATCATGCCAAAGATTGTGTGCTTTCTCTAATAAAGATGAAGAGATAGTGAAGATGTATGTAACAAGGAGGATACCATCAGATAAAGATTTTTATTTTAGATATATTTTCCTGTAAGAAGCATTGGGTTGTGTTCACTTATTTGAAATGTTACATTGTTCAATTCCTAGTTAATTGTGTAATATGGGGTAAAATAATTAACTTCTCAAAGGATGCCATTTACTCATCAGCAAAATGAAAAATAACTTCCTATCTCAAAATTGCAAGGATTAAATGCTATAATCCTCATTTAGTAGTTGGCACATGGTAATTGGTAGTAATAACTAACAAGTTTTTTTTTTCTTTATTTGTATAATGATTGGGTTGGCATCATTAATCTGTGAAGAGATTATTTTTTAAACTGAAGAAAATTTCATTATGCTATTTGAGAAAAATAGGGCTTACTTCACACAGGACACAACAAATAAACCCAGAGGTATTAAAGATTTAATGTGAAAGTAAAAAACAAAACAAAAGAAAACAAAAATCCTCTAAAGCTATTAGGAAAAAAAAAAGATAGGAGAATCATATCATGACTCTGTAATGGAAAATAATTTTCCTTAAGTAAATCACTGAACCAAAAATGGGAGAACAAATCTGTAATATCAAAATTAAAGGATGGTATGAATGAAATTTAACAAGCAAATAAACAGTGAAAATATCTGCAACATGAATAATTATTAAAATATTATTATCTGAAGTATAGGGAATTCCTGAGAAGTAGCAAGAAAATTCAGTAAAAATCATAAGGAAATTGGCAAATAAAATTCATAAGTTAGTCATCAGAAGAGAATCTCATAGGCTGAAAAGACTATGAAATGATGTTTAAGTTCTGATAATAAAAGGAAAAAAGTTACTATTTTTTCTCATCAAATGGAAAAAATAACATTAAACAGAGGATGATAATGAATGGAACCATGTTGAACTATTGATAAGAATATAATGTTGGAAGAAAACAGATATATTTTATCGTTTATTGTGCTCATATTATATCACTCAGAAATTCTTTTTCTGAATACATACCCAGAGAAATTTAAGTATAAATACCCAAAGAAATCTGTACAAAGAAGTTTGATATTGGAAAAATTGTCATAGAAAAGCAGTAGATACTACCTAAATGCACATCAATTAAAAAAAACAAAAACCTGCATAAATAAAATGTAACATACTATGAAAACTCTGTAGCAGTTACAAGGAAGTAACTAGATAAGCATGTACCAATATAGAAATATTTAAAATATAATTCTGTGAAAAAAGTGTAAGATATAGGATGCCATTTATCCAAATTTAATATAAAAGTGACTCATGACAAAGGATAATGAGATTATAGATAAAAGATAAATGCAAAATAATATAAAAACAAAAGCCAGACATCCTATAGAACAATGATGGAAGTATACAACTATCTTAATATTATGATTCAGTTTTGTGACTCTGAAGTTCAAAATGAAGTGGGGAAGTAAGATTAAGTAAAATATATATTGAATTTATGTATAAAATTAACATATGAAGGAGCTAGAAAAATAGCACAAGAAAAACAAATTTTATATCACATGTAAAAAGATTTAAGAAGCAAGAATCAAAGAGAATATTATTTTAATAATATGCTAGAAAAATTAAAGCACAAAGTATATGAATAGCTAGACAAAAGCATTTGGTCAATACCTAGTCTCACTGAAGGCAGACAAGTAATCTAACCAGCACCACTCCTGGAACTAGAAGGACACAGTATTGTGTCTATCTATACCCTAGATATAATATGGATAGATTTGGCCAGGCCACTGACAGTCATACTTATAGACTTGGAGGATTAGACAGTGAGTCTCTGAGTAGTTAAACATGGCTATTATCTTGATGGCCTTTAATTTACCTCTTCTATGTACAAATAGAGATAACCCATGGTGGAATACCAATGGCGGAATAATAATTTGGTTAAAGAAAAAATGGAGCCATACAACCAAACAATTGTACTACTATACATTTACCCAAAGGACACAAAAATACTGATTTGAAGGGCCCGTATATTCCAACGTTTATAGCAGCACTATCAACAACAGCCAAATTATGGAAAGAGCCCAAATATCCATCAACTGATGAATATTACTCAGCCATCAAAAGATCGAAATTTTGTCATTTGCAATGACATGGATGGAGCTAGAGCATATTATGCTAAGTGAAATATGTCAGTCAGAGAAAGACAAATACCATATGATTTCATTCATATGTGGAATTTAAGAAACAAAACAGGTGAACATAGAGGAAGGGGAAAAAAAGAGGGAAGCAAACCATAAGAGAGACTCTTAAATGTAAAGAACAAAGAGTTGCTGGAGGGGAGATGGGCAGGGCGATGGCTTAAATGGGTGAGGGATATGAAGGAGGACACTTGTTATGCTGAGCACTGGGTGTTATATGTAAGTGATGAATCTAAATTCCAGTCCTGAAACCAATATTAATATATGTTAAATAACTAGAATTTAAATAAAAATTTGAAAAAAACAAAACAAAACAAAAAAGACAAAAATGGAGTTTCTTCTTAATTCAACTTTTAAAAAAAATTGTAAGAGTAGATTAGATGTAGCACCAGAAATATGTCCAGAGTCTTTTAATGATTCAAAGCACATTCATAACCAGCACTCACAGAAAAGTAGAAGAGGCAGAGAGAGCAAATTTAGTGTATCATAATCCAAAGCAAAGTAGGTAGATGAGCCCTTGCTCATACTAACTGTAGGAGTATGAAAAATTCATTGTTACAGAGGATAAAATTAATCAATTCAAAGCAGAGAATGGATAAAATCAAGTGGCTTGTGGATATTAAAAATATATTTAATCAAAATACCTGATTTGTTAAACTAGTAAATATAATTATTTAATTACTACACTGTGAAGAAGTGAATGGAAATTTTGTGTTTGCTAACGGAGGTGGAGTGCCTGGTAAATAATGAGAGATTTTCTGTGAGCATAGACATGTGACCACATTAAGTTATTGTCCAATTAAATTCAGATACTTTTAAAACCATTTAAATGAGGACAATCTTAAAAGATTATAAAAAATTGCACATTTAGGGGCGCCTGGGTGGCTCAGTGGGTTAAAGCCTCTGCCTTCGGCTCAGGTCACGATCTCAGGGTCCTGGGATCGAGCCCCACATTGGGCTCTCTGCTCAGCAGGGAGCCTGCTTCCTCCTCTCTCTCTGCCTGCCTCTCTGCCTACTTGTGATCTCTCTCTCTCTGTCAAATAAATAAATAAAATCTTTTAAAAAAATTGCACATTTGGATTTTTAAGCATAATTTGGTATGTAGTATTTTACAGAGAGGAAGGGTACCTAATTTAGATAATCTTGGTTTTGCAGCATATGTTTAATAAAAATCCATCTTACAATTAGAACACATGGCATGTAATATAACATTGCTTTTCCCATTTCATACTTCAGAATAAACTAATAAACGAACTCAGTTTTATAGAGATGTCTCCTTTTTTGTAAACAGGATGTGCCAGCACTTATTCCTCATTTTCAATTTTATGAAAGCTAACTTACTAGTTTTATGACTAAAATTTCAGGTCACTTACATCTTAAGAAATAGTTATATAATTCCTGAGAGATGGATTTTGTGATTTGCATATAGATCAATACCCAGGTTTCTGTGCAGAGTATCATTTTAGTGACTATTTTTGATAGATATTTGGAAATAATCCAACACCTCTATGTATATGTTTTGCTTACTTGAGGGAAAGTGTTTATAACTTTTTAAAAAATACATAGAAATTATAAAGTGTGGTTCTTTTTTTTCTTTTTTTGTTAGAAAACATTTTATTTTTTATTTTTATTTTTTTTCCCAAATACTTTTATTTTATTTCTAAAGTGTGGTTCTAATTGTGTTGCCATATTTAGAAAGCAGGTTAGTTTTTCTTCAGGATGACCCGTACAGAAAGCTAGCAGTGTAAACATGAAATTATAAAATCTTATCAAATGGGCAAAGTTTAACATTTTGGTTTTTATTGAAAAAAAATACAGATTTATCTTTTTTTTTAAAGATTTTGTTTATTTATTTGACAGAGAGAGAGAGATCACAAATAGGCAGAGAGGCAGGCAGAGAGAGAGGGGGAAGCAGGCTCCCCGCTGAGCAGAGAGCCCGATGCGGGGCTTGATCCCAGGACCCTGGGATCATGACCTGAGCCAAAGGCAGAGGCTTTAACCCACTGAGCCACCCAGGTGCCCCACAGATTTATCTTTTGCTAAACATTTTACCCTGAAGCAATGCAAATATAAATTTAAATTAGATAAAAATAAATTACCTTAATATTTTCTCTATTATTTCTTTCTTTAAAATTTAAGTGTAGAGGGGCGCCTGGGTGGCTCAGTCATTTAAGCATCTGCCTTTGGCTTGAGTCATGATCCCAGGGTCTTGGGATCCACGTAGGGCTCCCTGCTCAGCAGGAAGGCTGCTTCTTCCTCTCCCCTTGCTCGTGCTCTCTCCTGCTCTCTCAAATAAATAAATAAATCTTTATTAAAAAAAAAAAAGAAACAATAATCCCATCAGATCAAAACCCCACCCTTGTGACCTCATTTAACCTTGATACTTCCTCAGAGATCCCATATCCATATACAGCATATTGGAAGCCAGGGCTTCACCATATGAATTTTGGGGGGATATAAATATTCAGTCCCAGAATGCGTGCCCTTCTCATATCCAAATATATATTCATTCTATCCCAGCAGCTCCAAAAGGTTTAACTCATTCCATCAACACTAAAATCTAAAGTCCAAAGTCCAAAGCTTCATTTAAATATTGTCTAAAAAAGACATGGGTGAGAATAGTACAATTTATCCTGAGGTTAAATTCCTTTCCATCTGCAAATCTGTGAAACCAGACAGATGTGCTTTCAAAATACAATTGTAGGACAGACATAAGATACACATTTCTATTTCAAAGTGGAGAAATCAGAAAAGAAAGAAAAGCAGTGACAAGTCCCAAGCAAGTCTGATACCTAGCAAGGCAAATTCCAAGAGATCTTAAGGCTGGAGAAAAACCCTCCTTGGTTCAATGCTCTGCCTGCTGAACTCAGTTGGGCTATAGTACTGCACTGGGTGGAGGTCCTGCCTCTGAGCAGGAGTTCTGCCTCTGGGCAGAAGCTGTCTGACTGGTTGAAACTGAGTCAGTGTCCCTGATGATCTCTGAATCACACTTGGGGTCATCCTTCCCTTTTCTTAAAGAATAGGAATTTAAGGATGGCACTTGTGTGATAAGCACTGGGTGTTGTATGTAAGTGATTAGTCATTAAATTCCACTCCTGAAACTAATATTACACTGTATGTTAACCAACCGGAATTTAAATAAAACTTGAAAAAAAAAATCTTAGCAAATTAAAAAAAAAAAAAAAAGACTAGCGCCTGTCTGCAGCCAAGTAACTCTATGGCCCCACTATGTAAAGCCAAGAAATCTGAGGCTTCCTTCAACTTGTACAATCCCCACCACATTCAGTTCAAACTAGCAGTGTGTTCGCTCTTATAATCACATAGTCTATTAATTTAGTGATAGTGCAGCCACATCTTTGGTGTTCTCTTCAGAAGATACTTTCCCATTTTTTGAAAATACGGACAGACTGAGAATTTTCCAAATATTTAAATTCTATCTCCAGCTTTACTTTTTCTCTGGGGGCCCGTGGCAAAATCATCCTTTAATATCCATGTTTCCACCGACTGTCCTTTCATGGCAATTTGGCTTTCTCTGACATGAACCTTAAAATTCCTCCAGCCTTTTTTAATTCCTTTTTGGTGTTCCTTATGGAAAATCTGTTAGTAATTCACATCTACTCTTTTTCTAGGAATAGGTCTTAATGTTCTTGTATGCTCTGTGGCCCATGCCACTTTCAGAAGTGTGTGTTAAGGTAGGAAAATAGGTGGATTAATCACATGATTCCAGCATATGGTGATTGAATGCCTCATTGTCATTTCATTTGGATGCATCTAGTATGTTAGACTGTATCCTGTGAACAGGATTTCAGTCAGGATTATGTCTGTACAGGGGACAAATATCTTTCTGGGAGAAAAAAGACTAAGGGACACATAATAATTATTATTTTTTTAACATAGACAGAAATATAGTTCCCAGTGTCTAGGAACATCAAATCAAATCAATTGATACATATTCCTTATGTCATGTTGGCTTTATTTCTCATAGTTGGAAACTGTGACAGGCTCTATGGTCCTTTAGTAAGAACATTCCATGCTCCAATATTAATTAATCAGTGATTCTGTAGCCAAGTCACTGCAACCCAAAAGGAAGAGAAGATCCCATCATTCTCTGGAGAAATTATGCTGTGTAAATTAGCAAGTCCCCAAAAATAAGTCACTTTGCATGGGTTCTTGTGTAGTCATGTCCACTGTGTATATTCTCATGCCACCATTCATTTGTGATCAAAGGAAAAGTTAACAAAGAAAGAGAACATTAGTGCAATATATATAGATACATATTTTTTTCACATAATGAAATGTGACTTATTAGTCACATAATGACTAGTATGAGGGTTATCAATCAAAAGAGCAATATGGTTCAAGGGACTCTGAAGATTTTATTAGATTCTACTTTTTCCGAATATATTAGGAATGGCAAGAAAAAGTTCTGCACTTAGTAAATCAGCATATTTATTGGCTAGAAATCACAAAATATTAAAGTATGAGAGAGAGAGAAGACATCATTTTGCTATAATTTATTAATCTACTATGTAGAAAAATGAGATTCAAGTATATTAAGCGGTTTATCTAAGGTCACAAAGATAATTAGCAAAAAGTGGAACAAAACTTCTGGTTCACTGCTTTTTGTGTACTATTGCTTTTTTGTTTTCCAGAATTTGAAATACTGCAAATATAGTTAAAAGTGACAAGTGAATGGTCCACACTAGAAAAAATCTTTCTGTTGAAGTAGGAATCCAGGTCTGAAATTTTGCAGAGAGGAAATGTCATTTCTCTAATTAAGTGAGAGGAGAAAGAAGTCTTGGCATGCTGATTACCTGGGACAGAGCACTGGACAACCATCTGCAGTTACAGAATCAAATAAAATGTAAGCAGAAAAAAGAAGAAATAGACTATTTTAGGTAGCTTATCCCCTAAACAGTGTCAGAGTCAGAAAGGTTGTTTCTTTCACCACAGTCGTCTATAGCTTCATATAGACAATACATCATATTTCTAATTTAGCACTGTATATAGTATTCATTGTTTTTTTTTTCTCCTGGTGTCTATGAAAAATTCTCTTTTCTACATTAATGACAAAATATGATTAATTATATGTGATTATGTAGTGAAATAAAGTGATACCTCTTCATAAGCTATTACCAGCAGTACACTTGTGTTTATTAACTATTTATATGTATTTAATTAACTCTTGAAATGTATACCCATAGATGAATACTTAATACTAAATTATATAAATGTAATAACAAATCTCATTCCTGTTATATCTTGTGAAAAGCACTAAATCATTATCAAGAAATACTAAGTCAACTATTTCCTGCTTTTTTTCCTCCTGAACATTATCAAAGTTGAAAAATAAAAAATCTTTCTTTTTATTTTTAGGATTTCCTTATTGAATGCTTCAAGTTGTGGCATATCAGCTTATAAGGAAATGAGAAGCATTTTAGATACAATAATTACTTTCTCATTTTTATTGCCAATCAACATGAAATTCAGATAAATCCAAGTAAAAAATAGAGCTGAAATATGCATTTTGATCAGAAACATACATGTTAGAAAAGTCTCTGGAAATAAGCCAATTCAGTATGTGTTTCTTATGATAAAGAGATATCAACGACAGGACCTCTAACAGTTCAAATCTGAGATTTGTGAAAAACACTGAATTTATTTTTTAAATATTATTTTGTTAACAGTACAGCAGACAAGAGTATCTGAATGATAATGTACATATTTAAGTGTATGAGTTAAGCACATTAATTTGAGTTTAATAATGCTTGAAAAAGGCTGTGAGGTCATTGTAGATCAGATTTTAAACACCAAAGGCTGTGCCTATGTGAGACTGAGTTGGATAATAGAACTCTCTAGAGGAAACTGGAATAACAGAATCAAGATACATTAAAAGAATGGAAAATGGTATTTATTTTTTTAACTATACAATCTAAAATACGGTTGAAAGGGGAAAAAAGCAATCAGATGGCACAGAAACATCACAAAGAGATTGTTCTGAAGAGTAAATGAGCTATTATTGTTTTGAATATTAAAATTGGTATTTCATAAAACCTTAGGAATATAGACATTTAATTATTTGCACTATCACAATTGGCAAGTTACGAATGCATTTTGACCTCGAAATCAAATTTATATTTCATTATATGACTGAGTATCATGTGGGATAATTGATTCTTAAAATTAAATATCCATGTATACATATATTTGATGGGAATATATGTTGTATTTTAATAGAAACATACTCTAAAACTTAAAATTAGCTTGATATCAACTTATCTTCATAAAAATCCAATCAAAATTTTAGTAATCCAAAGAAGATTCCCTCTCTTGAATCTTTTAGAAATGTAATGTTGCTGAGGAATTATATGCTCCTTGTAGATCTTAACGAAGAACCTCAAAAGATTAATTCCAGTAATAGTGTGAATTGAGTAACTCTCCAGTTATTTTCTTTAGTAATCTGAAATAAAAATAAACTTAAATTGAAGAAATCCAATCAGCTGTGACTCTGAGAAGTCTGAATTCAATCAAATTAATCATAATTTCATGTAGCCCATTGAAATCTACACTAACATCATCCTAAATATTATGGACTCATTGACACTGGCAAGAATTAATCAGAGAAACCAAAATCCCAAAAAAGAAATGTTTGTTTGATCGTGAGTCTAGAACATATATGAAACAGGGCTCATGGTTAGGCGCAAACTAATTTTTTCCTTCCCTTGTTATTTAGTATCCTTTCTACTGTTCCTATAATCACACTCCTCTTTCATTTTCTTTGGGGAACTTGTATTTTCTCCACCTCATCCATTTGTTTTCATTGGGAATGCCTATGTTTTTACCTGACTCCATGCTTGGCCATGGTTGACTAGTTCAATAGTAAGTTCAAGTCAAGCAGAGATTTTCCCTAAGAATTTTCAAAATATTCAGGCTTTATGGTGGTAGATATTAAAAAGTGAGGGACTTGAGATTTGTAAGTAGTCAAGTGTTCCCTTATGAGAAATGAGCTTTCAGTGAGAGAGAATGAAATATACCTGTGTAGAAAAATGTAATTCACACCTGCTCTGGTGTGAATTTAGTTTGTTTGCTTATTTTTAAATTTAGAAATTTCTCTCTCTTTTTTTTTTTTTGATCATTTAATCTATTCATTTTTGGAGTTTCCTGTTTTTCTACATGAGTTCAAGTTCAATTTCCATAATTTCTAATCAGAATAGAAACGAACAGTAGAATGGGCCTGAATAGATTTTATGTTTACAAATATTGTAGGAAGATGGATACAAAGCAAAAATTTCTGCTGAATGGTTCACTAGGTTAATTTTATTTAACTATTTTCTTAACATCTGTCTGCATAGTTATCATGTTGTCTCTATAGTGGCAGAATTGACTGATGGGACACTACTCTCTCAGTTCACATTCTACCTCACTACAAATGCCTTCTCAGCTTCCACTGCTGGTTTCTCCTCTCCTTGTCTTTGACCTCTAAACTTTTCAGGAATCCAGAGTTCAGTCTCAGAAATACTGCTCTATACCATCTATACTCACTTCCCAGAGTTCTCAGGGCTTTATTTATTTATTTAAAAGATTTTATTTATTTATTTGACAGAGAGAGAGATCACAAGTAGGCAGAGAGGCAGGCAGAGAGAGAGGGGAAGCAGGCTCCCTGCTGAGCAGAGAGCCTGATGCAGGGCTCGATCCCAGGACCCTGGGATCATGACCTGAGCCGAAGGCAGAGGCGTTAACCCACTGAGCCACCCAGGTGCCCCTCTCAGGGCTTTAAATAATATCCATATGCTGACTATCCTAAATTTAATTCAAATCCAAGGCCAGGCATATCTATTCTCTGCCTGTAAGACATGTATGCCACATGGCCTACCAGAACTCACTAGAGATGTCTAGTAACATCTCAAGATTAACATCCACATTTAGCTTCAGCATCCACATATCGTAAACTTACTATTCCTACAATCCTCATCTCAAAAAATGCCTCTGCAGCCTCCTACATGTGCAAGCAAAAAAAGGACTGAGAGTAATTTTTGAGGTATATGTATACACAAATCAATAGGCATACCTCAGAGATACTGTGTTTGATTTCAGACCACAGAAATGAAGCAAGTATCATAACAAGGTGAGTCAAATAATTTATTCATTTCCAGTGCATATAAAAGTAATGTTTACACTGGGAGCCTGGGTCAATTAAGTGTCTGATTCTCGATTTCAGCTCAGGTCATGATCTCAGGGTCAAGGAATGGGGCCCCGTGTCAGGCTCCACATTCAGAAGGGAGTCTGCTGGAGATTCTCTCTCTCCCTCTTCCTCTGCCCCTCCTCTGGTTCTCTCTCTCTCTGATAAATAAATCTTTAAAAAAAGGAATGTTTATACTATACTGTACTCTATTAATTGTGCAATAGTATTATGTATAAAAAATGTACATACCTTAATTAAGAAATACTATATTGCTAAAAAATTTTATCATCTGAGCTTTTAGTGAGACATAATCACTGATCACACCTCACCATAATAAAAATAATAATAATGTAAAAGCTTGAAATACTGCAAGAATCACCAAAATGTGACACAGTGAACAAACGTTGTTTCCTATTTTCTAGCAGTGCAATCTCAATTAAAATCCTTTCCTATAAACTTGAATCTTTTTAATGTGTGTGAACTGATTACTTAATTTCTCTGATCCTCAACAATTATTTCACTAGTGAATTTTGTACATATGAAAGTGTGTGATGTCCACTCTATATATGGGATATTGAATTGCATTTGTTAGTCATGTATTTCTCATAGCAAACTTTACAATGTAATACTTAAAACTTTATATCTCATCAGATAAGTTGAATTTGAGACCTGATTGTTTTCCCCCTTGACTATAATCTCTTTGAGGATAAAACCCTTGGCTCTATTTTTTAATGCAACTTGTTGCTCTTTATTTAATACAAACAACATGGAAAACAATGCCATGCATACTCTCTATCTCCATCACCACCCAACACATAATCAATGCAATCTGGTTTAACTTTAAAATGTTATAAAGTTTAGCAACAATTGATAACAATATAATGAATTTATCATATAAGATAACCTAATTGGGAGAAGAAATGTTTTAATTTGGTGACTGTTAGAGAAAATGTTTAAATTGGAACACTGTCTATTCTCAAATGATTTATATTGCTCATTTACTTTAGTAAGTATTCACCCTGGTCATAGCTGAATATTTTTCATTTTATTTATTTATTTATTTATTTATTATTATTTTTAAAGATTTTATTTACTTATTTGACAGAGAGAGACAGAGATCACAAGTAGGCAGAGAGGCAGGCAGAGAGAGAGGGGGAAGCAGGCTCCCTGCTGAGCAGAGAGCCCGATGTGGGGCTCGATCCCAGGACCCTGACATCATGACCTGAGCCGAAGGCAGAGGCTTTAACCCACTGCGCCACCCAGGCACACTTTTTTCATTTTAGTAATAATGTCAAATTGTTATAATTTTACAGTTTTACAATATTCCATTTTGTTTGATTTGCTATCTTAATTCTATGACATAGGGGGATAGAATAAATATTAACCTCATTTTATAGACTAATAAAATATTCCATATCAGGACGCCTGGGTGGCTCAGTTGGTTAAGTGTCTGCCTTTGGCTCAGGTCATGATCCCAGGGTTCTGGGACTGAGGCCTGCATCGAGTTCCCTGCTGAGCAGGGAGCCTATTTCTCCCTCTGCCTGCAACTCCTTCTGCTTGTGCTCTGTTTCTTGTGAGCTCTCTCCCTCTCTCTCTCTCTCTCTCTCTCTCTCGCTGTCTCTGACAAAATCTTAAAAAAAAGAAAGAAAGAAAGAAAATATCCAATAGAAATTAAGATATACTGAAGAGCAAATAACCAGTGTATAAATAATCAAAATTGGAATAAGTTTATTTTGACTTTTAGTCTATTGCAACTGAATATACTATGTATAAGTCACCTGGTACCTAAATGGTTGTTTTCAGAAGCAAAAATTCAGAGTATAGATTTCTATTTATTTTCCCCAAGGAAATAATTCTATAAATGATGTATACACTAGTTGTATCTATAAAGCATATTTAAAATTTTTCTATGTTGAGATAACGTTCCATAAAGGCCTTTGAATTGATCAACAAGCACTCGTATCAAGAAGTGGCTAATATACCTAACATTTTCAATATTTATATGGCTTTTCTAGAAAACTTTAAAAGTATTATTAACTAAAATAGTCATTGATGGCTTTATTATAACTATTCTTTGGACCCAGATACTGCTTCTTCAAACAGAGTGAGAAGAGATAAATGATAAAGAGCAGAAAGTAATCATAATTTCCTCTTTTAAGACATGATTAAAAGGGCAATTTAGAATGTAATAATTAATGTCAGTGATAATTGCATTACTGTATGACATGCTGAGACATTCTGTGTCATTTAATAGGTTTGGATTTGCAAGCCAAACTTCTAAAAGCTGGTTAATTCCTCACAGGCAGTATGCCTACAATTTAGATAAGAGCCACCAGATTCATTATTTTGTATCCAATGAGGTGGACATAAATGAATATTTAGAATTATACCAGGCAGTACTCTGAGGATATTCTCCATGTCGTTCAGGAAGTATTACTTTTTTATAGGAAGACTTTGATTAAAATGATGTTATAACTGCAAACAACAATTTAAAGTTATAATAAGGTAGATACTACATTAAGTAAGCATTAAAACACTGGTGCATATGCATACATACTGGCAAAACGTAAGTATTTATATTTATTCAATGATTTACATATCATTTTTGAATACCTAATAACTGATCTAAAAATAAAAAAAAGTTACTATTCAGTGACTTACAAGTCAAAACTAAATCACACCATTCTGTAGACTGATAAATGCTACAATTGAGATTATCATGGATGCAATGAGAGTAAGATCAAGTAATGATAGAAAACCTAATTTTATGGATTCAGAAAAGACTTCTTAAGAAAGGTGTTATTTATCTTGATAGGTAAAGAATAAATGTGTGTTAACTAGGTAGAGATGGTAGTGTAAATGAGTGAAAATTCTTACATATCCAAAGGCAAGAGAAATAGGGTGTTTTTCAGAAACTTAATGTATATTTGGATCACAAATCATTGGAGGATAAATGGAGAGAGATCAGGAAGTAGATCCCCAAGGGGCTGGTAGAAACATACAAGGAAATTGGACTTTATCCTGAGGGTAATAGGAATGATTGATGGGATTTATTAGTAATTTATACTCATATTCTTCTCTTAGTATGGCAATTCTGACTGCACTGTGGAAAATGAATTAGAGCGAAGTTACTTTAGAAATAAAAAAGAAGTATTTATGAATTTATTGCTATGATTCAAAAAAGTAATGAATCATAAAACAAGGTAGTAAAGGTGTAGATGGGAAAAAGTAACTAGATTTGAAAGATAAGGAGGTAGTTACCATAAAGTCATATAAGGAAAATGTATTAGTTTCCTATTGCTGCTATAATAAAATATCAGAAAATATTTGTTTAAAACAACACAAAACTATTATTCTACAGTTCTGTAGATTAGAGTCTGACACAGTCTCACTGAACTAAAATCAAAGTGTTAGCAGAGCTGTGCTCTTTTCTAAATGTTTAGGGGAGAATTTATTTCTTTTCCTTTTCTAGCAATAGAGATAGTCTTTATTCCTTGGCTCATGACCCCCTTTTCCATCTTCAAACCTAGTGATGTTGCATCTTTCTGATCCTGCTTCCACAGTTTCCATCTCTTACCACAGTATAGAAAGGTTACTGGATTTTAACAACTGGGTTACACTGGATCCACCCAAATAGTCTAGGAAAATCTGCTCTTCTCAAGGTCCTTAACTTACTTAATCATGTTTTCATAGTCTCTTATGCCATGTACATTAACACAGTCGCAAGCTCTGGAGATTAGGACATAGACATTTTTGAGGACCATTATTCTATGTATCACAGAACAGGAAAGGCCAAAGGTGAAGCACTTGTTTCTGACATTGGAAATTTAGAAGTGAAGACCATAAAAATTTCACCTTCCAAGATAGATAAAAAGAAGAATTAGGTGCAAAAAGACATTATAACTTATGTAATGGGACAAAAAAATAAAAAGATTATGAGAGAAGAGTGAACTGGTGACTGACCATGGCAATATCAGTAATTGGGAAAAGGAAATAAAGAAATACATGATTCTGACCAGGTTTGAACAAGAAGATATTGAACCCTAATAATGGATCCTCTCAAATCCACACATATGTGGATCATTTGTTAAAAAACTTTTGAAAGTTTTGATATAGTTTTTTCTTTTTATTGAGGTAAAATTCACATAACATAAAATTAACTATTTTAAAGTATATGATTCAGTGGCACTTAGTACATTCACAGTCATTTGCAACCATCACCTTTATCTAGTTATGAAATATTTGTATCACTCAGAATAAAACCCAATACCCATTAAAGAGTTGCTCGCCATTTCTTTTGACCCCACAGCCTCTGACAACCACTACTCAGCTTTCTATCTCTATGGACCATAACAGAGTTTTAAACTTTGGGAACATAGATTTTTTTCTTTTTTGTTCAAAAACTAGATGGAGTAGGACAGCAGATATACACAAACAATGGTAGACCACCATAGATTTCATGCATTTTATCCCAAGGCTAGTTATGACGCAGATATTGACATTAATTCTGTGTAATCCAGATCCCAGAGACATAACATGTTATGGATTTATTGGGAAACATGCCTTATCTCTGTAGTATATTTTCATAGGCAACTGCTAAAATGACAAAGATGGAGGAAAACAGATTTATCTCTGTGCTGTATGTAACAAAGTAAGATTTCTGTTACATTTTAGGACAAAATATGAATAAAATTTCATTATTAGAAGGAAACTGTCACCTGTACCAAGTGATCTAGAAGCTCCATCAGTAAGTTAATACATATGGCAAACAATCTCTAAGTAAAGAAAACACAGTTTATATTAAAAGAGAAGTCACTTGCAACATATTTCAACAGTGGATTATAGTTTATACTTCATTACGTAAAGTGTGAAAGTTATTTCCCCTTTCAATGTTAGAAAAAACAACCTTCTTAGAAATTTTTAAAAATAAAATTTCCATGTTTCTTTATAATTTTTTCTCCCAGATTCAGATTCATGTTAAATATTTAGGATTAAAGGTTATGTGTGGTATAGGGAAAGAAAAGCAAACTCTCTAAATATTTATATTGAAAGAGTAATCTTTGAAAGTAAGGCCAAAGTTTAGCCTTACCTCTTTCAACATCCACTTTATTTTTTTTTTTTTTTTTTTTTTTTTTTTTCAACATCCACTTTATATGAAGTTTTTCTATACTTCTCTGGATCCTGATTCCCCAATATTTTTTCTCCCTCGTTGTAACAAACTTTGCTCTCAGAAATGGCCCCAAATTTATTATTGGCAACGTCTTAAGAGCCTTTAATAAGAGTTCAAGATGAAATTAATTATAATTTCACATGAATTAAAACCTTAAAATAATTAGGTAAAGTTCTAATTGTGAAATTGTTCAGGGAAAATAGCAGACATATTGAGCATCCCAGGGAAAAGTTCTGAGGCACCTACTAGACTACTTGTAAGGTGTTTGTTGATGATGCAGATAAAATGTGACAGTGATTCATCTCAGCAGTTAATAAGTATAGATGACAAACAGAGCATGCCACAATTTGATTGTTGTATAATGCTGCCTAACAAGGGGAGAAAATAAACTATGTTTTGTAAATCAGTGAACAGTTAGAGGAAAATCTATAGGTCAAAGACTATACTAAAAATTACTAAAAATCCTAATAAGGATCTTGATAAAGTACTACAGTCAAGGAAGTATATAACAGATATTTAAAATATGGTCCAAGAATGTTATTGGAATTCATAAGAAGGAGAAGAAAAAGTTCTCACTTGGCTATTGAGGAAGGTTAAGAGATCCATTGACTGGAAGCTGGAAGTGGAAGAAAATTCTATTTCTTTTTTTTTTTAAGATTTTATTTCTTTATTTGAGAGAGAGAATGAGCATGGGAGAGGCAGAATCTCCACTGAGTAGGGAGCCTGATGCAGTGCTTAATCCTAGAACCCCAGGATGATGACCTGAGCCAAAGACAGACACTTACTGACAAAGCCACCCAGGTGCCCTGAAAATTCTATTTCTAAACAGCAATAGCCCTAATCAGAATTCTGCAACATGACCAAGAAACAAATTATCCTTCACATTTTCTATATACTCAAAGTAAGGCTTGCATTTGTGTTTATCAAGAACAGTGACATCCTTTGATAGAGTCTTTAGAAGCCAGGATGCATGGGTGGTTTGGTGGATGACACAGAATCATTAAAATTCATGTAACACAAATAGGCAAGAGGATCTATATTGTTTTAATATAAACATGCTCCTAAGACTCATGGCACTGTAAGTACAGCATTGCTACATTTCCTCACGTTGAGAAAAGGGCAGATGAAATTAGTGGGCGACAGCACATCTGAAAATAAAGAACACGAAGAGAGATTTTCTGGACACTACAAAGAATGTTCATTTGCACTGAGGAGACAATAAGCAAATACATAACTTCCTAAAATTTTCATCATCGAATCACTATAACCCACACTGGATTATGAAATTTGTGATTGATTTTTTTATCAAGTTCTTTGTTTAAACAGAGGACTCCGAAAATGCTTCTGGTAAAGTCTCAGCATTTCACAAGTCTAACATGAATAAAAAGTAATTATATGAGAAAACAATGCCTGACATTTCCTGAGTGGGTGCAATGTGCCAGACACTCTTGTATGCCTTGTAACTAGAATGCTCCATTTTAGTGCTTAGAGCAACACTACAAATGAAGTGCTACTATTATCTTTATCCCTTTTTGATAGTTAAGGGAATTGAGGATCCCGAGATTTCTAGAATTCAATACAAAAGTGTTCTGTACTCTAGGTGCCCAAACATTTTTGTGCAACACATAGAGATTGGTAGATATGCCCCTCCTCATCAGCTTTGCAACATTCTTTTTCATCTGGCTCCAAAAGTTTTCTCCTTGGATTTAGCACCTGACAGAGTTTCTCTTGACCAATACCCTTCCTACATTCAACAGTATCTCATAAAACAAATAGCCCTCTCAGCTTCTGACCCTTGTACTTCTAAACAGAAGAGTTCAAACCATGTGAAGAGAACATTTATTAAAAATTTTTATTTAAATTTTAGTTAGTTAACATACAGTGCAATATTGATTTCAGGAGTAGAATTCATTGAGTCATCACTGACATATAACACCCAATCCTCATCATAACAAGTGCCCTCCTTAGTATCTATCAGTCATCTAGCCCATCCCCCACTCGCTGCCTTCTTTTCTACCGTTAAGAATCTCTTATGGTTTGTTTCCTTCTCATATTTACGCCCTTCCCATATGTTGATATGTTGTGTTCCTTAAATTTTACATATTATTAAAATCATACGGTATTTGTCTTTCTCTGATTGACTTATTTCGCTTAGCATAATACATTCTAGCTACATCCATGTCATTGCAAATGGTGAATTTTCATTCTTTTTGATGGCTGAGTAATATTCCATTGTATATATACACTACATCTCCTTTGTTCATTCATCAGTTGATGGACACATTATTAAAAATTCACTTGTGTCTGTCCATCACCAGTATTCTTGCTTCCTTCCTTCCTTTAAAATGAAATAAAACACAGGAAAAACCTCCATGCATATCAGTAATGAAGATGGTAAGGTGCCAATTACTGGACACACATCCAAATTCTGGTCTAGCTAGGGAGAAAAATATGTTATTTTTGTCTAATCTGTGACACCTGTATATCTAGACACCTTTGAGCAAGTATGAATAAGCACCTTGCATAGGAAGGAATGACTTATTATATCAATTATGTCTATAAATATTTAGTTTTGTACAGATTGACTTGAAAAATTTCATTTACTGGTAGATTATTTATTGTTTTGTAGCTTCAGAGAGCAAAAGACCTATCACTTAACTAAAAGCAAGTATACAAATATACTTTCAGTTACCATTTTTGCTAAGTAGAAAACATACAAAAGAGAATTAAATAAATCATATATGATAAAACTCACACCTCAATATGAACTTCTCTAAAAAGAATTCATCAAGTGATATGCAGAGGGATAAAGCCGATCATGGGGCAAATATTAACTGATATGTCACCAAATCAATGGTCCAAAAGCATTTCAGAATAAATTCCAACATAAATATTCACTATTAATACACATTTTATTTCATATTGTGTACTTAATAGTTTCTTAGCATTTATGTTCAAGTTTGCCATAGAATTCCAGAACTACATGGTTACTTTTGAGAAAACAATTTGCAACCACAAATGTGAAAAATGGGAAAATCTGTTATTTACTGACAAATAACTTTAAAAACCTAAACAGATTAACTCTTAAAATTTTCTGCAGGCTTTGCTTTGGTTGCACACTGAATTTTCTCAGTAAAGGGCATCTGAATAGAAACCTCAATGTCTAATTTTATACTTTAATTAAAAAAGTATATAGCCTTTAATTTTCACAATGGGTGTCATATCACAAACTCTAGATAACAATCGATGTCATATTTCACTTGCATTTTGAATTTTTTACTAATGCTTCATTAAAAAATTATAAATAAGGTTTGTTTCAACATGCCAGATCCTGATGCTTATTTTTGGAAACGTTTCCATGGCCCTTCCCTCACCCTCCAGCCTCCTCTCCCATATTTATCCAGCAGTGGCACAGAACAAGAATAAAGGGGTCCATTATCAATGCAGATGCAGGAAGTAGTTTTGGCAGATAAACTTAGTAATTGATGTCCCCAAAGACTTCTTGACCTAGGACACCTTTGTGATTGAAGTTTTGCAGATTGCCCTGAGGAGAGCACTTGACAGGGGAAAAGGGTTGGTTTCTATACACATAAAGCTTGATAAAGCTCAACTCAAGAAAAAGTGGGTTTGGGCTGAAAAAAGAGTAACACTATGACAACAGGATGTATTAGTCACCTTCTCCACTTGTACCATTATTTGTTTTTGTAGAAGTACTTTTCAGGCTCACTATTGCATTATTGTTCAGGTTTGCAAATACAGTTCAGATGCACCTGAAAATGTTACATTTTGGTACATTCCCTTTCCATTATTTAACCATTTTTGCTTGGTCTAATTTAGATCCACCAAATAACAATTATCATTTTGGCAAATATTATTCACATAAAAGACAGACTCTTTCACCTCTCTTTTTTGAATTTCCTCATTCTGGCCATATTAGGTGGATAGGGATTACTAATGTATGATGAGCACGGCTACTATTTCCACTACTACCACCACTACCATTTTCCTTGAATGATTAATTTCCATTTGTAAAGTGTATTACATACATTACAGTGTTTAGTCATCACAACTTCCCAGTTTAACAGGCAAAAAATTATTGCTCTCTCTCTACTGAAGAAGAAAAGTTGAGGCAGAAACAAAAGGCAATTTTCTTACTCAAGATCATACAGTTTATCTCAACAAAAAATACATGGATATTTCAGAAACTGTGTTAATCACCGACAAGAGAACGATTTCTATGCAATGTGGTAAGAAGTAGAGTAGAAATATGTAAAAGGTACCAGAGGAAGCACACACAGGGTTTGCAAAGCCAGAACTCAACACTATGTCTTCTCTTATTTTAGACTTTCTTGCAATATACAATTTACCTCTCTATCCATAAAGATATGTATAAGCTGATTAGGATCCAGGGCTTTTTTTAAGGAAAGAGAGCACATCAATGCATTTGTAGACTTATAGTCTGGTCTAACTCTGCATTGCGTTCCTATGCTTCTTTCGAATCATTTCCTTATTTGTAATGCCAAGGCTCTGAGACAGTTTCTTGCAGTTTAAAAATCTGATCATTTAGGCACCTTGGTGGCTCAACTGGTTAAGCATCTGACTCTTGGTTTTGGCTTAAGTCATGATCTCAGGGTTTTGAGATCAAGCCCCATGTGGGGGTACTGCACTCAGTGGGGTGTCTGCTTGAAGATTCTCTCCCTCTTTCCCTCTCCCCACTTGTGCATGTGCACTCTCTCTCTCCTTCTAAAAGAAATAAATCTTTAAAAAAATTTAAAATAAATAAAAATCTGATAATGTAATCTCTGGACCTGGTCCCTGTATCCCCCCTTCACATCCCATTCCTGATACTGAGCCTGGAACTTACACTGTGGGTATTCAGTAAATAAGGAAGCCAAAGTCACCCCAATTTTCTATCAAGGTTTGGTTCAACATGCCAGATCCTGATGCTTACTCTTGGAAACGTTTCCATGGCCCTTCCCTCACCCTCCAGCCTCCTCTCCCATATTTATCCAGCAGTGACACAGAATAAGAATAAGGGGGTCCACTACCAATGCAGATGCAGGCAGTAGTTTTGGCAGATAAACTTGGTAATTGATGCCCCCACAGACTTCTTGACCTAGGACACCTTTGTGATTGAAGTTTTGCAGATTGCCCTGAGGAGAGCACTTGACAGGGGAAAAGGGTTGATTTCTACACACATAAGGTAATGAATTTGTCATCTAAATATAAAACTACCCCTCTACCACCAGGAACCAGATCTTGTGCTCTACTCCACTCCCTTTTATTAGGTTAAGCTGTATTTATAGTAGGAATGTATTTTTAAGTTCTCTATTTGTGTCTTTATATAAAAAATAGAAGATTAGGCTGGGTTCATGCTAATATTTCTTTCTGGAAATTTATTTGGTATAAAAGCACTCCTTATACTATATGAAATCAGAAGTTATGCTATGTGTATAGTGATGTTTCCTTTATGCCTCCATTTAGACAGCCACTCATTTTATTTACTTTTCATGTTTTTACTGCTGCACATTTTATTTTGGTGCCGGGCTTCAGCCTATTGAAATGATATTTGCTCATATTCATCTAATTTTTTCCTCTTCATGTTTTCCTCCCGTGGGGCCAGCTAAAAAAAAAAAAAGAAACCTCAAACTATAGACATTTCCTGAATCATCTAACATTTCTGCCTCATCTTCTAAAACATGGCTGTTATTACCCCTCTGCTCTTGTTTTGTTTCTACTTTAAAATTGGATTGGTGAGAGCATGCCTGAGGCACCGAAAGACAATTATTTCTCTTATGTTCTGTTCACGGTGATTTTTTTTTTTTTTTCAGAAACTCTTTTTACGAAGACATGAACTCCTAGCATTTTAAGTGCTACAAAAGCCACTGTGAAATTGTCACTGATGTGATTTCAACACAGGGACTACTAAACATCTTTGTGAGAAATGCTGACAGTCATCATTATGGGCAGAACCTGTAACTAGAATATATGTTTCTAATGTTACAATCACATGAGGCAGGTATTAGCCAAGAGATCTGAAGTGTCTGCAAGAATAAGGAGGCCAGGACTTTCACTTTTACTGGCACAAGCACACTTAACTCTCTGTCCTCCCATGACTCCCTCAGGCCTCATTTATTTAGGGGCGCCTTGGCCATTAGGCTTAGCAGCCTATGCCAGCGTTTTGCTGGAGAAAATATGGATGCTCATCCTTAAGTTAAAGAAAAAAATCAGACTCCAGGGCTGATTTGGCATAAGTGGTTCACAAGTACTTGCTATCAAATTGAAGCCATCTTTCCCAATATTGACAACAGACACAGATTTCATGTAACTGAGGTCTCAAAGCTAATGAATGGGATATCGTGATTTAAACCCAAGCAATAGAGTCCAGAATTCATATATCTTGACCTCTACTTTCAATAGTGTGGGATTTCTGCATATGATTTTGGATCATTTCTTTCTCTTGACAGAAACCAAAAGCTTCCAATCACATCACAGTCCCCATGAGAAATTTAGTATAAACCATGAACACTTGGTTACTACGACCCAAATTCTTCTTGGTAATACGTAACTCCCAAAAGATGTCTGGAATGCTAATTTTTTCTCATTCGTCTTTGGAACAGTCTAAGCAGTTTAATAGTTCTCCAAGTGCCCGTAAGATTTTTTCCTTTGGCACTGAGAATGGCTTCAATTTGATATCAAGTACTTGTGAACCACTTATGCCATTTCAGAACAACCACAAAGGACCTTGGAGGAACTGATTAGGTCAAAACCCATTAACCTCTCTTTGAATGAGTTTTGGTGGTTCACAGAATTTATGAGGCCAGCATGCTCTAACAGGCTTTACTTGTACCTCTGAGAACATTCAATAACTCTGTAAGCATCCGTTTACAGTTTTGCTATTGTTTGTTTTTTCTCTCCAAGAGAAGGAAAATAAAAGACAAGGAGAAGAATGGGCAAGAGGGTGGTTGATTAACAAACATGAAGTGATGGGAGAAAGAAAGGTAGGGACATATAGGTCTTACATTTTATTTTTAAATTTACACAAATTGGTACTTTTGTAAATATTAGTAGAACATCAAGCCTACCTTATTCTTTCTGATTAACACTAAAGCTTATGCTTTGGCACTGTAAGACATCGTAACATAGCTTTAATGATTACCAGAAAACTGTAATCTCAAAAGTGTTTGGGCAGTGATCTCTACCAAAACTCTCAAAAGAGGCAGAAATTAGTTTATATATTCTTTTACATAAGCTATGGTAACTCTCTAGATTTAAAATGTTTATTGGAATATTTGGAAGACATTCTATTCTTTGAAATTTTCCCTCCAAACCCAATCATTTTCTTTTACAAAATTGCAGTCTGTCTTGTAGCCCTCAGCCATCAGCAAGTGGTATTACTGTAATAAGTCCTCTAACACTTGTCACTGGCTTTATTTGTGAGAATGCATAAGAGAATATTGTTTCATTGACCAGAGTTGCATTTCATCAAAGCTATGGTTGTATTTAATTTTATGAAAGAGAAATATAACTATTTTAAAGTCTTTCCCACAATAAAACTTAAATCCAAAACCACTATGAAATGTATAAGATATCACTATCATAGGCGTATTTGGTATTTATTGGGCATTTTCTATACGATAGATACAGGTGTAAGTGGTTTTTGGCATTGTATAATTTGTTTTTTACACCATCTCTCTGAGGCAAGTACTAATATATTAATGTATATTTGAGACTACTGAAGCTTAGAGAGTCAGAATAATCTGCCCAAAGTCAGGTAAATTTGCAAGCAGGAATTCAAACCTAATTTAGTTTAACTCCAAATTTGCGCTCTTACCCACAATGCTATAATATCCTGTCTTGCATCCATTTTTTCTAGTACATTCACTTATACTTTCCTATCTCTGTTTTTTAATTTATTCCATTTATCACTTAATTCAAATATTTTATCTTGTTGAATTATGTTTTTCTCTATATGTTTATATATCTGAATAGCACTAAATCTAAGTGGATACAAGGAAAAATATAAATAAAAAAATGCATAGGAAATGGGAAAATGTGATTGATGGGGGGTGGTGGGTAATAAGATGAAACAAAACAAAAACAACTAATGACAAAGAAACACAATCTCTAAATATCCTTTGCAATCCAGAACAACAAAAATGTAACTTAAATTGCAAGATTTTACTTCCAAACAGTGCTATTCAATTTTTTAAACCAGTGTCAAAATGATAAGATATTGAAACCAATCAGGTATTTATATGGTCACTAGACTATTTCCTGGTCAATCACATCATGGGTTTTGGCCAGTCACAGGGCCTTAATTACAGAATTTCACAGTCTATTTCTAGTTTCCTTGTCATTTTTGTAAGAATTAAATATTTCAGTTTTCATGATAGGAATCAGCATATAATTAATTAGAAGTGACTATGTTGAATGTTTAACAAATTGCACTTCTATTTTTAAAAGAGCTCTAAAATCCTTGTTACTGAGACAACAGATTAAATTTCACTTTTGTTTAAGCTCTTGGCCTTAAAATATGTTTCTTTACAAAGCTTTCTCAACTAATTTTTTTCTACTAATGAAGAGGAAAAAAAAGCCTTCACCCTGATTACAAGTACACTATTTTTTATTTATTTTTATTTATTTTATTTTTTTTTTAAATTTTATTTTATCTGGCAGAAAGAGAGAGAGAGAGAGATCATAAGGAGGCAGGCAGAGAGAGAGGAGGGAGCAGGCTCCCTGCTGAGCATAGAGCCCGATGCGGGGCTCGATCCCAGGACCCTGAGATCATGACCTGAGCCGAAGTCAGAGGCTTTAACCCACTGAGCCACCCAGGCACCCCACAAGTACACTATTTTTTAAGTTCCTACAGCTTCTCATAAAATTATGTAAACAGATATTTGTAGGGTTGCCCATAATTCTATATTGTTTTCTCTGAACTCATTTTACTCATGAGCACCATAAGACATGAGATATCTGAACTAAATTCATAGCTAGAGGTAGCAAATTTCATCTAATTAAGAACAGAAGTGATATTAACCTTTGCAACTAAGATTTTGCTTATATATTAAAAATGGTTGAAGATAAATGAAGCAGGGTTGGAGGCGGGATGAGATACATGAATTTACATATGGCTGGTAATGGTTTGCCTTTCTGGAGTACATTATTCAGTTAACTTTTAAGATAACATCCGTTGTCCTGGTAACCTTTGAAAGCATCTCATCAGAACATCTCACAAATGTAGGGAGGATGCTGACAGAACAGGTTTTTGGCTTCTCAGTTCATGTCCTGATGTGAGCTTTGTTCATCTGAGCTATGTAAGACAGAATATGTAGGTAGCAAAATGGCCCAAGGAGTCTGATATGAATATCTGGAGTTCATCTGAATGAAATTTATTTCCCTTCATTAATATTTAATTTACTTAATAACATGTGGTAAGTAAAACTGTCTGTACAAAATCGAAGAAATCTAAAATTATTAATGTAAAATTTATAGGCAATAGTTCTTAAAACACTCATTTATTGAATGCTTATGAGGACTAGGCTTTGTTTTTTAGTCTCTTCCATATATTATTTAATTTAATCTCCCAGGAACTCTAGGAAGTGAGTACTAAGATGATGCCTACTTTTCAAATGAGAAAATACTTCTACAATGTTCAAAGATGATATAACTGGTAAGGCACAGAAGAGGGTTCCTAATTCCAGCAGTGTGACTCAACTACTAGGCAAAGCATCCTCTTTGGCTCTGCACTGTTTTAAATAAGAATGCTCTCCTTGGTATTCACATCCCTTCAACCTTCCCTTAGAATTATCACTAATGCTTCTTATTACCAAGAGATTCTTAGTTCAATACAAAATCTGTCAATTAGGTGATTTACTAAAGAATAAAACCACAAGGTTAACTGGCATATGAAGGGACAATCAGACTTATTGGTAATCAGAAAAACAAAGTGAACTGATAGAAAAGGAGAACAAAAACTTTACACTTTTCTCCCATTTGAAAAAAAAAAATCAGAGAACTGGATAATGCTATTTGTCTGTGGGACTGTTGATATGTACAAACATTCATTTACCTTTCAGGAATGTCAACAGTTGGAGTCATGTAAGCAAGCAATATGGCAATAGTCAACTAAAAACAAAATAATCTCATATCCCATAAATATGCAATTCAATCATATAAATATAATTTTTTTTCTCTCTCACATATATATATCTATTAAGGGCTAAGCACAAGAATGTTCCTTGCAGTAATGTTTGTGGTAGAAATTTAGAGTGTGATAGGAGTCTAGGTATCCATCACTGGGAAGGACACTAGGCAAAATGTAAAGGGTGAACATCACAGTATAAGTGAAGGTACAAGTAACTTTAGACAAAAGTTTAGTCACATGGATTAAACTTAAAAAAATGTCTCAATGATATACAAATGAGAAATATGAGATGTTATACATTACTTTAATGAGTGTTAATAAAACATTTATTATCAAACACATTTTACATAAAGTCTAACTGAATGATTGTCAGTAGGATGAGGGATGAAGGGGAAAATTATATGAGGATAAAATAAAATTAATTGCCAAGATAGGGTCTATGTGGGTGCTTATGATGACACTGTGCCAAGAACTATGATTAACTTAATCCTCAGTACTGTGGTCCAATTGGACTGGGCAGTTAGATGGAAAGGTGGGAATATTTAATTTCTTATTCAGCAATCTCTCTTATTTTCACACGTTCTAACAGACTATGTAGCCTACTCATTCTGGGTGAGTCTACATTCATCATAACTAATTGCCCCACGGAAAATATCTTTTTTATCTTTAGGGTTAGTAAGAGAAGATGCTCATATACACTCACATGAATTTGGATTGTTGTAGTCGATATTATTTGAAACCTAAATTTGTTTTACTTTCCTGGGCAGATGGTGTCTTTGTATGGGACTACCTGTTGGGCTGAACACAAGTGAATTTCTGAGCCAAGATACATAAATATTTCATCTCCTTAGGGGATCCATCTTTTTCCTTCTCTGTTTATACTATTTGTTAATGATCTTCCTACTAACTGGTTTGGCATGAACATATTTCTTCACGTAGGCAACCATATTGTTTCATAACAGATTGTCTGACATTTTAAGATAAATTCCAACAGGCACTTTTGAATCTTTGGAATTAGCCTTTATATTCTAAATAGAAGTTACTATAATTATGCTATTCTTTTAATGAGTTTTGAAAAGGGCTTCTCCCTACTTTGCTCTTTTAGAAGACAGCCTATTAAACCCATCAGAAACGGCAGTTAAAAACATTTAACTTCTGGGGCGCTTGGGTGGCCCAATTGGTTGAGCATTCAACTCTTGGTTTTGGCTCAGGTCATGATCTCGGGATCCTAGGATCAAGCCTCTTGGGCTCCTCCTTGGTCAGTGTGGAGTCTGCTTGAGATTCTTTCCCCTTCCCTCTCCCTCCTCCTCAGCTCCTCCCCTTGTTGGTGCTCTCTCTCTCTCTCTCTCTTTCTCTAAAACAAATAAGTAAATACAATCTTAAAAAACAAAACAAAACCAAACCATTTAACTTTTTACTTCCGGTGCATGACCATGATTCTAAATAATCACACACTACTGGAATATAAGCAGATATCACTTAAACACAGAAAATACATTGCCACATACTCTAATTCAATTGTCCTTGTTACTCTGACTACCCAGAGTCAAATATCTAGCTTGATATAAAAGATATATCAATATGTATAAGCCTGAAAATTATTTAATCCTTATAGCCAACTCAGAAGCGTAAGAAAAAAACAAATTTCTCATCATTTTTTTTCCCTATCTACCCTAACTTCTGTTTCTAATCCCTGTGTTTTTGCCCATGACAGATAATCTATCTAGAATGGAATAGCTACTCATGAGGAGAGTTTCAATCTGATCAATATCATCACAGCAGAATTTTGAACAGGTTTCCTCCTCCTGGAATCAGAAACTTCTAATTTAACTTCTTCTGGTCCTTCCCACACTTATTTAAATGGTTGCTGAATCACTCCTTGTTATCCTATTAGCCCACTTTTGACTACACTTCATATCTCATCCAGATTGAGATCATATCATTGTACATTAAAAATGTGGGAACTCTTGCCCTTTTTGTCATGTTCTTCCGAACTAGTTTCCAATATAGATTACATTTATCATTCACATTCCTGTTTACATACATGTGCACAGATCATATACATACATTAAAATATTCATTTTTAACAAGTACACATGTTCAAAGAATAATTTAGAAAATATACCCAACATAAAGATTTTTTTAAATCTCAAAATCCAACCACACGCATATAACAACTATTAACATTTTTAATGATTTCATTTTTGATAGTAGAGTCTTTTTTTCCCAGAGCATACAGAAAAGACATAAAAAGGTACTATTAGACATTTATAATTTAAAAAGAAAATTTAAAGGTACATTAATCTAATAGACACACCTGTATGTACTGGGAATGTTCTTGAGGCTGATAAAATCTGAACTAATTTATCAAGACCATTTTTGTTTACACAAGTTTATGGGGATATCCTAAAACTCCTCTCTATCAACTTTGTTACATTTTATCAGACCCAATGCTTACTTAAAGAAATCTTTGCGTTTATTGTGTGAAATTAAGCCATAATAAACTCATTGAATGAAGTGGGACAAAATATCAAGTAACCAGAATATTTTCATGTTTGTCTTGGAATATATTCTTGTACTTTTATGTGATTTTAAAAAATTGAGTGTGTTTGTGTAAAAAAAAAAAAAAAAAGATTTTTTTTAAAACAATCACAATCTACCTCTATATTGTGTATCTTTCCTATTCTTTTTCTTCCTCATCCAAACCTCTTAAAACTCACTCATTCACAATTCTTTCTTAAAATAAATTTTGTGAAGAAATAGTTTTCCTATTTATAAAAATATTGATTGCTTTTTAAATACTAATTTTATTTACATTTTTATTCTGCATAAAAACAGGGAAAATTTTAATAGAGGAAAATGGAAAACCATGAACAATGTTACACTTTCTAGCTTCATTTCTGGAGCAATGCTCAGTAATCCTCTTACTCAACTATATTGCACTTCTCATAGTGCTATTTCCAAAAGCCAAGCTCTCTTCAAACTCAAAATCTTATCTACTGTGGCTGTTCTCAGAAATAAAAACTCTGTTTGCTAAAGATTGAAGTCAATTTTACCCTTCTCTTCCTAACATTTGCCTAACATATGTGTGTATACATATATTTATATCTATATATATACATATATATGTGTATATATGTGTATAAATATACATATATTTATATCTGTATATCTATATATCCCCCTTTCTCTCTAAATATATATATATTATATATGTATTATTTTATTATACATATGTATATATATTATACATTATGTATATTGTATATATATTTATATACACATGTATATATAATGTATATATACATTATGTATTATGTATAATATATACATATTACACAATATGTATTATATTATATATATATATATGTATATATATATATATATATATATATATATATATATCTCCATCCTTTCTTTGTCTAGAAAAAGTATGTCTGGTCCACCTGACCTAGCTCTAAGTGCCTCTTCCACAAAGATACTTGAGTGTGGAAGAAGATCAAGTCTATCCTTGAGGACTATAGGTGGCAAGAACAAGATGTGAAATAGGCTGAAAAATGCAGAAACACTCTGAATAAAACCAATTGGAAGTTTGACATTTTTTATAGTAATGGGAGGGAGAGCTTGGCTTCTTCGCCTTGTTTATGATGGGAAATTTTAAGAACCATGAGACCTTAATCTTGCTACTAGAGCCATATCTTTCTTCTTTATTGGCTCTTTCTTGACTGGCTTGATTAGGTCTCTGTCGAGACTGTTCTTTGCATCATTTCTATCACCTAATTATCCTATTTTATAGTAAAATCTTTGTTTCTCTCTTTTATGTAATACTCTTTCTTCACAGCATGTAAGCATAAGTGGCTACTTCTGTAGCTTGCAAAACTTCATTTGACACTGATGTTCCTTCCCTATACTGATTTATTTTTCTCCTTAGTTTAGTGATATATACCAATAACCCTATTGGCCAACTTAGTTTTGTACTCATAAATTCATAAATGAATGCACTTATGAAAGTTTCACTGGTGAAACTATCATTTGTCAAAAAAAAAAAAAAAACAAACCCTGGATCATCTTGATTTTTAATTTTCTGTAGCATGTGAAAATTTTCATCACCTATTTTGAACTTAATTGATATTCCTCTCCATGTAATATTAAACCTTAAAAATTGCCAAGAACTTATGAAGTTTTGCGGTTTTTACTCCCTCACATTGCCAACATTTTTCTTTAGCTTCAAAGTTAACCTCTGGGCGAGTATTCTAATGTCATGTTTATGATACTGTATTCATTATTTTCAAGGCAAAGAATATTTTCAGGCAGCATTAATTACTCTAAAATCCAGCTTCACATTGACCAAAATCAATGTCATAAGCTTCTAAGCTCTCTTAGATATAATAAAAAGCACAATGTATATTTCCATTAACATTCTTTAAGTATTTGGAGACAGCTATTGATATATCCTTCCTGTTGCCAGCACTCCACCTATTCTTTAGGCAAAATGATTATAGTTTTCTCAGTGATTTTTCACTTGACATTTTCTAGCCATTCACTATCATAATAGCCCTCTTCTTAGCTTTTGATATCCTTCTTATAATGTGGTGCCTAAAATTAAATTCAGTACTTTCAGTTACAATATTAACAAAATAGAGCTGAATTCTGCTTCCTCTTTTCCTCCAGCCCACACGGTGGTGGCAGCAACCTGCTGTTGCCAATTCCTGGGTTGTGTCAACATTTTCTGTTGTCTTTTCAGCTCTCCCACACCTGTTACTCCATTTTAAATTTTCACATGGAACCAAATAATATCAACTGTGATTTCCTGACTGATTTTCACTGATATAAATGTAAAACAATTATACAAATTTAGTAGGTCTTAAAGGAAAGATCAACAACAATGACAGCAAAACTCTGAAACAGCAAAAGGAAGAAAAGACAAAGGACATATGAAAGAAAAATCAACAAATCTGCATATTTGGAGGTAAAATATAAGAAAAATGGAGTAAAAAGTGATGTCAGTATTTTAGACCATGGAATCAAAAGAAAAAAACAATTCACAGAGCAAATGAAGACAGGCAATAGAGCCTAATAAAGCAATTTTTGAAAAATAGTGATGAGTTTGCTTTTGGACCTATCAAGAATGAGGTGATGGCTGAAAGCTGAAGTAAAAATTATGAGTAGATAGTTGCCAACTGTGTCAGAATTGGAAAGAGAATTGAGATTCATCCACATAAAACTAATGTATAGTTTAAGATATGTAGGATGAAATAAAAAGCAGTAAGAATCAATCTTGAAAAAAGTCAGTGGTATGCATGGGTAAAGGAAAAAGAAAAGCCAGTGCAAAATGATATACTAATATGTGAATAATTCTTTACAGTTTACAAAACACTATTAGATGCAGATGCTTATTTTGCTTTCACAGAAACCCCGTTAAGTTGGCAGGACAGATGGCAATAGTTCTTAGTTGTAGGCAAGGAAAGAAAGTAGGAGAATAAGAGAAGGAACAGTAAAAAATGGAAACAAATAGGAAGTGGAAACAGGATAAGATCATGGAGCATGAAAGTAAAAAATTGGTTTAAATATTAATAACATCATTTCTACTCATTGTATTGGAAATTAATTGAGACGTTGAAGTATCAACATTAATTTTGAAGTATGGGATTTAATTCTATTAATAATAATTTATATCAAAATAGTACATTAAGAGATAAGGAGGGGATGGTTAGAATGATAAATGACCTGGAAAAATGCCACATTAGTAATGACTGGTTTCAGAATGTGGGGTGAGAAAGGGAGAAATATTTCCAAGATACATTATAGGGAAATTAAAAGCTACAATCCATATATTGGTGTATAACTAATGTCTTGCAATTTAGAACTATAGTGGTACTTTTCTAAACATGATTTCTTTGATCAGGAGCTACAGAACTTGATGCTGTCCAATGGGAACTGGAACCCTCAAGGAGACAAAGATACATCTGAAGTTACTGAATGAAGCAGAGGAAAACAGGGAAAATACCCTAGTTTATACCTCACTCTCAACTTTCAGTCTCCCACCAGGACTGCCACTGGACAAGCCTTGCTGGAAGCCAATGGTCATGGAAGCTTAAGAAACACAGAGGGTGCAAAAGTTTAGCCCCTGAAATATTTAGCAGAGCAAATAAAAGGCAGGGAATGCATCTGTAAACAAATGACAGACACTCCTATGGTATGTCATTTAATACTACTGGAATTTCATGAGGAAGTTACTATTTCCATTTTATTGGAAATGAAGGCTTTAAACAAGCTGTCTCATTTTTTTTCTCACTACATGTTCTGGAATGTTACACACATTAATTTAAAATTCAATAAATATTTATTATTTCAAATTTGTTATCTAGACTTACAGAACTATTTCAATATTTGCTGTTTTCTTTCTTTCTTTCTTTCTTTTTTAAAAAAGATTTTATTTATTTATTTGACAGAGAGAGAGAGATCACAAGTAGGCAGAGAGGCAGGCGGGGGGGGGGGAAGCAGGCTCCCTGCCGAGCAGAGAGCCCGATGTGGGGCTCAATCCCAGGACCCTGATATCATGACTTGACCGAAGGCAGAGGCTTTAACCCACTGAGCCACCCAGGTACCCCTGCTGTTTTCTTTTTAAAACATGTTGGAAACATCCTTTAGACTCCAAATACCTCACTGTTCTTTTCTAATAAGAACAAGTGATTAAATAAATGAAAGCAAAGATAAATTTTGTATAACGCAGTACTGGTATCCAAATTGTGATTGTAATTATTTACATTATGTGCACTCAAAATTAATTGATTTAATATAGTAATCCCGGATTCACAGAAAAAATGTAGGTAAGAGAAAATTATATTGAATTCTCATATATTTAGTGAGCAGCATGTTGTCTGCATTGCCTGATTTATGAGTTCAAATTTTTAAGTTTCATCGTTCATTGAGATGAATTGTGTAAAGTATGTGCAATAATTTATATTTCTGCTAATGATGGTTTTAGAATGTGGGTGGGGAAAATTAAAGCATCCTAATTTATATTATAGATGGAATCAGAAACTAAAATGCATAAATTTGTGTATAACAACATTTGCATAGCAATTGATAACTAACAAAATATTATCTTTTGATAAACAGTTACATTGAGCTTTTATTTTTTTAAGGAGTCTATTTTAAGATTTTAAAGGAGATATTTTTTAAGTATCTCAAAATCTATATTCTTCTTAGGCATTATGTAAGCAATATCACAAGTATATATAATACATTATATATAATACACTATAAATATATAGAGTATATAGTATAATGCATTATATATAATATACTATATTGTATAGTATATATAATATGCTATATAATGTGTGCTATTATGCTATATTAGTAATATGCTATTAACCTATAAAATATATATGCTATATATAACATGCTATATAACATATGGTATATATAGTATATATAATATGCTATATGTGTGCTATTATTCTATATTAATAACATGCTATTAATATGTGCTTATTAATTATAATTACAATTAATAATAAAAATAATTAATAAAATAATTAATAATTAATATTAATATAGGCTATGTAACATAGCATAACATATATACATAGCATATTATATATATCATATATAACATAGCATATTATATATAGTATTAAAGTAATCTGAGATAAACAATATATGAGAAGTATTTTTATATTTAATATACTATAAAAATACTTCTCTTATATTGTTTATCTCAGATTACTTTAATATAATATGTTCCTTTCTCTGGAACATAATCATATTAGTTTCATAGGGCTGCCATAACAAATTGCCACAAACTGGGTGGCTTATTCTCTCACGGTTCTGGAGTATAGACATTTGAAATCAAATATCAGCAGGGCCATACTTCCTTTAAAGGCTCAGTGGAAGAATCCTTCCTTGACTCATCCTAGCTTCTGGTGTCTCGGGACAATCCTTGCCTTGACTTGTAGGTGTATGACTCCAGCTTCTGCCTCTGTTTGTCACATGGCCTTCTACCCTGTGCATGTAGTTTCCATGTGCATTCTCCTCTTCTTATAAAGGCGCTAGTCATTGGATTTAAGGTCTACTCTAACCCAGTATGATCTCAACTAACTATATTTTTAAAAACCCTATTTACAAATAAGGTCACATTCTGAGATTCCAGGTGGACATAAATTTTCTGGGTCACTATTCAACCCACTAATATAGTGATTTAATTTAAGAATGACCAAACAGGGAGGGCAAGAAAGCAATGAGGTCTATGGCCAGGAATGAGACTTTGCTTCCAGTCATCAATCATTAAAGCATTCCAGGAATCTATCTGAGAAAGAAAGGGCCCATGACTAATTTGAAATCACATCTGTAAAATACATTTTTTCTCATCGATTATATTACTACTCAAAGAATCAAATAAACTAAAGGATACACTATCTCTTCTTTTTTTAAAAAAATATTTTATTTATTTATTTGACAGAGAGCAAGAGAGCACAAGCAGGGGAAACAGCAGGCAGAGGGAGAGGGGGAAGCAGGATCCCTGCTGAGCAGGGAGCCTGATGTGGAGCTCTATCCCAGGACCCTGGGATCACGACCTGAACCAAAGGCAGACATTTAACCAACTGAGCTACCCAGATCCCCCAAGGACAGACTATCTCTTAAAACCAGTATCTATATACCCGAAGGGATTGTAAAATTAGGAAGTAGGGCATCTATAATATTTTATTAGTATTTTTTTCATTTCAGAAAAAAATTAAGCCTGTAATTTCCTGCCCACAGGTAACAGCTGTGAATTTTAGTGATTTTAGTTTAATTTTTTTGTGTATCTGGAGGGATATGTGTATATGGGTATGTTTAGCAAAGATCATATTCTAAATGTAAATTTATGTTCATTTTCCATCTCATTTAATAGGGCCAGTTTTCCATAAAACTGAATACTATGTGAAAACATAACTTTTATATAATCATTGAGTCATCCTCTATGGGTCTGACAAAAGATTGTTACTGTGTATATGAGTTGTGTGTTTTCTGTTTTTATAAGTACTTTTGGTCTTTCTTGGGACTTACAACACTCTAAGGATGGCAGTTAAAGAAGATGGAACAAGCTGGATCTCAATGATACTGAGCCACCATAATAGTTCTACACCACTACCCAGACCATTATGTGATAAACACATTTACAACCTGTTCAAATGACTATTTTTTTTGGTCTCATATTACAACAGCCTAGTTAGTTTCACATATAACTAAGTTTGTCTATTCAAAAATCCCTTAAGTTATTTTGCTACACAAAGGGATAGCTAGTTTGGGGCTACAGTGTTTCCAAGCTTTCCTTTCTCCTAAAATAGCAGACACTGAAAACAATCTTAGGGAACAGTACTGAGCCTAATCAAGAAACAAACATGCCTGCCTGGCTGACTTCAGAATATTTACAGATCAGAGACTACTGTGTCCCCCACTTTTCCCCTTTGTGTATGGGCTTATCTGTTATGTTTTTCCTAAGTCTGTCTCACCATTGTTTGTTGGGAGCATAAGGAAAAATGGTTTATCTCTTAAATTTACAGATGTTCGTATTGACAGAAATTGTACCTGAGCAACCAAACTCAAGGAACTTCTGCATCTGGGCCTCATTTAGAAGATAAGAACCTAGGCCTGACCTTAAGTCTGATGCTATAAGGGAATGCAACTTGAGGAAAGCATTGGGTGTTAGGAAGAGAAATGTTTATTTTACATGCAAAGTAAGTAAGTCAGAGGGCAGGCTGCAGTTTTTAAAACATGACTGCTAATTCTTTGACACTCCTCTCATTGAGAGATAGGCCTATGTTGCTTTCCCTTGAATCTGGGTGGGCTTATGATTGCTTCAACCAATAGACTAAAATAAAAGTGACACTATATGCCTTCTGAGTCAAAGTTATAGAAAGCCATGCAGCTTCTGATTTTTTCCACCAGAGGACTCAATTTTGCAGCTCCAAGCCTTCATATAAAAATTTGGATCCCTAATCAACAGCAGATCATGGACCTTCAAGTTGACCATGTCCCAAGCATCTGTATCCTAGGATTCTCACAATTTTCCTAGCCACGATGGGTCCTGGATCTTGTCTGATAATTATTTCCCCAGTAAGGTCTATCTTCTGACTCTGGTTGAGGCAACGTAGTCCATGAGGTTTTCTAGATCCACAGATTTGCTCTAGTACCACATCTATTCCAGTTCTAACAGCTATAGTTGTTTCAATTTCCAACAGTAAGTGATAGACTGAGAAGTTTCTCTGAGAAGGGCCAGTAATAGGACAATCAAAGCAGATGATAAAGGATTGGTGAGTGCTTTTTGTAGAAGATATTATGTAGAGTTAAATTCTACAAAAAATGATTCACCGATAATATGTTAGAGTCTTAATTGGACATACCAGGAATCTTAACCAATTTCTGGAATTATTTGAGTATGCAAGAGCTTTCAATAGAAACTGGCCACTGTTAGGTAACCATGCTGTGGTTGTGAGTGCTGCAACAAATAAAGTGCAATAGAAGTAATTAGGTGCTGCTTTTAAGATTTTTCTTTGAGGGATTCCTAGGTGGCTCAGTCAGTTAAGCACCCAAGTCAGTCAGTTAGGTGGCCAAGCAGCTCAGGTCATGATCTCAGGGTCCTAGGATCTGGTCCCATTTCAGCCTCCACACTCAATGAGGAGTTTGCTTTCTCCCTCTTCCTTTCCCCCACATGCTCGCTCTTTCTCTCTCTCTCAAATAAATAAATCTTTAAAAAAAAGATTTTATCTTTGGTTTTCAGCATTTTAAATACAATGTATCTAGTTGTGGATCACTTTGTATTTACACTACTGAGAATCTCTTAGTTTTCTTGGATGTGCAAATTAATTTTTTCAACAAATATGGAAAAGTGGTCAACCATCATTTCAAACATATTTTCTGCCTTTTCTCTCGTTTCTTTTTCCTGGACTTCATTGTGTATTTGTTGGTAAGCTTAATTGTGTATCATAGGTCTCCAAGGCTCTGTTGATTATTTTCCTTATTCCTCTCTGTTCTTTGGCTTAGATTATCTCTATGGTTCTATCTTCACATTCACTGATTTATTCCTCTGTCAGCCCACATCTGCTCTAAATTCCTTTAGTGAGGGGCACCTGGATGGCTCAGTTGGTTAAACATCTGCTTTCAGCTTAGGTCATGATCCCAGGGGCCTGAGATCAGCCTTCCGTCCCACTTCCTGCTCAGTGAGGAGTCTGCTTCTCTCTCTGTCCCTCCCCCTGCTCGGCTCCCTCTCTCACTCTCTCAAAAAGAAATAAAATCTTAAAAAAAAAATTCCTGTAGTGAAGCTTTTAACTTCACTTATTTTACTTTTTAACTCTAAAGTTTTCATGTTGTTCTTTTGTTTATCTTCATTGATATATCTGAGGAGTCATTATTGACATATTTGCCTTTATTATATATTATAAATTCTTTGAATACTTTCTCTGCTTAAACCCTCATCAGTGACACTACTAGTACTGTTTTTTTTCAAGTGCATACATTTCAATTTCTTGTTTCTTTTTATATCTCATCATTATTATTTGAAAATTGGATCTTATAGGTAATATATAGTTTCAGCCTAGATTCTAATCAATCCTTCTTTTGTTTGTTTCTTTGTTCAGGATAATTTAAAAGAGTATGTGTCCCCCAAAATGAATTGCCACTGGTCTCTGCTCAGTTCTTATTATCGTTTTAATTTTTCTCTCTCTTTTATTATTATTTTTTTATTTTTATTTTTCAGCCTGGCTTCCTAGGGGTTCCTTCTGGGTCGACATAATTTAGTGGTCAACTATTAGTTGGTAAACAGTAGTACTTAAAATTATTGAGCCAACAGGCACCATTCTTTGCTGATGAATATGTGTAAGGTTTGGAAACACATTCCAAGTTCAATATTTTTATAATTCTTCTCTGGCCTTTAATTTCCATATGCTCAAGGTCTCATAGTCAGCCAGAGACAAAGAGACAATTAAGGCTTCCTCTGGTGTTTCCTGATTTTGGATGGATGCATGTAGAAATGCACAACATTCCAGATCACCATAGTTATAAGAAAGCTAATCCAGACCATCTAGGTTATGTGAACATTTATCAAGACAAATTCCCCAGAACTTCTGTGAAAATTATGGCTGGTCTGCTGGTCTGTTGCTTGCTCCAGACTGTAATATGGCATTAAAGGTGTGATGTTGGCTATCCCAGATTGTTTGCTATTGTTCTTGGATTGTTTCTCTTTTGTTTTCAACAGTGTTCCCTGGCATGGATTTTTTTTTGACATCCCATACCAAATTAAATCAGGCCCTTTGGCAGCAAAGGTGCAGATCCACATGTGTACTCCACACAATGAATTTGTATTAGGGGACATAGTAGACCCTCCTCAGGCTGAAAGACCACAGGTTCCCATTAGGACTTCTTGAATAAACATTTCTCAATTTGTTGCATGTCTTTGGTCAGTTTCCAGAATCATAAAGTAGTTCTTTCTGACAATTATGTCCATTTTATCTTTGCTTTTCAAGAAAAGCTTTTAGCCACTCCAAGAGTTTTCCCTACTCACTTGTTTAAAATGTACCCTCCATCTCTAAATCCCTAGCACATAGTGCTTTGGACACAGGAATTATTCTGCTGTTGAATTAAATGGAAGTGTTTAACTGCATTCACAACAGGGCATTTGTCATTTGTGTTTAATGTCTAAAATGCATTCCTCCTTGTATATCTCTCTGGCTACCTAATTATTTTTTAAGACTACTATTACAGAATACACTCTTAATTTTTCCCTAGCTACTCTTGTTATTTGTTTCTATCATCTTAGCTTGCTCATTCTTTCAAGTCTATCTTTTATATGTGGAATTTCCTAAAGACGTGGTATTTGACCCTCTTCTTTTCTCACTTGGCACTCCTTCTTTGGGAATCTTCATTCACAAGCCAGACTTCAGTCAGCTCCCACTAACTGCAGATGATACTAATTTCCAGGCCTGGTCTCTGAGCTCCATGCTTTCAGTTCTTTCAGTCTAATTACACTACCTTTCTGCTGCCACAAACATATCTCACAATCAATACATCTAAGTCTATATTCACGTTTTTCCTACTAAAATCCGTTCTCTTCACGTGTTTCTTCTTTCATGAAGTAGCATCTTGATCTATCCATTTGGACCACTGCATAGAGCTTGGACTATTCTTGCAGTTGTACTTATCTGTGATTTCACATTCTAGTCATCCCAGCAACTTTCACTGATACTTTAAATTCTACCCTCGGACTTTAGATTTATTGCACAAACTGTCTCATGAAAAATTTATGAGTTTTTCTCCAAAATTGTGTAGTTGTAAGCCCCTTCTGGAAAAAAAAAAAACCACAGAATTTTGATGTTGTGCTCATAATGAAAAGAAGTGTATGTACCTTATTTTTTTCCCATCTATTTTCCATATATTTCAGGATAGCATCATGTCCTCTTCTCTACCAAAATCTTTTTAAGAGACATGTAGATGTCTGGAAAGGTTCCAAAAGAGTTAAATGATAATGGTAAGAGGTGAAAAAAATAATACCTGTGCTGGAAAGATAAACTGCTAGAGAAGTAGAAAGGGGGTTTTGCAATAGTTTTCCAAAAGACTGACATCGTCCTGTGTCAAAGTTTATTCTGATAGCTCAAAATCCCACCCTGGATAATAACTATAACAATCCTGATAAAAGATGGAGAAGACATCATCATTGCAATTAGACAGATGAAACAAAAAATGAAGTTCGGGGGCATGGCTTCACGAAGTCTCACAGAGCTATTGTGAAAGTGAATTTTCTACTTCTAAATGTTGGGTTTTTTTGTTTGTTTTTGGTTTTTTTTTTTTTTACTCTAATAGCAATTACATAGATAGTTGTTACATTCATTTAAATGATCAGCGTAGAAAGCTGGCAGAACTTTCAAATTATAAGTAAAATGAATAGAATTCAAAGGACATTTATTCATTAATTTAAAAATAGTAAATCAATTCAGTTCAACAGAGCTTTAATGAGTCTATGTTTTAAACTAAGTCTGTCCCAGGAATTAAGCTGCATACTGTTAAGTGTTTTTGATACAACTCTTCATCTTTTAGGACAGGGGCAAATCCTTAGGTAAATCATGCTTAACTATTTTAACAAAGATTTTCTACCCCTTCAGAAACATGGACTTTTTGTATGCCAATGTAATTTCAGAAAAGAAACAGTCATGTTAAAATCAAGGAAACTTTTAACAAAACTCATCTTTGAGCATTTATTCTCCAGCTACACTCAGAATAGACAAAAACATGAAATGATTTCATGTTAAAGCAAAGGGGACACTCCAGTTATATATAAAGGGAAAATACGGCTTTTAAATAGTTAATATTCTAAAGTATATTATTAAATGTTCTTTAAGGAAAAAATTCTCAGAGAGTAAATATTTAATCCTACCCAGATTCATGGAGATAAAATCTGAATTAAATTAGAATGGTTATCATTAAGCCTAAAATATGATGCCACTTTTTCTTTCCTTTATCTTTTTTATCTTCTTTGTTTGACATTATATTCTCACCCAAGGAAGTGGGTGTTTTTTTTTTTTTTTTTTTACTCTTGCACTGTTGCCTTTAAAGATACTTCTGTCTTCTGTAGTTCCAAGATAGGATATGTGTTTGGTGGAAGATCAACACATTTTGGGACCGAAAAATGAAAAAAAGAACTCTTGCTTTTGTGCCACTTCAAGTAATTTATTTTACTCAGCAGGTCTCTCTTATTGGCCTGGGAGTTTACTTTGCCCAATGAGCCAAGATAGATTGGCTGCAAAAGGTCCTTAGAAGTGCCAGGCTCACATTGATCCAAAACCAACAACTATCAAATCAACAGCCTCTCAGTCTCTGGTAATGGCTGCATGTACTCATAACCACCTGAGAATTTTATATTTGGTTGATTAACAAATAGGAGATAGAAGAAAAAGGAATAATATGCTATTTGGCACGAGGATAGAAAATAATAAGTTAAATAATAACTATAAATTATATTAAAATTAAATGGAATAAATAAATTGCTACTTGGCAGGTAATATGGTTATCACAACTTATGTCATGTACTCATATCAAATGCTATATGGAAAATTTAACTTTTACAAATAAGAAAATAAACCTTGGTGTGTAAACAGTTTGCTGAATAATGTATATTAGGTTATCATCAAATTGTTATAATGTGAATAAACAAAAATAAACATATGTTTTGCATTACAAAAGTAGGAGAACTTAATTCTTAAATATGAAAATAATTTTCTTTTCAACTCACCATTCATTTCAAGGTAGAATCAGAGAAACAAATAATTTTATAATTCAAAGAGACTTTAGATCTATACAATTATATAAAAATAATTCTCTAAGTTATTTTAATTTGTACTTCATAATGTTCGAAAATAGTTTAAACTTATTTTGCTATGTTATTTGGTAGCTAGGTAGGTTTTTATTTTAACTTTTTTTTCAACATATGTTAATAGAATTCATCCTTCCTCAAGACTGATCAGGTGTAAGCTTAGCCTGTAGTGCTTACAAAATATTGTTCTTGTTTTAATTAGCATAGCTTCAATCACAATGCAAAGAATTTGCTAATCTGTATCTCTAATTGATCTCTTCTTGATTCCTAGTTTCCTATCTATAAGTACTTACTGGGCATGCCTGTTTGGCTACTTCATCATTACTGTTAACCCAGCAAGCATAAAACGGAACTCATAAACTTTCTTTTATTATTATTATTATTATGTTCAGTTAGCCAACATATAGTACATCATTAGTTTTGATGCAGTGTTGCATATAACATCCAGTGCTCATCACAACATGTGCCCTCCCTATACCATAAATCTTTCTTAATAGAGATTTCTTTGTCTTCTTTGTTATGGGGAAAGCCAATAACCCTGTCCTGAAAGAATAAAATATAAGATTGAAAGTTTCCTGTGGTTGGAACTGACTGGTAAGGTGTTGAGTCACGTGTATTTATTTATACAACGCCTTGGGCATCATATAGAATCAGAGATCAGACTATTAGGAATGTCAGAGTAAAATAAAGTGGTTTGAGGGGTCACCCACTCAAATATGAGTGAGATACTGGAAGTGAAAAGAGACATTTTAAATAGGTAGAGAATAAAGACAACATATAGGTAATCCATAGCTAAAGGAAAGTCTTCATTAATTCATTTCAAAATAATGCATTCTTCTTTCTAATGGGATTTGTTTTGTGAATGAAAATGTGCCAAATTTTCTTAAGATTTTATAAAAGCTAGGAAAAAACAAATACCTATTAGTACATTTGTTAAGGACTTCTCTGCCTTGAAAACAATAGCTTAAATTCCAAGAGGATAGAAGTGGGAAATAATTCGAATTTCCAATGATCAAGGCTCATCTCTCATCTAATGATAGTGAATTTAGTGTGTGAATTTCTCAGAAATCATAGAGGGCTATTAGGCCTTGAAATTTAATCTTTTTTTTTTTTTTAAGATTTTATTTATTTAATGGACAGAGAGAGACACAGTGAGAGAGGGAACACAAGCAGGGGAAGTGGGAGAGGGGGAAGCAGGCTCCCTGCTCAGCAGAGAGTCCGATGTGGGGCTCCATCCCAGGACCCTGGGATCATGACCTGAGCCGAAGGCAGCTGCTTAACAGCTGAGCCACCCAGGCGCCCCTTGAAATGTAATCTTTCAACAAAAAGAACTTCAGTGAAAAATAAATTTTCCAGATAAAACTCACCCCTCATCAATAGATTTGTTTTAAGACAGATATACATCACTCAAAGCTAAAAGAAAGGAACCAGCAGTTGGTTTGCTTCAAACCAAGTGGTAAATGTCAAAATTATCAAGATAAGCAAATGTCTTAGGTGATGGTAGGCCACTTTCAGGCATGAAAATATCTTTTTTTTTAAATTTTTTTAAAATTTAAATTCTAGTTAGTTGATGTACAGTTCAATATTAGTTTCAGGGGTAGAGTTCAGTGATTCATCATTTTTATATAACACCCAGTGCTCTTCCTAACAAGTGCCCTCCTTAATACCCATCCCATACTTACCCATCCCCAAACCACTTCCCTCCATCAACCTTCAGTTTGTTCTCTCCTGATTTGTTTAAATTTTTTTACAAATTTTTTTTACAAAGCAAATTTGTAAAATTTGTTTAGTTAAGTCTCTCCTGATTTGTTTCTCTCCTCTTTTCCCCTTTCTGAATGTTCATCCATTTTTTTTCTTAAATTCCACATATGAGTGAAATCATATAGTATTTGTCTTTCTCTGACTTATTTTGCTTAGCATAATACATTCTAGTTCTACCCATGTCATTGCAAATAGTGATTTGATTCTTTTTTATGACTGAATAGCATTCCATTATATATAATAATATCTATTTTTACGTGATATATATCGTATCTTTATCCATTCATTAGTCAATGGGTTGGCTATTTTTGATAATGCTACTATAAACATCAGGGTGCATGTACCCCTGTGAATGTATATTTTTGTATCCTTTGGGTAAATACCTAGCAGTGAAATTACTGGATCATAGAGTAGTTCTATTTTTAGCTTTTTGAGGAATCACCATATTAATCTCTAGGGTAGCTGCCCCAGTTTGCACTCCCAGCAGTGTCAGAGTGTTCCCCGTTCTCCATATCCTCACCAATACCTGTTGTTTCCTGTGTTGCTAATTTTAGTCCTTCTGACAGGTGTGAAGTGGTATCTCATCATGGTTCTGATTTGCATCTCCCTGATGATTAGTGATGTTGAGCACCTTTTCATGTGTCTGTTAGCCTCTGGATGTCTTCTTTGGGAAAATATCTATTCATGTCTTCTGCCCTTTTCTTAACTGGATTATTTTTTTTTAAGATTTTATTTATTTATTTGACAGACAGAGATAGTGAGGAAGGGAACACAAGCATGGGGACTGGGAGAGGGAGAAGTAGGCTTCTCGCTGAGCAGGAAGCCTGATGCAGGGCTCAGTCCCAGGACCCTAGGATCATGTCCTGAACCGAAGGCAGATGCTTAATGACTGAGCGACCCAGGTGCCCCAGATTATTTGTTTTTTGGGTGGTGAGTTTAATAAGTTCTTTATATATTTTGGATACTAATCTTTTATCAGATATGTCATTTGCAAATATCTTCTCACATTAGGCTCACTGTAGGCTGCCTTCTAGTTTTGTTGATTGTTTCCTTCACTGTGCAAAATTTTTTTCTCTTGATGAAGTCCCAATAGTTTATTTTTGCTTTTGTTTCCCTTGCCCCTGGCAATGTGTCTAAGAAGAAACTGCTATAGCTGAGGTTAAAGAGGTTGCTGCCTGTACAATTTTGATGGTTTCCTGTTTCACATTTAGGTCTTCCATCAATTTAGAATTTATTTTTGTATATGGTGTAAGAAAATGGTCCAGTTTTATTTTTCTGCATGTTGATGTCCAGTTTTTCCAACACTATTTGTTGAAGAGACATCTTTTTTCCATTGGATATTCTTTCCCGCACTGTTGAAGGTTACTTGCCCATATAGTTGTGGGTACATTTCCAGGTTTTCTATTCTGTCTCACTGATTTATGTGTATGTTTTTGTGCCAGCACCATACTGTCTTGATGACTACAGCTTTGTTATATAGCTTGAAGTCTGAAATCATGTAGGCATGAAAATACATTCATCTCTATCTCTATATACCTCTATCTATCTATATCAATATAACTATCTGTGAAAAAAGTATATATAATAAGAAATAGAAAATAAAAATATTTATGTAACTCCAGTAATTGAAAGACCCTTGAATTCTTCTGCTCTGTTTCCTTTACACACTAATGGTATCAGGGTTAAAAGCTTCAGTTTCTTGGTTCTTTTGATCTGGAAGACCTTTTTTTTTTTTTCTTTTAACCTTGTTTCTTTAAAAATAAGAGACAATTAAAGGAATCTTGTAGATCTCACATATTATATTTTTTGTATTACCTGTTGGCTAGTTTGATAGAGAATCAAAGTACATCCATACAGGCAAAGATCTGTGTTTGGCCAGGATCAACTTGACAGTTACGAGTTTATCAATTAATTATTCTGTTTTGGCTATGGAAGCTGGAAATATTTCTATTTTTACATGTTTCTTGGCTTAAATTATAGGATATTATTCCAAGGATATGTCTAAATCTGTTTCTTGACTTAAATGTGATCTGGCTAAATTACTAGATCATTTCTATGGCCAGATTTAACTTTTAAGAAAGCATATTAAAAAGTATTAAGATGCAGAAACATAAAAACATTTGACAGATAGCCAATTCTGATCATTCTGTCTATATTCTGTGTTTTATTGACTGCCCTAGGTACATAAAACAGTTAAATTCAACTTACTGATTCAACGGGTATTATGGTGTTTCAATGTATAAGCACTGTCCAAGGTGCTGGAGATACACAAATAAGTAAGGACTCTTCCATTCCTCAAAGATATGTTTGAAGAATTTATTAAAGATGCCATGACAGAAGTAAGGAATACATGAAGGCATAATACAAGTACTGTGCAAATAATTTGATAATAATTATAATTATAATTTCGATATGAAATTTAGAATTAGGCAATCCTTTTTTTATTTTCAGCACTAAAATACTTTCATGGACCAGAGTCTTCTGATGGGATTTGAGCAGCAGCTTATTTTACAATCAGAGCAAAGTTAGCCAAGAGTTTATGTTGACAAGTAAGAAATCTATAAATTCAAAAAATTAGTGTCAGGTCTAGGATTTTTCATTATTTGAACTCACAAAACTTTTGTTGCACACTTGGGTTCACTTTCTATACTTGCAGAATTCAATCAGATACTGGAATTAAGCCATCAGGTACTAAAGCGAAGCTTTTTTTTTTTTCTCCTAAAGATAATAAATTAGTAATATGAACATCAGAGAAAAGATGGTGATGAGTCCATTGAAGTTCAGGTCAGAAACCACTATAAAATTATGATATAATTGCCTGAATGTCAATAATAATTCACTATTGAATGAATACTCTCTCTACAATTGTCTTTTTTTATTTGCCTGAGAACATGCAATTCTTTTTCTTGAGGTGAGTAACAGAGGAAATTAAAAAAAATTTTATATATGCCTGTATATAAAATTTCACTAAATAGTAACACTAATAAAGATCATTGGTAAATTGCCACTATTTGTTTCAAAGGATCAAAATAAACTTTCAGCAGCAATTTATGAATATAAAACTGACACAAATATAAGAGAAATCAATAGCATATTTTTCTCATACACATACTTGAATAAGTGATAACACGTGGTGAAATTTAACATGTTTCCAATTCATTTGCTCAACCCAGTTTTATACAGAAAATTACTGAAATACATGGGCTTTTCTCCAGCTATCAGTAAAGACTCTTTTGAGTTTCCCCTTTCCATAAACGCTGCTGTATATGATCAGAGAAAGGAATCCAATGCCACAAAAGGAATATGTCAGTATTATTATTATGAGAATAAAAATATCGTATACCAAAAGAATAACTGATGTTGCCCTTAGAACTCCACTTATGAATATCATTTAGGAATCTCTAGAAGCAATTTTTGTGAATAGACATAATAAAACAAATACAATTTACTTATCTGCTTGCAAAAATTAAAGCATGGAGAGAACCATGAGTCCATCTCCAAAACTATTTTGTAGTTTACTGATATTTATGTATATGTATTTCAGGAAGCTTTGTTCCAATTGACCTAAATTCAGTTTCTTGTTTGTTTCAGTGCTCAGTCATTTATAAGCTTTAAATTCATTTTATCATATATATTCTAATGTGCAAAAAAGTAAAGAAAAAAACTACTTTAGCTTTTAGCATCACTCCCTGTGGACAATAATTATATTGATATTTCAGCTTAGATTTTTAATCATAAGATTTATGCTCTGCACAAGTGACTGCTCAATGATTTCACTGTATTGTTTAGTTCACTGCACTTGTATAACACATTTGCTGTTTTCAACAACTTTATTTCACACAATTTAAAAAAGACTTCCTACACTCCTACTCAAATCAAGTACTTGTTCAAATGTCCATAGAATTCAATATGAATCAATTCTCCTTGAGTGAAAAACTGTTTCACAAGCCAGCAAATCTCAGAAAGTACTAGTCTCTGTTCTGGTCATATATTGTCCACTGAATAATTCATTTTTATGACTGTTGCCATATTTTTGTGACAGTTAAGACTGTTGAGAAAATATTTTATGTTTCTGTATGGTCAGGGCTTTCTTATTTTATAAATAAATAAATAGATACATAAATAAATATTCTGATATATCACATATATCTTTCTGGATATATATTCTAATATACACATATCAGAATATTTGAATAACCATCTCTCAATTTTTCATCTATAAAGTAGAATTGATCAGGGGCACCTGAGTGGCTCAGTCGTTAAGCGTCTGCCTTTGACTCAGGTCATGATCCTAGGTTCTGGGACTGAGCCCCTCATGGGGTTCCCTGCTCAGAGGGAGGCCTGCTTCTCCCTCTCCCACATCCCCTGCTTGTGTTCCCTCTCTCACTGTCATTCTGTCAAATAAATAAATAAAATCTTAAAAAAAAAGTAGAACTCATCAAAATATTTTGTGTAACTACACCTCGTACCTTCACTTGTAATCTAAAGAGGCTTTAATAAGTATTTACAAGATAGAAAAGATAATTAATAATCCAAGGAAGAATTATGTTCTTAATATCGCATATTCCCATTACTGGTGTCCCTTTGTAAAAGCTAATGGCAACTTCAGTAGATGCTTTATCTATGTATTTGTATAAGATTTTATTGAAGAAACCCAAGAAAAAGTAGCTACGTATTTATTTTTTTATATTAACATATAATGTATTATTTGTTTCAGGGGTACAGGTCTGTGATTCATCAGTCTTATACAATTCTCAGCACTCACCATAGCACATGCCCTCCCCAATGTTCATCACCCAGCCACCCCATTCCTCCCACCCCCTCTTCTCCAGTAACCCTCAGTTTGTTTCCTGAGATAAGAGTCTCTTATGGTTTGTCTCTCTCTCTGGTTTTGTCTTGTAGCTCTTTTAAAAAAAGAAATTTTAGCCAAGCATTTGTCAGAAAATAGAAAATCTCTGAAGTTACTCTTAATAAATAATTTGGAAGGTCCCTTTTAGCCATCTGATAGATTATAAAGCTAAGAATCAAACTAAAAAATGAACAGTAACCCCCTAGCCAAAATGAATGCTCATTGCCTTAAATCTCTATTTCTCTGATCCTTTTTGTTGGCTGACTCACGAAATTGTTATAAATTCAATGGATGATTAATGATATCATTAACAGAAATCTGCCTGTGTCCTCAGTAAGTTACTGAGGATCAGGATATCTGGCTGAAATTTTTTGATCAGGAAATATTAATTTCTGCATAAAGAGGCTACCATATCAGAGAAAACAAAATAAAAATAAAACAAATAATTATAACAACAAAATATTTTATTAAGTGTTTTTAACATGTCAGGAACTTTTCTAAAAGATATTTTCAATGTCCTTCCCATTTAACAGATAGAGAAACATAGGTATGACCAATCTTGCCCAAGGTTACACAGCTCATAAATGACAGAGCTGGTGTTTGAACCCAGGCAAATGTGTATTTGTAAACACATGCTTAAGGGTCATTAGATAACAAAGGAGGAGGCATAAGTGGTTAGGGGCATGGATATGGGCTAAATAAACTGGAGGAAAAAAATATGAAACTGAAACCCATGTATTCTAGTTACTTCTGTTACAGCTTTTAGTAGCAGATTTCTCCTTCTGTCTTATAAGTCTCCAGAATTACCACTTTGGATTTTATTATATACTTTGCCCCTCAAAGCCTCAAGATCCACTAACCTTTCAGCGTCATACCAATATCTTCAGTTCCCTTAGTTCTCAGGAAAAAAAACAAATTAAGAACAAATATATAACCTATAAAATATGTGGATTATATTAGTAGGCCCCTTGCAATCTAGTTTGTTTATATACCTTGATTGTTATATACATTGAAAAACTGGTTCAAAGACTAAAAATTAAATATTATAAGTGATAAAGAATTGAGCTATGAGAAACAAAGTGGTTTCAGATCTTGTCTTATGAAAGATACTTACTAAACAAGCACACAGATTAAGTTTGCAAGTAATGCTGAATTTGAGACTTCATCACTACATAGGTAGAAGCATAAACCATGAGACCTCCTAGGACTCACAAATATGGACAGAGTTACAGAATATATGAGTCTGTAATATTTATTTTTAGAGATTTCTATTCTGTGGCTATAAGCAAATCTGAGATTCAAGTAATTTTTTCCTATCAGAGCTTAAAAATTCACTCAATGAATACGTATTTTAAAACAAATTTTCACTCTGCTTCTGTGCTGTTTGCTTTAATTTTGAAGAAATGTAAATGATTAGTCTTAATTCTCAACTATTTATAAACTAGTTGATAGATTCTTTCCCGCATGTACATTCTGACACTTGTACATTCTGACTTGAAAAGAAACAGTGAGACAAAGATTTAGTTATGGATACCATGTCCTCATCCAGTGGTGAGAAATGGGGGTGGGGAAATGACACATAGCAATTACAACAGATTAGGAATCAGGAGTCCAAGGTAAAAGTTCTAGCTGTACCACTAAATTCTCTTTTGTGTCTTAGAAATACATTTGACCTCGTTAAACCTCAGTATTTTAGAATTCAGGACAGTATAATACTCAGAGTCATTTCCAACTCCAAAATACATCAGTTTTGCAAATAAGAATCTACTAAAAATACCTTGAAAAACTATGTATATCTTATTGTGAATTATTAGGCATTAATATTATGTGAGGGACTCACTTAGGAGAGAAAGTAAGAGAAAGTAATAGAAAGTAATTGGATGGTACAAATCTTAAGGTTTTCTGAGCCCAAGGCAACTTTTTGTAAACAAGGGATGTAGGACTTGAGAATGTGCTTAACTCGGTGTGATTTATGTTTTTGCTTAAAATTTTCTTTTTTGACACTACTCTATTTTTATAACCAATGGAAATGCTATAATTAGTATTATGAACTAACCCAAATATTCTTCTATTTATTAAAGTGTGAAATATTCACAGCATAAGCAACCCCTGATGCATTTATAGGATATAATTTTTTTGGTGACTCTTGGACAATACTACCAATAATGGTGAATGTATATCTAATAGGCACAACTCCTTAGAGAATAAACAGAAAGCACATAACCTCTTAAATGTCATATAGGAATTCTTGCTAACCAATAAATTTTAGTCATTATACCACTGAAATGTGCCACAATTCTAGAAACTTTTCTTTTACAAAAATGGTAACAGCCAGCAATACTATCTGCAATGCTATTCTGATCAGTTGACTAAATAAAAAAACAACTGAAACCCTAGAGATAATAGAAAACCGAAACTTCCAAATAGGATGGCACGGTTTGGTTTAGAGAACTAAACCAAATAGTCACTGATTTCAAAAAAAAAAAAAAAAATTGCAAGTCATATCAAAGATTAGCCTGAATAAAATATTTTTTTTTCTTCTTCCTCAGGGAGGAAAATATGAAGAAGTACCATATGTTGAACAAGAAATTATCCAACTAATTTTACTAATAACAACTTTTACTACTAAGAGATAAAATGGGAAAAAAAGAATTATAATTATGTGGTCTAATATAGAAAAGAAAGCAAGACATAACATGCTTGTGTGAGATCCTATCTTTCTCTATAATCATTAAAAGAACAAGAAATAATAACTTACTGTATGTACTTTGAGTATGTAGGTTTAAGTAAGATTGTAGGAAGACATTTTGCTTAGGAATTGCAAACAGTGTGTGCCAGGTCTCATTTTAGTAGAGTGAATATCCATACTGGAGAACACAGAAATTTAGATACATCAAATCTTATCCAGTATTCATTGAGAACCTGATTATCATGTTTTCCTTATTTTGCCTTTACTGAATATAACCCCCAAAACAAACTGAAGCAACCAAACCAAAGTGGAATCTAATACAATTATTTTCATGCCCAATGGATACTAATTTGATTTGTTAGAAGAAATTAGAAGCATAAGCTCGAAAAAAGAATTTACTAAACAGAAATCATTCAGGAGAAATAGTTTATGGGAGATGATGTGCAAGACTATGGAATTATATAATATCTTATCATTAAGAACATATGCCTCAATTTTCTCCATGGTTTCCTTTTTTCTTTTCCTTTTTTTTTCCTCCATCAAGCACTAGTATAAATTTCTTTTAGCAACCACGGCTTCTTCATAGTTTAATGGACTCTACAACTATGATTAGATTTCCGTGTTACATAAGAAACAGTGGTATGCAATCTCAACACTTCTCACGTATATCAGTATGAGCTTACTACTTTCCAAGGCATAGCAGAAAACTGATCTCAGTTATCTATCAATAACAAAACTTTACCTAATAATTCTTGGTATGATTGTCAATAGGCCTTTGTTATGTTACTTCATAATCCTATTAAAATCATCTAAGTAAAATCAATGCAGATTTATATATATCTATCTCTCACATTACCAAGACTCTAAGCCATCTTACTTAAAGGTATGTCTTATAAAAATGAATTATGTTTTAAATATTAAACTCACATCTGTCCATGAGTCCAACATTTATTCATTTTTGAACTCTTTAGAACTGTGCTGTCCAAAATGGTAGCCACTAGTTGTATGATGCTATTTAAATTATACTTCAACTAATTAGAATTGAATTCAGTTAAAATTGTTCTTTGACACACAGCTAACATCATATTCAATTGCGAAATACTGAAAGCTTTTCCTCTAGGATCAGGAACAAGACAAAGAAGCCCACTCTCATCACTTCTTTTCAACAAAGTATTTCAAGTCTTACTCAGAGCAATTAGGCAAGAAAAGAAATGTAAGGCATTGACATTGCAAAAGAATAAATAAAATTATCTCTGTTCACAGACAACATAATCTTATATGTAAAAAACATTAAAAGATTCCAAAAAAAAACTATTAGATATAATAAATGAATTCAGCAAAGTTGCAGATTACCACATGCAAAAATTAGTTGTGTTTCTAAACACAAAAAATGAACTGAAAAAGAAATTAAGAAAAACTAAGAAAAATATTCCACTAACAATAGCATCAAAAGAAGAAAATATTAGTAATAAACCTAACTAAGGAGGTAAAATACTTGTACCCTGAAAGCTACAAAACATTTCTGAGGTAAATTAAAGAAGACACAAATGAATGAAAGACATCCATGTTCATGGACTGGAAGACTTAACATTGTTAAGATATCAATACTATTTAATGGGATCTCCAGATTCAATGCAATCCCTATTGAAATCTCAATGGCATTTTTTTGCAGAAATGGAGGGGGGGGAATCATCCTAAAATTCATATGGAAACACAAGGGACCCCAGATAGATAAAATAATTTTGAAAAAGAACAAGCTTGGAGGATTCACTTCTTGATTTCCAAGCATATCACTACTACCATAATCAAAACTCTGGCACTGGCATAAACACAGACATATAGACCAATGAAATAAAATAGAGGTCCTGAAGTAAATCCTTGAATATGTTGTCAAATGATCTTCCACAAGGATGGCAAGACAACTCGACGAGGAAAGGACAGTCTCTACAACAAAATTTGTTTGAAAAATTGGATATCCACATGCCAAAAAATGAAACTGGATTCTTATTTTATGCTGTATATAAAAACAAACTCTAAAGGAATTAAAGACCTAAACCTAAGACCCAATGCTATAAAACTCCCAGAAGAAAACACAGGGAAAAATTCTATGACATTGGATTTGGCAATGACTTCTTGGATATAACACCAAAAGCATAGGCAACAAAAGCAAAAACATACAAATATTACTATATTAAATTTTAAACCTTTGTTCATCAAAGGACACAATCAACAATGAATAGAAAATTTATGGGAAAAAATATTTGCAAATCACAGATCTAGTAATGGATTAATATCCAGAATATATGAAGAACTACAATTCGATAACAAAAAATCAAATAACCTGATGAAAAAATGGGAAACAACTTAGATACTTCTCCAAAGATGAAATACAAATGGCCAACAAAACATATGCAAAGGTGCTCAACATCATTAATCATGCAAGAAATATAAATCAAAATGACAGTGAGATTTCATGTCACATCCATTAGTATGGTGACTATTTGAAAAAAATAAGGAGAAGGAGGAGGAGATGGAGAAGGAGGATGAGAAAGAAGGAGGAGGAGGAGGAGAAGAAAATAAAACAAGTTTTGGCAAGGATGTGGGGAAATTGGTACCCTTGTGCACTGTTAATGGGATTGCAAAATGGTGTAGCCATTATGGTAAACAGTAAAAACAAAATTAAAAATAACAAAAAAATATGAAAATTAAAAATAGAATCACCATATAATCCAGGAATCCCACTTTTGAGTATATATCCAAAAAAATTAAAACAGGATCTTAAAGAGATATTTCCACACTCATGCTCCTAGAGCACTATTTACAATAGCTAAGATGTGGAAGCAATCCAAATATCCATTGACACATAACTGGATAAACAAAATGTGATACAGAAATACAATAGAACACCATGTAGCCTTAGAAAGGAAGAAAATCCTGTCACATATTACAACATGAATGAACTTTGAGAACATGATGCTCAATGAAGTAAGCTAAAAAGACAAATCCTGTATGATTCCATTTATATAAGTTACCTAAAGTAGTCAGATTTATAGATATAGAAAGTAGAATGGTGGTTACCAGGGATTGGGGTAGGGGAGAAAGGGAGGTTTTTGTTTAATACGTATAGAGTTTCAGTTCTGTAGGATGAACAGGTTCTGAAGATCCATTTCACCACAATGAAAATATATATAGTTAACACTACTGAACAAAAATTGGTAAAGATGATAAATTTTAGATATTTTTTACCACGATAAATTAAAAAAAAAAATCAGTTCCTCTGTTACCACAGCCAGATTTCAAGTGTTCAATAGCTACATGAAACTAGTGGATACCATACTGGACACCTAGATTATAGAGCATTTCCTATCTTTACAGAAAATTCTATTGGACAGCTTTGCTCTAGAATCTTTTTTGTTGTTGTTCCTTTGCTGCAATCTATTATTCAATCTTTATTTGCTTTTCTATAGACTAAATCTCATAGACCTTCACTATAGATATTAGCTACACTTTCAACATCTTGACTCTGCTGATCATTTTCCCATTCACATTAGTACCAAATAGTGCATCAACAAATTTCCATCTTTTATTTGCCACCAAGGCTGGTGAACACAAGAGAAAAAAACAAAACAAAGCCAAACAAAAACAGAAAAGATCAAAACTATAGTTTCTGCAGAACATAGGATAACTCAGTATTTACTTTCAGTTTTTATTGACTAATTTGAATTAACAAGAGGAAAAACGCCAAGTTATTAGAAGTATTTTCCTGCTTTCCACCCTAAAACACAAGATTCTAATTACAGGCCTTAAGGTCACTTAGGTTTATATCTTAATGGAATAGAGGGGGCTGAAAAGAACATTTTTAATTACCTTTTTGTACTCTGTGCCACACAGCAAGAGATAATCCTTAAATCCTTTATTTTGCCCAAGGGTGAACTTTAAACCTCTCACCTCTCTTTGACATGTGTCTCAAATACCTTTTTACTCTATGTAACTATCTATCTATCTATCTATCTTAATATGGACATTATTTTATTTTTTTCATTACTTAGGCAAATCGGATTTTGTTTACCTTGAAAATATGTATATATATATACATATATATATATGTATGTACACATATATGTATATATGTTTGTGCATATGTGTATACACAGGCACACAAATGCACACACATACTAATGGCCCTTGGACCTTGGTATTCAACTTCCCGACTTTGAGCCCTTTGAGGAACTACACTAACCGATAACACATGAATGAGTTAATGAGTTAAACTTTTTTATATCATAATTCATAACTATTTACCTTTCTTCTACAGCTTCAAAGGTTTATTACATACTATTATATTCAAAATATGAACTCATATTTCATTATAATATATAGTTTCGTGTCTTATAACTTTTGTGTGATATTTAGAGAGTAGAGGGATAAAGAGAATTTGTATAAATCCTGTATCCTTTTGTTAACTATGCTATCTTACACTATCTCATATTTTGTTAAACTATGCTATGCTATTTGGTCTTACAACTTTATTTGTTAAATGGGTACAGAACTGCGTAAACTACATAACATGACTAGAAAATGAAAAGTATACAGTATATCTGTAAGTAGATAACTTTCAATCAATACTGATTACTACTATAGAAACATCTATGTCCCAATAGCCTTTCCCACTTCAACCTACTTTTCCCCTTTGATAATCAAACCTCAGGGGAAGAATCAAAATTGGTCTTACCCACTTGTGGATTTCTATACCATTTTGCTATAGATTCACTTAGCACTGTGCATATGACCTAATTTGGTCATTGGAATATAAAGGAATTTTATGTGGAGTTCTAAGAAATATTGCTCTTCCTAGCAAGAAAGAGAAAAAAAGAACAAAAGGACCAAAATCTTTAGCCTATCCTTCCTGCTTCTGGCTGGAAGCTGTGTGAAGACTTGAGGCTAGGCACTGCTGTAGTCCTCTTGCCACCGCTGGGGAACCATCCTGCCACACTGACTATGGCAGAGCCTAACTCTGAAAAGAGCCTGTTCTAGATGACCACAGTAAACTGTGGAACCAGTCCCAGACAAATAAAAGTCTAATGCTTATGTGAATTTAAACACTGTCTTTCTTACAGTGTTCTAATAATACAGCTGCTACTAGAAGTAGCAGCAGTAGTAACAGCAAATGCTGTCTTCAGAACTGAGTGTGCATGCCCATAAAATTGAGACCAGTTGATGACTTTTATTGTCCTTATCTATTCATTGTTATTATCTTGAACTGCCTTCAACAACTTATTTGCAAGTAATTTTTCTTCTTCTTAGTATGCCTTTCTTGATTTCTTTTTTGTCATTGAGAAAAGCATAAATGATAGATAGCTCTCTCATGTTTGACTAAGTTCTTTAACTAGCTCTCCAAATATTTATGATACATTTCCCTGGACTTTTATTTTTGATTCACTTCTACAATTCTCTTTTATATTATGTGTCACATTTTTAATATGAATTCTCAATTTTTGGTTATTTTCCATTTCTTTCTTCTTTTTTTTTTTTGCCTATAATTTGCCTTAGACATACATAGAACTCCCTTAATAGAAGTGACAGATTTGATTTATATGGCTTGTTTGCTTTCTACTTTTTTTTTTTTCTTTTTTAGCTGTCACACATTGCTTTCTTTCCGGAAGTCGTATGTCATATATTCTGAGTTCTGAACAATTTATTTTGAGCTGTACTCATCCTCACAGAATCCGCTTTTCCAATGGTTTGTCTTCAGTAATGCACACATTTTTAAAAAGCCAAACAAAGCCAAACACACAAAAAATAAGTAAGAATTTTTTTAAAATTACACAGGACACAAATCATAAAATGTTAATATTAAAATATCTATAGATAAAGTGTAATTTATCTTAACTATGATCTATTGTTATAGATTTATAAATCTGTATTGAGTAGATAGAAAATACATTAATTACCCTCAAAATAACCAAATTAGATATTAATAAATTGGATATTATTCCTTTTCAAACATTTCAGTTTACCTATCAGGTTGGAGAGAAGAGAAAAAAATGGATAATCTAGGTATCTCTTTCAAATCTTTCATCATACACTTTGAGGAATCTAGAAGCTTTACCTAGTTATATGAAATGTTATCTCAGACAAAATTACGAAAATTTACCCCAGTAATAGAATAGTAGTCAATAGAACTTTAGCTCTCCCTATTAATTTTACACAGCGCTCATGGTTTCATGAATGTGTAAGAATAAAAGATGGTTCTTATTTATTCAGAAAAATCATGGAGATTTCAGGACATTTAAATTTTCTTCTTTGTACTCTAGTGTTTGGACAGCAATGGTAATTTAGAAAATGCTAAAATTCCTTCCCATACTAAAACTATCAGGATTGTTCTTTAATGATGAAAAAAGTTCAGTCATTCTCATTTTTTTAAGCCCTGCCAGAGTAGATGTAATGGTTTCAAAGAGTAAAATACTGCATTTATATTATGTTAAAGTTCAGAAGAAGTCTGTGATCTCAGATCTGTCTTGGGACAAGATAGTCCTTGAAGAGTTCTTTTAAAAAATTCCTCATGAGACCTGAATTGACCTCTATTCCTGACTCTATCAAGCCCTAGATCTGGAAGCCCTCTTTGTAATCTGTCTCTAGCAGGAGTCACACAATTCACTGAATGATAAAATATATGCCCAGAAGCCTCCATTATGGAAATCGAAACAATTGGAACAGGTCCCCAGATTGTGGTGACTCCATTCAATGTCTGCCTTCCCAGATACCCCAAACACAAATCTAAGTTGCTCTGTGACTATTCCTAAGCTTCTTATCAATGTTTCACATGGAAACTTTAGGCCAGTAATGTCTCCATTCATCTTTGCTTTATTCTCATACGGTAGCACTCTTTATTTGTTGTTATCTGTTTCCTACAATCCTATGTTAACTTTTTTTCTTCCAATTGCTCTTCTCTCTCTTAAATGTTATAATCAGCTCCTTCAGAAACTTTGTTCTAAGAAAAACAGACTTCTATATTTTATATATGAAATTTTTTCCTTGGACTTTACATTCATTGCTTTGTTTACCTGTAACTGGGCCTTCCCATTAAGAACTCCCTATCACTTCAACTCAGGTCTCGCTTCATGGCATATGACCTGCACAGTAACACAGGGCCCTGTGTTCAAAAGAACCCCAGGTTTGATTTAACGTAACATTGGTACTGTGTGATACTCTCAATATATCTCTGACCTTTTTCTTTTTTTAAATGTGATGTCTGATGTGCAATGGAGTATAGATGTAGACAGAGGAGATACATGCAGTATCGGGATCTCCTATTGTTTCTTGTCATTCCATTTGTGTATAGATAGCACTTGTGATCTCTCAGGAACACTGAATTCCAATGGACTCATGATGGAAGGGAGTTTGGTGAGACTAAACTGAGTGATTAGTGTGTTACTTTCAACTGAGTAAGCAGGCCACTGACTGTCCCAAGAGGCCCAAAAGGCCACACTTTATATTAAAAGTAGAATTTGCTTTGAATCCAAAAAGAATCCAGTGGCATTCAAAGACATAACTGACAAAAAAAAAAAAAAAAAAACTGTATTGTATCCTTTTGTATTCATGGTTGCTTCTCTGTATTTATCCAACCATTAATGCTGAAAATGAAGACACAGAAAGAAAAGGAAAAGAAAGCCAACCTATTGTTCTTTTTCTTTTAAACTTTATTCATTAGTAAGCCTAAGGTAAGAGCATTGGTAGTATGTGTGCATATTGAACAATAAAATAAAAACACTAAAGTTAGTTTCGTGCAGTGTTTCCACTATTCTAATGAGAACAAAACATATATGCATACAGAAACTAAGAAATACAAATTGCTTAATTTTAGTGATTCTGTATGAGTTAAATACTCATATTTGCATTAAAAATTGGCATGCAAAATATAAAGATGAACAGTAGTATTTGTGTTCATAATTTAAATTTTTAATGTTTCTTTACTTAGAACAATATTACATAGCAAAAACAAAGAAAAACCATCAAGAAGGAGACTTCAGAAGAAAACAGAAGCTTTATATTTTAGTACCTTTAATAGACTTTCCCCTACTTTTTGAATGAGAAACCCCATATTTTCATTTTGCACACGGCTCCACCTGTTAGGCAGCAAAATTTGCTGGGTTTGCTCTCATACTGCATGGTGAACAATTAAATATAGTCTTTGATTTTCATTAGCAAATCATTATTTTTCCATCATTACGTAAAATTCTTTCTCCTTTGAAATTCCTAACATTTCTATATGCTGTAAGTTTCCTTTCCTCAACACTTAATCCTTGGACATCTAGGCCATTCTGCCCTAATCTTTTGAAACATCAACCATCATCCAGCTTATAGATTATGGATATGGATTACAAATCAACAACATAGTTTCACATTCCCTTGACCTTTTCCCCACTTCGCTTTATTCTCCTACATCATGTCAACTCTGTGACGTCTTTACTGGCCATAACTGCTTCAAATGATAAATCTTTTTTGTTTTAATTTTATTTATTTATTTGACATGAGATAGAGAGAGTACACAAGCAAGCAGAGCGGCAGGCAAAGGCTGAGGGAGAAGCAGGCTCCCCACTGAACAAGGAGCCCAACATGGCTCGATCCCAGAACCCTGGGGTCATGACCTGAGCCGAAGGCAGTCGTTCAACCAACTGAGCCACCGAGGTGCCCCTCAAATGATAAACTTTGGTGTTTAAAGAAAAAAAATCAAATCACAAAATTCAATTCTATAACGATAAGAAGTACTCACCATGAAAGAATAAAATTATATGTAGCTCCAAATGTCTCTGTATTTCATAAAAACTTGACAAGTTTAAAGATAAGTATATAGCATGAAACCATCACCACAATCCATGCCATAACCTATCCATCACCTCCAAAAACTTCCTTGGGCCATTATCACAAAACATAAGACCTATCCCTGTTAGCAAATTTTTAGGTATACATATGATACTAACTATTGGTGCTATGCTGAAAGTAGATCTCTGAGAAACATTAGAAAAACATTATTTATTTATTTATTTATTTATTTATTTATTTATTTATTTATTTATTTTTATTTCATGGTGTCCCATAGCCTTCTAAACCAGAAGCTAGGTTCAATTTTCATTTTCAATTTCTATCAATTCTGTGTCTACAGAAGCATTTATTTTTATTTTTATTTTTTACAGAAGCATTTAAAGTAACCATACAATAAAATTAAAATCAGTGAAGATCTCACCCAGCCTATGATCCCAGATGTAATGGAAATGAGTGAGGGAGAAGAGGGTAAAATGGGAAATTTCACATGACAGCCTTACCAGACCTTAATACAAAGTCCAAGGCAGGTACATGAACTTGTCATGTATATTTCATCTAGCAATTGGTCTGGCATAGTATGTCCTTTTTTTGTTTTACTTTGTTTTATTCCATAATAAAATGATATTGGAATGCAACATAAATTAAAACATGGAACATTCTGCATTGGCTTTCCAAAATTAAACTTTTTAGCCCTCATGTGTTAAGAAACTGGATAACATTATTAAAGTTGTTTAATAAAAACATACATCTTTACATATGGAAACATTTATATAACTTAAGAATCATATTCAAATTAGAATTTTAGTGCTTCATAAATGAATTTAAAGAGTAAATGAATTTATTCTTTAGTCTTTTTTTTGGGGGGTGCTGTTTTATAATACATGGGTATATTAGCTTTCCTGTGCCATCAGGGGTTGAATGCCTGGTAATTGTTGCATTTAAAAATATATAGTTATACTATCACTGAACCTATATCCAGGAAATTGATTGCTCCAAAATTAGTTGCATCTGCCCATTATTCTAATTGCCTTCATATCAAAGCCAAAAATTAATCTGTAGCCAATTCCATTTAACATGAAAAGATAAACATATACTAAAACAAAACATATAAATAAACCACTTGAAGCTAAAATGTACACTAATATAGACAGGTTTGTTAAAAGCTCAGTAGACAACTTCTGCTTCAAGTATAAACATACAGAAGCCATATTTTGGCTTTCAATCTGAGATATGGAGTGATGAGACAAAGGAGACGAGCTAATACACGAGTCATGATATAACTGAGTAACTATTCTATAAGGCACCATGTCTCTTGGAGAAACACTTTGCTGATTAATTTTATACCTAGAATAGCTCTATCTTTATTGCTTTATCTATTTTCTTCATTTGAAGTTCACTCACCACTATATAATTTTTGTCAAATTATGTTTTAAGCTTATTAATTTTTCTTTTTATTTTCCCACCTCACTAATTTCTAAGAAAGGAATTTAAATCATTTATAGCTATTTCATTAGTAAAAGTTTATTTCTGTCTTTAGAATATAAAAGAACATTCATATACTAAACCATTCATCCTTGATAAAAATATATTCAACTCTATGCATACATTTTCCACATACAAAGTTATATGATCATGCCTGGCTTACCACAGATGTTCAAATTATCCATATTACAAATATTTTGGGCAAAACTTGGCCATATAATTTTTTCCTACCCCAATTTTTGCATTCTATGTACTCACTGGAAAATAGGCTACTTCTAAATTAGTTGCTGACTTCTTATAAAAACTAAAATCTCTATAAACAAAGGGCAGCATACCCATGAAAAATCTGTAATTAATTTATGTACAAAGTAGGTTTATTAACATGCCACTGATATATTAGACTTTCTAGTGCCTGAGGCACTAACAACATCAATGGCAGGGATAATGCTCACTAAAAGAAAATTAATGCTTATTATTCATCTTTCCCCAACCCCAAACAAAACAAAGCAAACAAACAAAAATATCTCCACCCCAAAAACACTTATTGTTCTTGTTACTTTATAAAGAAAGGGACACTTGATCTCATTGTACATATTATCTTATCATTTATATTTTTATTTGACCGAACTGGTTTTACTACAGAAAGCAGAATAATTGTGCATGGATAGATGGAAAAGAACATTGCTGAAGAAAAAAAGGGAGAGAGAATGAGAGAGAGAGAGAGGAAAAGACAGAGAGAAGAACATCTGGGATCATGCTCTTTTCTTATGCCCTCAAGGTATATGACCTTAACATGTTACTAGGCTTCACTATAAACAGATTTTAAAAAAATTAAAAAAGTAAATATCCAAGGTTTCTGTGTAAATTAAATGACTCAACTTATGATAAGAGTGTATCATGTAGATTTCCGTTTAAAAGGAAACAGATCAGTAGACACATGTGTTAACAGGAAGGTCTTTACTGATGACATATAGAATTGTTCACATTGCAAATGATTACTTTAGTTAAGGGATTCACAAATAAAGCAGAAATGAGAGAGGATTTTCACAATTAAGAATTAAGAATATGAATGCCTCAGAGACAGTTGAAAGAGCATCTTTCCAGGTATTTTTCTCACATGATCTAAAATTACTAAGGATTCATTCTCGGATTGATTTTGATCATTTTAACAAGGTCGATACACCAAATAATAGTTATATTGTGCTACTTGGATGCGTCTTAAGGAAGTAGAAGCACAAGCCATGCCCCACTATTCCTTTGTGTTTAGGCTTACAGTTGCAAGCCATAACCATGAATAGTTTTGTGATTTTTTTTTTTTTAGTGGAAGATTAAATATAATATCTCCACTCCCGTATAGCTAAATTTCACAGAGTAGGCATTCACAGTTTACACCAGAGTCATCACTGGTTCTCAGGATTGACTTTCAGCATCAGTCTTTAGAGATAGGACTCCACATGATAGCAAGCTCCCCAGGTGATTCTTATATTCTTATCTTTCATCTCCTCCAACTAAGCGGCCATCCTTGGCTTTACCGTGTTATTCCATGAGGGAATATGAAAGAGAAGTAATCACTTTTATTTTTTTAACTAATGGTAGGCATACATGTGTGCAAGTGTGACAGAGAGAAAAAAGAAACAAAAATAGAGTACACTCGGCATGTAGTATATTCACATCAATATCTTATCAAATATGAAATTTCCATTTTTTTTCTTCTCAATTTAACACCAAGACAAATATTTCTTAAATGTATGGGAATTTTTATATTGAACCATTATGTAACTTTATCCATTTGAATGGATATATATAATTTATATGGAATGACCATAACAGGAACATTGTCTAAGGTTTACAGAATGAAACTACTAGTAAAAATAATCATTGATTCAAAGTACTTCAGGCAATCACAAAAGATAAATACGTGGTGTGAATTAAGAAAACAAATTTAGTGATGTTAATATTACTATTCAGGAAAAAAAAAAATATTACTATTCAGGAATGGGCACTAAAGCCCTAGAGTGCTAGCAGAATTGAAATGTAGTTTTTCAGAACTAAGCTTTTAGTCTCTTGGAATTAGAACAAACTGAAGTGAACAAAGCATTGCCATTTCATTTTTGTCTCTGAGAACCCAACAGGAGTTCAATTTTTCTTAGACATGAAAGTGACAAGAAGGTTCACCTACTAGAGGTTGGGGGCTTTTTGATATCAGATCACTCCATATGACATTGCATTATATGTAGAACATAACATGAGACTTCAAAAAAACAGCCTTAAATACCATGGAAAAAGTCTTATTGTTTCGTTTATGCACCATTTCTCAAGGAAAGTTACTTTAGTTATAGTTTGTATCCATGAAGATGAGTCTAAAAGAAAAAAAGTTTCTTAAATATGTTCCTTGAATATATAATAATTTTAATTTTTTCAATCAGAATGTGAGTGTTGTATTTTCTTTTTGACTACTAATACTGTATCTTTAACTACTGAATGCCTTTTTAATATATTATATATCATTTCTACTGAATATGTAGCTAGAGATTTTCCCTGTAGAAATTTACCAAGTTGTTTTTAGCAACAATGTATTAGTGCTACAATTGTTCCTAATGGTCAAAATAACAATTTTTCTGGAAGAATAAATATAGAGTGGGAAGAGAAGATGCCCCAAGACTTGAACTAGACTATTTCAATTCACTCTAATTCAGGTACTAGAAATGAACTGTTGAGAAGAAATGTTTATCCCCATGATGATGTCTGTTTCTTTACACACTAGAATCACTTATTATTCATTCTCCATGAGGGGTGCCCATTTGCTGAATAAAGAAAAGAAATTATTCCTTCTCTGTATACTATCATGAAAGCTTTTTATATGCAGATCAATATTTTGAAACATCCCAATTTTATAAAACACATTTGTCAGGCAGTTGTTTTGTCCTGCCTTACTTCTTTATTAGACTATCCACATTGATCCACAAGACCTTGCTCAGATTTTCCCTTAGGGAAAGCATTTCTGGATACTCTAAGCAGAATGATTGTGTATCACTTTATTCATGTGTTTTATAGGATTCATCATATAAATGAGTATCTGCCCATATTTCTTGCCCTTCATGTAGCATGCTCCTTCATACTAGGGATCATAGTTATTTACCAATAACTTCCAGAGAGCCTGGCACAGAGTAGCCAACGAATAAATCTACACACATTTATATGTGTATGTTCAGAAGTCTAAAGTTAAAAGATTATTTACCTTGGATTATTACCTATTATTCCAAATTTTACCCTAGATTATGAGCTAGTTAAAAGTACAGTTTATTTTTATTCCTATTCCTCTTGTCCTGGTATAGAAAACCTACACTAATATTTTGAACAAGAGTATACCAACTCTCTATATGTGTATGTCTCATTGCAGTAGAAAAAAAGAAAATGACACAGCATCCACTGAGGGTCCGTAAACTATCTAGAACTTAGTTGGATGTCTTACATTATCTTATTATGTTAGGAAACATATTATTAAAACAATGAATGCTAGTTATTCCTTTTAACAAAATAACTTTGATAAAAATGTCCATACAAGTTTCTTTCTGAAAAAAATTTTTTTGAAAAGTAAGAACAATAAGATAGTTTCTAGAAACATTTTTTTTAAGATTTTATTTTTTTTATTTATGAGACAGAGAGTGCGAGAGTGAGCACATGCAATAATGAGGGAGAAGCAGACTCCCCACTGTGAGCAAGGAATCCGATGCCAGGCTCCATCCCAGCCCAGCATCCTGGGACCATGACCGGAGCCAAAGCCAGCCGCTTAACAAACTGAGGCCACCCAGATGCCCCTAGAAACATGTTTTTAAGAAAATGTACTTATAAATGCTTATTGAACATATGAATTCTGGTTAGAAATGTTAGCAAAAATTATAGAAAATGTGAAAACTAAGTTTTAGATGTGGATGATAGAATAAAATAAGAGATTAGTATTATCAGAACAACAGAAAAGCTAAAATGGAGAGTAACAAGAATGTGATGAAAAGATAGCAATAAATTCCCCAGAATTACAGAAAAATGAAAGAACACTAATTAACAGTGCCAAATAATAAATAAATAAATTCATATCTAGACACATTACAATGAAATTCAAAAATATCAAAGGAAGAGAAATAATTCTAAAGGTTATTAAATGGGAAAGATATGTTACCTACAAAGACAAAAAAATGTGTCAGTGCTTTCTCAGGAGCAACACCGGAAGCAAGAAGTAAACATAATTATTATTTTTTTTTAATAGTGAGTGAAATGAATATTTAACCTAGAGTTTTGTATGCAGCTAAAAACCACCAAAAATACTTTGTATTGGTGATATTCTTAGAGTATATCTTAAATAAGAAGAACACAAATACAGGAGATGAATTTAAGAAATAGGGAATGTAAGGGTAGCCAACATTCTTGGAAAATGTTATTGATATCTAAAGAGTGAAAAGGCTAACATCAAATTTTAAAGAAGTATGTGAATAGCAATACAAAATTAAAATTATAAATAATATCAATATGGACAGGAGGGAATATGAGGAGGTTAAGAGGGTAAAAAAAAAAATGTTAGTTGTCTTTGGGGCACCTGAGTGGCACAGTTGGTTAAGTGTCCAATTCCTGGCTTCGACTCAGGTCTGATCTCAGGGTTGTGAGAGCTCCTGTTGGGGCTTTGCACTGAGCGCTCAGCACGGAGTCCACTTGAGTTTCTCTCTCCCTCTCCCTCTGCCCTTCCCTACCCTCTGCATGCTCTCTCTGTCAAACAAATAAATAAATCTTAAAAAAGAAATGTTAGTCATTAGGGGTGAGAAACATGTACTTATGTCTTCAGTTGAAAATAATTATGACAAAGGAATATATAAGGAACAGAAGAAATTTCATTAAAAAAATGGATAGCAAAAAGGAAAAAAAACTGGAAAATAAAAAAGATTAAATTTTAGTTTCATCATCAATATAAATGAGGTGAACTAATCAATTAAAACACAGAATCAGATTTGAATAAAAATTAAAAAATAAATTTCTTTAAATATATTAAATCATTACTAAACTGATTAAAACCACATTTTACATATATTCTAGGCAATAATATATGTATACATGAATGTATATATATGTGTATATATATTGTATACATATACATATATATGTTTGTATACAAACATATACAACACACATATGAAAGGTATTTGGAAAGAAACTATCATTTCCTTGACTGTAGCATCAAAAGTGTGGCAGTAAAAATATAATAAATGATATTTTCATCAATGCAATAGCTTAGAATTACAAAATTCCTTGGTTATACATTTTGTCCTAGATCCTACTAAATATGTATATGGGATATTCATTCATTCTATAGATCTTACTAAATATGTCTATAAGATATTCATAAACCCTACCAAATATGTGGATGAGATTCCAGTTTTTCTTTCTTCACTGAAATAAGATTCTTGACAAGTTATTTAATAAGACTCTCTGTGTTTTGATTGACTATTGCTGTGTAACAAACTACTCCAATAATTAATGGCTTATAATAGCATCAATTTATTATTTCTCATGATTTTGTGGGTTGACTGAGCTCATCTTAGCCATTCCGCTTTATGGAGGTGACTGAGCTTACTAGGTTGCATTCAGATGTTGGTTTTTTTAGGCTAGAAAATCCAGATAAATCTTGCATACTTTTCTCTGTCTACATGTGCTGCCTGCCTATAGATAGCTTGGGTTTCTTTACATTGTAACTATAATACAAGAGAACAGCACAATTTGCAAGTGTTTATAAAATTTTTACTTGTGTGATGCTTACTATTGTTAAATTGTCTAAAGAAAGTCACAAGGTCAGGCCTGGAGTCAATGTATGAGGGGACCGCACAAGGCATAAATACAGGGAGTAGTTCCCTGGGGAACAGTTAATAGTAACAACACTGTTTTCACTATAGTACCACCTCACTTAAACAAACAATCAAAATCTAATTAACTGTAAAAAAAATCTAACTGTGTCTCCATGTTTAAAGGCACCTTTTTGTCTTTGAACCTTTGCTTCTAAAATAGCGTCTGCAATGTAACCCAATTACATGAAAATTTAGCATCCTGAGTCACTTTCTAATCATTCCCCATATACAAGAAACCTAGGATACCTGTTCTTTCTCGTTATGTTTAAAGTTATGCTACGATTTTTGCAACATGAGAAGTGAACTATGGGATCAGATGACACAGTTTCAAATCCCAACTGCCATTTTATAACTGCACGACCTCAGGCAAGTTATTTAAAACTTTTCTATAAGAATCAAATTGCTCATTTGTGAAATCGGAGTTAATATACATATGGTTATTAAAACAATGCTTGGTAACAAGTTTTGCTGACAATGAAAATAAGGATGAGAATGATGATCATTATTATGATGACGAGGACATTACTGTTAAATGATGATAATGTGCATAAACCCAAACCAAAACTTCCTTTGTTCAAAGCTGCCAGCAAAGATTGGGAAGTTAAGAGCATTGTTCTAGTCTCGTGGTGAATTTTTAGTAAGTTTTCTATTGCATACATTTACACCATCAATTAATATCATGTAAGCCTACTGCATATTACATATGGATTTCAAACTAATTTTCATTTCCTCTTTTGCTTGATTTACCAAATATTTGGTTGGTATTGAAGTTCTGCAGCTTAGGGGTCTGCCCATCCTTTTTCCTGAACATAAATGGTAACATTTCTTCACTGGAATTATTCTGCTTTTCAGTTGAAAACAGGCAATTTATATGTAAACATCTCTAGGGACTGCTTACCAGAGAAAACCATTCAATAACCTGTAACAGAGAGTAGTTCCTCAGTCTGTATCTAGAGGTAATGTGGGCAACTTTGGTTCATTCGGTTCTAGACTAAGGATGCACTTCATGGTAGAGATATGTAAACACTCTCGGCACAAATCTACTCTTGTGCTAAGTCTAACATCCCACTAAAAATATTAACTTGAAAATGCAAATTTAAAAACTATCTGTAGAATGTATTTTTATTTCTCAGATTTGATAAATATCAAATCATATAAAAATGTCATATTTCAAATCCCAACAATTTTGTCTTATGAAAGCATACCACCAATTTCCATTTGTGAATTAATCTATGTAAAGAATTTTTCTATAGGTAAAAGGTAGTGATTTTTATTTTGTTTTAAGTGGCATTCAATAATTATTATTGAACAAATTACTCAAATACTAAACTAGATGCCTAAATACACAGAGAACCAACAACTTTTCTTTTTTACATCTATTCTTAATTTCTTTTTTGGATTTACTAGTAGAGTGTATTAAATTACACTAATGACAATTTAAAGAAAGTAGAAAAAAAAACTTGCCAGGTTTTGAAGAACATACTGATATTGAGGATTAAATTGACATTTTGGGTAAGGTTCTGAAAAAGTGACATATGATCCTCTATGAGTAATTCAATGATGTGGATTTTCACACTGACAAATGAGCAAAAATACCTTAGAAATCACCACACTGAATTAGACAGAGAGTGATGAATTTTATCAAGGGCCACATACACATTTTACTGAGGAGTTATGATTATTTCATTCAACTTTAAAATATAACCCACTTACTTCGTTGAAGAGATCCAATACATCTTTACAGTATTTCATGTCTGTGGTTTATTTTGCAAATAACATTTTCATATACTAGTATGCTTAAAAATGGGATATTTTTCTTCACACATTTCTACTTGGATGACTGCACCTGAAATGCTGTAAAGCTGTATATATTTAGGGTGAACCATATAGACTTGCATACATGTGACCATTTTTAAATAAAAGGTGGAAATTTCAAATACTTTCATTGATAATCTGTGGCTACAAAGGATTGCTTCTAGTTTTAGGAGTATTGTTTCGAGTTCACAAAATAGAAGTTGATCAATTTTTTCAGCTTCCATAACTGAATCAAATATGATCAATATAATCTGTGGTTATTAGTTTTCTAGGCTTGACTGGGAATTTGAGCAAGTTGTAATCCCTATTTTGCCTCAGTATCTAGTTTTCATAATTGAGAACTCTAGTATCAGGCCAGCTGTCTTTTGAATAGATGACTTGGTGAATGTCGCAGTAGTCTTAGCAGGAAAAAAATAAGCAAGGCTTCTTTTAGCTTATTTCTGGAGCAATGACAACTATAATGAGGACTTTTATATACTTAATGTTAAGCACAAATCACTCCCCACAGAAAAACTGAGGATAGTTATCTTCGCAGTTCACTTTGTTGAGATAACGTTAATGCCATTTAGTCACTGTTGATTTAAGTACCTTTGAATTAACCACTAATAGTTGTGAAGGCTGTGTACTTGCTCCTACAAATCCCCTGGCACAGCCTCCAACAACTTCCCATGCATTTCACAGTTTCTTCTTGGTGAGAAGTGCTTCTTTCTTTTTGAACTCTCATGTTACAGGCTAAGGAAAATGAGTGCAGTTTTCTTTTCATTTCACAGTTTATATCTAAGTACTTCTCACCAGGAGAGCTTCAGAATTTTGCTGTAAGCTAAATGCATGTTTCTCTAAATGGTAGCTTTAACCTGTGAAACATGAAATGGTTATTTAATGGAAAAATTCCCAAATAGCTAAGGGTTGGATAGTTCACTAAGTAATTCTTAAAACAAAACTATGACAATTTATGTGTTATTTTACTATGTTATACATTTAACATATAATATGTTTACCATAGTGATCATATATTCTATAACAAGATAATGTACTATGTATATGGTTACAACTGCTATATGAAAAAAACTTTAATATAAAATATAATAAAATTAAATTCTTAAATCCACATGTTATGTCTTTAAAAAAAACTGAATGTTTAATGTATTCTTAAGTACTTACATCAAGAAAACACGTATTGATGTAGAAAAATTTTCTGTTTGGTATTACAGCATATGCAAAGATGACAATTAAAATTATCCCTTACCTGTAAGTTCTTTAAATATACTTTAAAATGTGGATAAATGCACATATAGCCCTAATACGCAAATAGAATAAGTGCTATCATAGAAGCATAGAAGTCTACTTGAACACAGGGGAGGGAAAAAATAATATCTATATGGAATGGAACTGTCATCAAAGTCTCTTTTTTACAGACTGCTATGAAAAAGACATGAAGTTATTTATATACGATGTATTTTGTGAATAAATAAATATGTTTTATATCTGGTCATCCTGAGAACACAACTGTATGGGAATAACAAAACAAAAAACCAAAAACATATTTTTCCAGACTGTTATAAGATAGAAGTTTCAGAGTATCCACGAGACTTCTATTATATAATAAACACAAACCGACAATACAGCATAGTAATCACTTTTAAATGGAACTGCAACCCTATAATCAATCACAAAGTCATTATTAAGAACCATCAGTTTTTGGGGCGCCTGGGTGGCTCAGTGGGTTAAGCCTCTGCCTTCGGCTCAGATCATGATCTCAGGGTCCTGGATCAAGCCCCACGTTGGGCTCTCTGCTCAGCAGGGAGCCTGCTTCCCCCTCTCTCTCTGCCTGCCTCTCTGCCTACTTGTGATCTCTCTCTCTGTCAAATAAATAAATAAAATCTTTAAAAAAAAAAAAAAAGAACCATCAGTTTTCTAAAATGGTAGATCTCAACAATAAATGGCCCTGGTAATTTTATTAATATCTTAAAAATAAAACCTATGACACCTTTCTTTTTGGTAGTCAATAGAATGTGTGTGTATGTGTTCAGGAAGGTAGAATTACCTTTAAAAATTCTGTAAAAATGTTTATAAATGATGCTGAGGTAAAAATATTTATTTATTTATTTATTAAACCAAAAAGTGGTTTATAAATTGTTTTGCCTTCGTTCCGTTATTACAGAAATGATGAATTTATATCATATATGAATCCAGTGTGCTACTTAATAAAAACATTCTGACTTAATCTTTGAAAAGTTGAATCTGTACTTGTCAAGCTTCATTTTTTTTTTTTTTTTGTCTTTTTATGGAAAAAAAAGGAAATCATAAATGATGTGAGGGGTGCCTGGATAGCTCAATTGGTTAAGCATCTGATGTTTGGTTTTGGCTCAGGTCATGATCTTAGCACAGAGTTTGCTCGCGATTCTCTCCCTCTCTTTCCCCTTCTGCCTCTCCCCCTGCTATCTTCTCTCTTTCTCTCTTTCAAATAAATAAAATCTTAGAAACAACAAACCTATATATGATGTTGACAAAAAAAAAAAGGACAGTCTTCAAAATGATCAGTTTTTCATAATTTTAACAGAAAAAAAGCATATGTTAAACAGAAAGTAGAAATATTGTAATTCAATACTTTGGCATTTATAGCATAAATATATGTCAGCAACATACACTGTAAATATTGATTTTTTAAAAATTATTCTCTAAAATACTTTTAAAGTTGTCATTAAAGGAAAGTGGAAATTTTATCCTATTTTTTAGGTGAGCTATATAAAAGCAGTATGTAATATATGTTCAGTGCTATGTCTTCAAATATTTTTCTGCACTTAGCTATAAAACAGATGTACATCTCCGAGTTTTATGCATCTCTACTGATTTGAGAGGATAAATCTTTTGTTTAATATTTTCAATTTACCCTGGGGCAAATAATACATTATGTGTTAATAAAAAAAATAATTTCAACTATATTATTACTCCTAATATTATTTATGAATACCTGGCTTTCATATGGAAATGTGTAGCAAGGAAAACACGTCAAGCACATTCAAATTCTCACTCAAATGAATTCACAATTCTCATGCAGAGAGTTTTTATCAGCAACTATAGAGGTTGTTAAGAAAAATTAAAAAGACAAAGGAGCAATTGAAGCAGGTGGGTTTGCCACCAAACAGATGGACTTAAGAAAGAGTGAAAAAAAATGATTTCAGACAGAGAGAAAAGAGTGAACATTAATCAGGATGCTATTCCAAGTATATAGGGTTGTGTGAAATGAGGTGTGAAGTTTGGAGTGGGTGAAGAAGACAAATTTATAACATGGAGGCATACTTACAATGAAGCAGTTATAATATTTGAATTTCTCACTTCTTTGTCATTAAAAGATCTTAAAATCCTTGGGAGCATGCTCTAAGGATTGGTTACATTTGCCTAAAGAACAGCTTAGCTACATTTGCATTATTTCTTAGTTTATAGCAAAATTCTTTAAAAATGCTGTGCTTAAAGATACTTTATTTTTGTCTGAAAATCTCACAAGAATATAAGCTATACGAAAAATGATATTTTATTATAAAAAATACTTTATCTTGATAGTTTGCCTTTATGTTTCATGTTGTACATACATGCTTGTTTTCTTTTGATTTATAAATTCAAATGCCATCAGAAGTTAAGCAATTTTCATTTAAAGATTAAAAGGTTGGTATAAAGCAATAGTTGTGGTGAGGTTCTAGAACTAAAGATATTGGAACAGTTGTTTTGTGTTTTAACATTCCGCTAGCTCAACGAAAACAAGTTAAATGCAGCTTATGAGGCCTGAAAAATTCTAGAATGACATAGGTTAAGCGCACGCTTACTCTGGACAAGTTCAGCAATTAACCTAAGTAACCTTGCTTTCGGAGGAAAAATTTGAAACTTACATAATTGATGAAATATCGACTTTACTTCATTGTACACGGCAACTTAGAACAACACTTATGTAATAATTACTCATTTAACGCTAATCAATCTCTCTTCACTTTACTAGAAGTCAGGGTCCAAATTCAGTTACCCTGCTGCCAGCATACCAGACTCTTACCTTTTCTTCCGTCCTTTGCGCATGTCAAAACGAGAATGGGGTATGGACTCCAATGGTCAGGACTTGGTTCTTACACCTGTTAGCTGAGATCTGTAGTAGACAATGGCATGGAAACCAAAATTTAAGTCAGTATAATTTATGCCCCAGTAATTCCATTAGGTTTACCTACATATGGCTCAGTAATCAGCTTCCAATGCCATTCTCCAAAATGACCAAATTCAAATCAAGTCTACATTTTCCAAGCTGTTTTCCCCCATGACACTCTCATTCCTACTTGTATCGGTCTTGCTAACTGGGTTCTTCACCTATCCCAGTATACCTCATTTAGGGTCTTTTCTATTTTTTATTCTGTATCTCATATGAATTTTTAACCTTTTTGTCCTGCTGTTTACTTTCCATTACGATGTAAGTACTAAGTGATAATGGGAAGTCAAACAAGATAAAGGTAAAAGACATATAAACAATATTTAGCAACATGTAGTCATTGGTAAACTTAGAATAGTTTCATTCAACTATTAGGGCATGGGAAACCAGATAGCAACAGATGCTCCCTTTCAATCCTTTTCCCCTATTATCATAAGAGTAAGTCCTCAATTATACAATTCTGCAACTTCAGTCTTCCAGTTAAAATACTTTCATGGCTTCCAATTTCTCTCAAGATAAGATATACTTAGCTTAGAAAGCTCAGCTAAGCACGATACATTTCTTCAAATATGCCCACATTTTTTCTTGACTTTGGCAATTCCTTTGGGTTGGAATAGTCCTAAACTATTCTTCACTTGCTCCGTCAAGACTAATTCTTCAGATGTTGTTATTTCATTTGATGTATGTAGGGGTTTGTATGTCTGTTTTAATCTCTAAACTAAGTCAGATCCCATGATGTCTGCTACCATTGATTGAAAATTTTATTTTTAATATTGGTGTCACTTAGCTTATATAAAATGCTTATATATATTTAATTCCCATGAAGATACAAACTTTGTCTTTGTGACCTGCAAATAAACCATCAGGGGATTGCACAATTAAAAAAAAATCTGGGGCGCCTGGGTGGCTCAGTGGGTTAAAGCCTCTGCCTTCGGCTCAGGTCATGATTTCAGGGTCCTGGGATCGAGCCCCGCATCGGGCTCTCTGCTCGGCAGGGAGCCTGCTTCCCCCTCTCTCTCTGCCTGCCTCTGTGCTTACTTGTGATCTCTATCTGTCAAATAAAAAAAAAAAAATAAAAAAAAAATCTAATAAGTGAATGAATGTGTGATTGAATTAATTGAAGGATGGATGGACAGAATTGTCAATGAATGAGTAAATGTTACTTTGTGAAAAATCTGAGGTTACAGAGTTAAAAATCTATGCTAAAGACTGAGTTATATATTTAAGCCAAGGCTGGGATAAAAAAAAAAAAGTGCATTTGAGGGAGGTCCATAAAAGGCTGGGAAATGCAGAATTTTTTTAGTGAAATTTATGAAGTTACTGCATGAATCCTGACAAACAGTTATTGTACTTAATTCTCACGCAGCAGTAGAAATGATAAAGGGATGGGAAAGATAATCTTTACTTCTCCATGTAAACAGAGACTTGGTTAAGTACTTTACTTCTCTAAATCTATTTCTACCAGTAGACCAGATGATATTAATACCTATTTAAGGGCAGATTAATTAATTAATTAATTAATTAAATTATTAATAATCTCCATGTGCCAGTCACAGAGTAGGCATTTAACATTACTTGGAGTTACATTTCTTATGTAACTCCATTTCCCTTTTTTTATTTACTTGCTTACTTATGTTTGAGAGAAAGAGAGTGAGTAGCTGTGCAAGCAAGGGAGGGAGGAGGAAGAGCAGAGGGAGAGGGAGAGAGTGAATCCCAAGTAGGCTCCACACCTAGTGCAGAGTCAGATGTGGGTCTCACATCTCACAAAACTGAGATCATGCCCTGAGCTGAAATTAAGAGTCAGAAGCTTAACTGACTGAGCAACCTAGGCGCCCCATCATGGATCTCTTTTACTGTTGTTGTCTTGTTCTTAATAATCTTCTGGCTATTTTTGGATCAGGCACAACACAGTCTCTCACTGATACCACATAAAATGTGTAAATACACAGTTCCTATTACCATCACAGAGTGAAAGTAGGAAAACGATAGTTTTTGATAGTTCACTCATTCAACAAATACTCATTTAAAAACGTACCAAATGCCAGAATCTGTCTAGGTCCAGGAGATGCAGTAATTGACACTTGAAGTGTTATGAAGAAAAATAAAGGATGGAGAAATGGTAGTGCAATGCTTCAACCTGGAGTTATGGTTTGAATTGCCCTTTTAATAGAGTTGTCAGGGAAAGTCTTTCTGAAAAGATGACATTTTATCAAAGACCTGAATATGTTTGAAAGGAGAGGAACTAGCATGTTCCTTCACCCTGAGGCTGAAGGGTGCCCAGCATATTTAAGGAATACTAAGGTTGGAACAGAATAAGTGGAGTATTAGAGGTCAGAATAAAAGTTAATAATAATAATAGTAAGAGGACTAGATAATGTAGTTTTCTTCTACTTAAAGGTAAGGAGGGAAATCATTAAAGAGTCTGAGTAAATGAAAGATATGATAGGACCCAGGGATATGGACAGCAAGATTTGAGATCACAAAGGAGATATAATATACTATGTAGAGAATAGACTATTGAGGCAAGCTTAAAATCTGTAAGACTGCTGAGGAAACTATCACAGTAATCCAGGAAAAAGATTATGAAGGGTTAAAGTGGGGCAGCAGGTGTGGAGGCAGTGACACAAAGTGTCTGAAAGGACAATCAACAGGACTGATAGATCACAGAGGGGATGTTAAAGAGAAGAAAGTATAATGACTCCAAGTTTTTATCCTGTATAACTGCTAGTTTCTGCAAAGTAGAAGGCTGTCAGAGGAGCAGGTAAGGGTAGAGTGTGGCAGGGACACAAATATCCTCTCAGGACCCCTTCAAGAGAGGAAGCCCATCCAGCTCAGAGGAAAATGTCTAGCTGATGGCTGCCAGCTGCTAGTTCCTTCAGGGTTTGCTTCAGCTTTCAAGCCAACATCATGCTCTTCTCAGGATGGATCCAGAGGAAGAGCTAAAGAAGGTGATGGTGCCACTTCCAGAGAAGGAGTGAAAGTCATTCAGGGACCTACTCATTTTCATCCAACAGGAGACACTTCTAAAAAGGGCAATCTTTGCTCTAGAGCTTCTCATTGAGCTGGTAGAAACTGTCAGATCAGCCTCCTAGTGTAATAACTCTCCCAACTGAATCATGTTTCCTCCCGTTAACTTTCACAGCTCTAACCCCTGACGAGTCTTTTGCATTCCAAACTCACTGTCTGCAGAATTCTCAGATTTTAAGGGAACAGTATGTGCTAAGGAATTAATTAATCTAAGAAATCAAATATTCCCATTTGGTCCAAATCTCTACAGGGAACAAAGTATGGCACTGGTGTGTCCATCAAGTCTGAGCACAGAAATGAAGACTCAACTTTCCTTAGGGCATCAGCATCTGCTTATATAGCCGGAGTACTTTCATCTCCGAAATACTAGATGAACCTTCCTCAGGCAAAAATAATGGTATTCCATGAAGACTAACTGTTTACTTATTTCGATGCCATAATCCCATAAAAGAAAAATTCCATTTTTTTCACATGAATGTTCTTAAAATGTGTGAATGTTCTTAAAATGTGCTGTCATAGTTTCTTCTATCTTCCCTCATTTTAAGCAGAGTATTATGATTTTTTTCTAACATTACTTGTATTTATCATTTCGTCTTTGCTCTTAGCACTATATTCTGACAACCCAAAACTTAAGAAATTTCTCAGAGAAGACCACCCAGATTACTTCATAGGTAAAAAGCAAAATGTAAATAGTAGTGTTAGTAATTACTTAATGTTTTTATTATTATGATTTTAAATATGGCAAATTTGGTATCATCATAATGTTTGTAAGTATACTGATCTGTTTGTATATTTATGTGTGTGGTTTTATTATCTATGTCTACAATATTTAATCATTTATCATGTAGTAAAAAAGGGCATTAGATTTAAAGACACAAATTTAAATTCCTAATTCTGATTCTGCTAATTCTCATGTATCTGATATAGCCCAAGTCATAATTGCTTGACTTTGAGCTCCTTATTTTAAAAAGTGGTATAATAGATGTGAACATTTTGTAAACCATATAAATACATAGCTATGAACACAGATAATTACGTAGTTATGACGTGGTTGTTGGTTTAAATGTTTGTATGTCAAACTGGCTAGTTCATCTATCATAATATTCACTGCATGTTTGATATCTGATTCGATTAGCAGTTATCCATGCAGTTTAACAGGCATGAATCACCTAGCCCATTTGCAGTTGACTACTTGATGATAAACTTGTAAATAGTCAATCTAAATGCTCTAGGAGGACTAGCCTAAAATATTGTCTAAAGGCAGAGTTAGCCTGCACTTGTCCATTTATTCATTTTGCAAAGTATTGTTCAGTATTTATTGTATTTCAGAGGAAATGTGCTCTATCTAGTCCAATACTATGGTACTCTGGCAAAATATACAACAAGGTTATTGCTTAAACCATTTGCCCTCAATGTCTTAAAAAAAATGTAAATAATAATTAACTACAAATATGCATATTCAGGATATTTTTAAATTCCAAGATATAGTTCTGCTTTTTTATATTATACAAATTACCATTAAATTTAAGTTAAAACCATCTTATTTTCACTTCAAATTTGACATGGTATATAATGGAATTCCATTAATATGAATGAAAACCTGAAACTATATATATGTATACACACACACACACGCACACACACACACACACACACACTTATAAATTTTTTATTATGGAAAACATGTCTTTATATATTATGTATTTTGTATGGAGATATACAGAATTGGGTCATTTAACGAAGAATTCATAATACTTATGTATAATTTTAAATAACCAGATTAAATCATCCTTTCACCCATCCATCTATCATTCATTCTATATACTGTATAATGTTTTGTTTGTTTCCTTCTGTCATTAGCCCAATTTCTCTGGATGTGAGAAGTGCTTAATAGAGACTTGGCTCTTATTTCTGAAAATCTCTACTTTGCAAGAGCTAGAAGCATTTACTGTATTATACATAGACACAAAGTACCACTTAGTCATTGCTGGGTAAACTGTTCCTTTAAAAAAAATCATTTTTTGCATTCACTATATATTTATCTCAGTTGGGAAATGACATATAAACTTATTGGAGAAAGAAGAGATGAAATTTAAAGGATAGATAATTTTGCTTTGTTTTTTTTTTTTTTTTTTTTTTTTTTTTGATTTGGGTTGGTTCTAAAAGCAAAGTATATGTAACAAGAGAGATCATTATGGTCTCCCTTTGATGTGTGAGCCTCTCTATGTATTGTGTAGAAACCTGGTAGTCGAAATCGGAATGTGATGTGCACTTCACTCATCCTTCCAGAACTGACTGCATTCCTCTGAACTGATATAGAAATGATACATTCTAGTATGATTCCATCACTAAAGACAGCTCAGGATGAGCAGTAAATTTCATATGGCTCTATGGATTCCCTGTAGCTCTAACATTTCTGAGCCGACACCCATTTTCTCAGAAATTTCTGAAGTTCTCAGAAGATGGTAGAACAGTACAAATGATTCTTAAACCTACTCATCTGTATTGTGTATATAGCTTTGGAATTTTAGAGACAATGAGAGAAATCAGCATATATATCCCTCCTATTTTCCCTTAGCATATACTGTAGTTTCTTATATACTAATAATATAACTTTATGCAGAATGTCCAAGTCTCTCAAGCCAATGAAAACATAAACACTTTAGCCCTCAAATCAGAAAACATTTGCAAACCTCCCAGGCCAAAGAACTACACATTTTGAATACATTTCCATTAAGAAAAGCTACCATATGCACACAGCTAAAATATCCGTACCTTTTCAGTTTTGCTCATTACTAATTTTAATGGGACTTTGTGTAATCAGAATAATGCCAAGGTATAAACTGAATATATTTCTGTAATGAAAATCGAGATAATGATTATGGCTTCTGATGCATGTAATGTGATAAAGGCAATAATGAGTAATTTTGGAGGCAATTACCTCACATAATGTTTTTATTATGCATTATTTTCATTTAGAAAATTTTGTTGAAATAAAATAAGTGCATTTTCAATTTCAATGCTGTTGTGTAAATAATATGCGGCGCAATATGTTGTAAAATTTTTAAAAGTTAGAATAATATGACTACTGCTAGATGTTTTATTATAATCTTAATATTCTCTAAACAGTTCAGAAACCTAAAAACATAGTAGCATTATGTGATGGCCAATATAATAATTTAATCCTTTAAAGAAGATAATAAACATTTTCACTATCAGTCCTATGGATTAAAATATGACTGTTAGGACCAGGACATACTACTATGTAAATAAATTGGAAACCTTCTAATATCAAAATAGGGAAGAAAAAAAATGTAGTCTTCCACAAAAACAACATAAACTAAGTCTAAAACCTAAGTGTCCCTCAGAATCAAGATAGAAATCTTATCATATATTAATTCCTGCATGGCCAATGCATATATTCTTATACATCTGGCCTTGGAACTAGTTAGAATTTGTATTTTTCAGAAGTAGCTTAGGTGATGTATGGTCTTGTAATGGAAATCCACCTCTGCACAGAGCAAAACATAAGTGTATACTTACGTATACACAATACATAAAACTGTGTGTATCTTAAATCACAGTTTAAGAATGCCTTACCTATAAGCAGGATAGGTGACTATATTCAGAGGAAACAGAATTATCTTACTGAAATCAAAAGATTTTTTTCCTATGCACAGATAATTTGGCACTTTGATAGCGTCATTTATTATAAGCAGTTTAAGCTCATATATTCATGACCAAATATATTTTTAGACATGTCTTATCTAGACTGTTCAATATTATAAGAGGTTTCCAAACTTACTTTTTATATTTATATATATATTTTAATCTTGAAATGTTATATAAAAGATTATGTGACATATATGTATATATCTAATTTAAAGATTAATAAAACAAATAAAATGAAATCCTAACAATTTATATAAAGACATAGAATATTATCTGAAGTTTTGAAGAATTTATATAAGACATAGAATATTACATAAATTTATATAATGACATAGAATATTTTCTGAAATTTTAAAGAACGTATAATCCCTCCTGAATCCAATCCCTCTTCTTCTTCCCACAGGTAAATATTATGTTGAATTTAGTTATATTATTCCTTTGCTTTTTGTATGATGGATGGATGACTCTCAAAATATTTAAGATCAAACACTGAACAACCAGAATGGATGCTGCTGGGTAGCACTGGCGTAGGGTCCTGGAGGGCCCATATGTGCCGGGCATGAGTGCATGTAGATATTATGAGGACTGAAACTAGCAGCTTGGAATGAAGTAGAGGGAGGGTCTCTCTGAATGTAAATATAAATTGGAACCCAGGAAGGGGTCTTCCAAGTAAAGGACACTGAGGCATAAATTTCATTTGCTTCACTACAAATCTGCCTCTGGTGAGAGGGTGGGGAGTCAGCATTACTGATACAGTGAAATAAACTGAAACAACACAAATGTTCATCAAGAAGAATATGACTAAATGCTAGTACCATGTTCATATAGCTAAACACACATGATAAAAATGAAATAAAGTGTAATCCATTACATATATGAGTATATGCATTAATTTACTTGTGTAAAATTTAACATAGGCAAAACCAATTATGTATTTAGATGCACTTATGTATATTATATATTGATATCTTATATATCATATCATAATAGAGATATGGCAAAACAGTGCTAACAGCCAGTTTGCTTTAGTGTGGCAAGACCAGCTGTTAAAATGTTGAAATGCTTCCATACTGTTTGATAAGTAGCCATTGTCCTGCTCACCACAGAAGCTCTGCACCCAAATGACACCAATTACCCAGAATGTTCTGTCCCCTATCCTAGGACCCTTTGATTATCTTCACTAGTAACACCTCTCACCAGAGGCTGATTTATATACAAAACAGCAACAGTTCTTTAATGACCTATTCTATCTCCCTAAAGCATCTTATAAACCTTACTATAAAGAGCTAGAGATGGTAAATAGGCTAATTAATACCTGTCAAAGTGTTTTTTTTATAATCTGTTACCATATACTACTTAGGTGGTCTAGCAGTTAGTTTTGGAATATGGGGTCAATTAGCACCTATTTTGCTACTCTGTGTCTCTAATATAAATAATTAATTTCATACAAGCTATCACATGTTAAGTATCCATATGCCTCCCACATCCAAAAGTTTTATAAAGCCTGAGGAAGGCCTCTTGCAAAATTTCTTCTTCACTCCCTCATGACTTGTAAGCTCCTTAGGCTATTTAAATACTTTCTTAGAAAATCAAATAAATCGTTCTGTTCTCTCTCCCAAACTCTGTATCCTTATATTTAAAAGCAATCAGCTGATTTGCTTATGCTAATACTGTGTAACTTTGATCGCTTTCGAGTAGTACAAAAGAAACTGGATGTTACATTGTATCTATATTATCTTTGACTTAATTGTACCACATTATGTGTATTTCCCTTTCCTTTTTTTTTTTTGTTGAAGATTTTATTTAATTATTTTAGAGAGAAAGGGAGCACGTGAGCAAGCAGGTGGAGGAACAGAGAGGGAATGAGAATCTGAAGCAAACCCTGCACTGAGTATAGAGCCTGACACAGGGCTCAAATCCAGGACCAGGAGATCATGACCCGAACCGAAACCAAGTTCATGCTTAACAGACGGAGCCACCCAGGTGTCTCTTACCTTTTCTGATTCTTTTTCAAATCTGATTTTATTCTGTTTTAGTATATTTGTATTTAACTACTTCAAGCACTTTTAGAAAATTTAGTATGTATTGTTAATGAAGTAAGGACATTTGTATCTCATTATTCTTTGCTGACCAGGCAAATATTATCATCTATTCAGCTTCTGCTCTGATATCTACTTGGTCATGTTAAGAATTTATGGTTTATCTCTCTCTTTTTTCCCTCCCCTATGTTCATCTGTCTTGTTTCTTAAATTCTGAACATGAGTGAAATCACATGATATTGTTTTTCTCTGACTTATTTTGCTTAGCACAATACTCTCTAGCCCCATTCACATTGTGGCATATGGAAAGATGTCATTCTTTTTTATGGCTGGAGTAATATTGGAAGATATAGATATATGTATATTTATATAAATATAAATTATATAAAAATATGTATTTGTATGTAATAAACACACCACATCTTCGTTATGTTCTTTATCCATATATCAGTTGGTGGACATTTGGGCTCTTTCCATAATTTGGCTGTTGTTAATAAAGCTGTTATAAACATCAGGATGCATGTATCCCTTCAATTAGTATTTTTGTATCCTTTGGGTAATACCTAGTAGTGCAATTTCTGGATTGTAGGGTAGTTCCATTTTTAACTTTTTAAAGACCTCCATGCTGTTTTCCAGAGTTACTGCACCCATTTGCATTCCCACCAACAGTGTAAGAGGGTTTCCCTTTCTCCGCATCCTTACCTACCAACACCTGTTGTTTCTTGTGTTGTTAATTTTAGCCATTCTGATGGTGTGAGGTGATATCTCATTGTAGCTTTGATTTGTATTTCCCTGATGATTGATGTTTAGCATCTTTTCATGTGTGTATCAGCCATCTACATAACTTCTTTGGTTAAATATCTATTCTTCTCTTTTCTGTGCATTTTTTAACTAGATTTTTTTTTTTTTTGAGTGTTGAATTGTATAAGTTCTTTATCGATTTTGGATACTAATCTTTTATCAGATATGTCATTTGCAAATCTCTTATTCTGTAGACTGCCTTTTAATTTTGTTGACTGTTTCCTTTGCTCTGCAGAAGTTTTTATTTTGATGAAGTTCTAATAGTTTATTTTTGCTTTTACTTCTCCGCCTCAGGAGAAACACCCAGTAAGAAGTTGCTACAGCCAATATCAAAGAGTTTACTACCTGCGTTCTCCTGAAGGATTTTAATGGTTTCCTGTCTTTCACCACTTTGAATTTATTTTTGTGTATGGGCAAGAAATTGGTTCAGTTTCATTCTTTTGAATGTTGCTGTCCAGTTTTCCCAGGACATTTGTTTAAAAGATTGACTTTTTTTTTTTTTTTTAGAGAGATCAAGCATGTGTGCATGCAAGTGGAGGGTGGGGGGTGGGGAGGGGCAGAAGGAGAGGGAGAGAGAGAATCATAAGCAGGTTCTACGCATAGCAAGGAGCCCAACACACTCGATCTCATGACCCTGAGATCATGACCTGAGCTAAAATCAAGAATCGGACACTTAACCGACTGAGGTACCCAGATACCCCAGTGATATTCTTTCCTGCTTTGTCACAGATTAGTTGACCGTATAGTTGTGGGTTCATTTCTAGGTTTTCTATTCTGTTCCATTGATCTATGTATCTGTTTTTGTGCCAGTACCATACTGTCTTGATCACTACAGCTTTGTAAAATAACTTGAAGTCCAGAATTATGATGCCTCCAGCTTTGTTTTTCTTTTTCAAGATTTGCTTTGGCTACTCAGGGTCTTTCGTGAATCCACACAAATTTAGGAATGTTTGTGCTGGCTCTGTGAAAAATGCTGTTGGTATTTGATAGGGATTGCATTAAATGTGTGGATTGCTTTGGGGAGTATAGACATTTTAACAATATTTGTTCTTTCAATCCATGAGGATGGAATATTTTTCCATTTCTTTGTGTCATCTTCAATTTCTTTCATTAGTGTGTTATAGTTCTCACAGTACAGATCTTTCACCTCTTTGTTTAGATTTATTCCTGGGTATCTTACAGTTTTGGGGCAACTGTAAATGGGATCAATTTCTTGATTTCTCTTTCTGCTGCTTCATTATCAGTGTATAGAAATGTAACAGACTTCTTTTTTTTTGTAACAGACTTCTATACATTAATTTTGTATCCTATTACTTTACTAAATTCATGTATCAATTCTAATAATTTTTTGGTGGAGTCTTTTGGGTTTTCTACATATAGTATCATGTCATCTGCAAATAGTGAAAGCATGACTTCTCCTTGCTGACTTGGATGACTTTTATTTCTTTTTGTTGTCTGATTGCTGAGGTTAGGACTTCTAGTACTATGTTAAAATAACACTGGTGAGCGTGCACATCCCTGTCGTGTTCCTGACTGTAGAGGAAAAGCTTCCAGTTTTTCCCCATTAAGAATGATATTAGTTGTGGGTCTTTCGCATATGGCCTTTATGATGTTGAGGTACATTCTATCTCTACTTTGTTGAAGGTTTTTATCATGAATAGATGTACTTTGTCAAATGCTTTTTCTGCATCTATTGAGAGGATCATATGGTTTTTTTATCCTTTCTTTTATTAATGTGGTGTATCATATTGATTGATTTGCATTGTACTGATTGATGATTGATCGATTTGCATCATATTGATACTGAACCACCCTGGCAGTCCCAGAATAAATCTCACTTGATCATGGTGAATGATTCTTTTAATGTACTGCTGGATTTGATTTGCTTGCATTTTATTGAGAATTTGTGCATCCACGTTCATCAGGAATATTGGCCTGTAGTTCTCTTTAGTGGAGTCTTTGTCTGGTTTTGGTATCAGGGTAATACTGGCTTCATAGAATGAATTTAGAAGTTTTTCTTCCATTTCTATTTCTCGGAATAGTTTGAGAAAAATAGCTATTAACTCTTCTTTAAATGTTTGGTAGAATTCTCTTATGAAGTTATCTGGCCCTGGACTTTGTTTGTTGGGACACTTCAGATTACTGATTCAATTTCTTTGCTGGTTACTGGTGTATTCAAGTTTTCTATTTCTTCTTGTTTCAGATTTGGTAGTTTATATGTTTCTAGGAATTTATCCATTTCTTCCAGGTTGTCCAATTTGTTGGCATATAGTTTTTCATGATATTCTTTCATAATTGTTTGTATTTCAGTGGTGTTGGTTGTATTTTTCCTCTTTCACTTGTGATTTTATTTGGGTTTTTTCTCTTTTTGATAAGTCTGGCCAGGGGTTTATCAATTTTGTTATTTTTTTTATAGAATTAGCTCCTGGTTTCATTGATTTATATTTTTGTAGTTTGTGTATCATTTATTTCTGCTCTAATCTTTATTATTTCTTTCCTTCATTGGCTTTAGGCTTCATTTGTTGTTCTTTTTCTAGATCCTTTAGGTGTAGTTAGGTTGTTTATTTGAAATTTTTCTTGCTTCTTGAGGTAGGCCTGCAGTGCTATATACTTCCCTCTTATGATTTTTGCTTCATCTCAAAGGTTTTGGGCCATTTTGTTTTCATTTTTATTTGTTCCCATGTACTTTTAAATTTCTTCTCTGATTTCCTGATTGACCCATTCATTCTTTAGTAGTATGTTGTTTAACTTCCATGTATTTGTGTTCTTTCTAATTTTTTTCTTGGCGCTGACTTTGTTTCATAGTGTGATCAGGAAATATGCTTGGTATGCTCTCACTGTCCTTGTACTTGATAAGGCCTGATTTGTGATCTAAGATGTGATCTATTTTGGAGAATGTCCCATGTACACTTGAAAAGAATATGTATTCTGCTGCTTTAGGATGAAATGATCTGAATATATCTGTTAAGTCCATCTGGTTCACTGGGCCATTCAAAGCCACTGTTTCCTTGTTGATTTTGTGCTTACGTGATCTGTCCATTGATGTAGGTGGGGTGTTAAAGTCCCCTGCTATTACTGCATTATTTATCTTTTTTTAAAGATTTTATTTATTTATTTGACAGAGAGAGAGATCACAAGCAGGCAGAGAGGCAGGCAGAGAGAGAGAGGGGGAAGCAGGCTCCCCGCTGAGCAGAGAGCCCGATGTGGGGCTCGATCCCAGGACCCTGAGACCATGACCTGAGCCGAAGGCAGAGGCTTTAACCCACTGAGCCACCCAGGCGCCCCTATTACTGCATTATTATCAATGAGTTCCTTTATTATTGCTATTAATTGTTTTATATATTTGGGTGCTCCCAAGATGGGGGCATAAATACTTATAATTGTCAGATCTTCTTGTGGGATAGTCCCCTTTATTCTGCTCTTGTGCCCTTCTTCATCCTTTTTTTTTTTTTTTAAAGATTTCATTTATTTATTTGATAGAGAGAGAGAGATGACAAGTAGGCAGACAGGCAGGCAGAGAGAGAGGGGTAAGCAGGCTCCCCACTGAGCAGAGAGCCTGATGCGGGGCTCGATCCCAGGACCCTGAGATCATGACCTGAGCCGAAGGCAGAGGCTTTTAACCCACTGAGCCGCCCAGGCGCCCCCCTTCTTCATCTTTTGTTACAGTCTTTGGTTTAAAATCTAGTTTATCTGATATAAGTGTTGCTCCTCTGGCTTTCTTTTAATGTTTATTTGCATGATAAATATTTCTTCATCTCCTCACTTTCAATCTGCAGGTATCATTAGGTCTAAAATGAGTCTCTTGTAGGCAGTGTATATACATGGCTCTTGGTTTTTTTTTTTTTTTTTTTAATCTATTCTGACACCATATGTCTTTTGATTGGAGCATTTAGTCCACTCCATTCAAAGTAATTATTGATAGATATGTGTTTAGTGACATTTTTTTGTTCTGTCATTGTTTTTGGAGACTTTCTCTGTTCTTTCTTGTTTTCATCACTTTTGGTCTTTCCTTTCCACTCAAAGAGTCCCCTTTAATATTTCTAACAGGGCTGGGTTAGTGGTCACGAATTCCTTTAGTTTTTGTTTTTTTTGTGTTTTTTTTGGTCTGAGAAACTCTCTCTCTCCTTCTATCTGAGTGGTAGCCTTGCTGGATAGAGTATTCTTGGCTGCAGATTTTTCCCATTTAGTACGTTGAGTATAACACGCCACTCTCTTCTGGTTTGTCAAGTTTCTGTGGAGATATATGCAGCTAGCCTTATGGGTCTTCCTTTTAAGTTAGGGGTTTCTTTCGTCTTGCTGCTTTTTGGTTTTTTCATTTATGGCTATATTTTACAAATTTAATTACAATATGACTTGGTGTTGGCCTGCTTTTGTTGATTTTGTTTGGAGTTTTACATGACTACTGGATTTGGATGTCTGTTTCCTTCCCCAGATTAGGGAAGTTTTTAGCTATTATTTCCTCAATTAAATTTTCTCCTCTCCATCTTCCGGGACTCCTATGTTACATATATTATTACATTTGATGGAGTCACTGAGTTCCCTAAGTTTATTCTTGTGTTCCATAATTCTTTCTCTCTTTTATTTAGCTTCATTATTTTTCATTATTTTATCTTCTATATCACTTATTCGTTTCTCTGCTTCTTCTATCCTTTTGTTCATTACTCTAGTCGGCATTGAATCTCAGTTATTGTGTTTTTCATTTCTGTTTTTTATCTCTTTTATCTCTGCAGTATGGCCCTCCCTGAAGTCTTCCACTTTTTTCTCAAGCCTGGCAAGTATCCTTATGATTGTTGCTTTAAATTCTCCATCAGGCATATTACTTAGATATCTGTTTCGATTAGATCTCTGGCCTTGACCTTATCTTGTTCTTTCATTTGGGATGAATTCCTCTGTCTTGGCATTTTGTCCAAGTCTCTGTCTTCTTCTATGTGTTAGAAGAGCCTGTTTCTATTTCCTGCTCCTGAGAGTAATGGCTTTAGGAAGAAGTCATACAGTGTCCAGGGCCTGATGTTTCAGGGAGTGTCTCTGGTGTGCTATGTGTGCTTTGCTGCTGTATTTTGGCTGCTCTTATTCTTTAGCCCAGTCATCTGCCAAGGCTCTCCTTGCCTGCAGTGGGCAGTGTTTGGAGTTTGGCCAGAGTGGTGAATTTAAACTAGATGTGCTCTGGTCTGCTGTTAAGACACCTGATGCTACTTCCACTAGAACTGAAGGCTTGTAGTACTCTGGTCAGGAAACATGGTGTGGGGGGGAGTTTCTGCTGGTCTTTTAGGGAAGGGGCCTGCTGTGCTGGGACTGAGGCACACTTGCTCGAGAAGGGCAGTACCTGTGGAGCACAGAGGGGCAAGACTTGGTGTAAGAACGTTATGCAGTAAGTGTGGGCACTGTGCTGTTTACTGCAGATGGTTCTGTGTTTATGCTGAGGGGCTGGGGGAGGGAAATGGCACAGCCAATTCCTCTGTCCCTAGAGACAGGGTCTCTGTGCTTACTGGTCTCAGGGAAGCACTCCCAGAAGAAGACATAATCTCCCTGCGGTGCATCTTTGGCATTTTTCAGATTGCCATTTTCACACGGTTTGTCTCTGGGTTATTTGCCTGCCTTCTTTCCAGGAGCAGAGCAGTGCCCTCTGGGCTCTATCCCAGCCAAACCTGATGACTTTTATAACTCCAAACTTTAGGAACATGCTGTGGGCAGGGGCCTGTGCTGGTTTTCTGGGTAGAGTCTCACCCCACTGGGACAGATGCAGTTGTCACTGAGAAGGGAGGGCAGTTGCACCACAGCGCAGGGGAGTGGGACTTGGAGCAAGCAGGCTAGGCAGCCAGTGTCAGGCTGAGCTGCCCTGGACAGGTGGTTCTGTACCTATGCTGAGGGGCAGGGGAAGGAAATGGCACCCACCAGCTCTTTTTGTCCCCGGATAGGTGTCTCTGTGAATGCCCGCTCTGACAGATGCACTCCCAAGAAAAATGAACAATTTTCCCATATGTGCCTTAGGTGTTCCTCAGATCATGCCATCTGCCCCCAGGGTATTTGCCTGCCTTCTCTCCAGGAGTAGGGCAGAGCCCTCAGGACTCTATTGTAGCCAAGCCTGCTGACTTTTTTTTAAACTCCAGTCTTGGAACCCCTCTGGCTGTAAAAACTCACAAAAATCAGCCCGTCTTGTTTTCCTAGCCAATGGCTTTGGGAAAGTGTTCTCCTTGTGCATTCATTCTACTGTGTACTCCTCCCTCTCTTTCTCACCTTTCTCCACAACCAGAGTTCCCTTTCTTCTACAGCACCTGTGATCCCTTTTTTCCCTAAACTGCATCTCCACACTTCCTATCTTCCCTGACGTGGCTTCTTCTCTTCTAGTTCTGGAGTTTGGTCAATCAGTCCTTAGGTCAAGTTCTTGGGTTTTCAGAATGAATTGATAGTTATCTAGTTGTGTTCGAGGAATGAGATGAGCCGAGGGTCCTCCAATTAAGCTGCCATCTTAGCTATGAATCTCTTTTTTTAAATTCTCATTTCTTATTTAAACAAGATGGATGTTATCTCTGATTTGAGAACTGATTGAATAGTCAATTCTGGGACTAATTTATTTCCTGAAGTGTGTCTTTCTGTTTCTCTCAAAACTTAGTCACTTAATTTCAGTTTGGGGGATATTCCTTTAATATCACTGCTACTTTAAAATTCTAATAATCAAAAGAACATTATTTTGTTTAACCTTCTTTAGCACCTCTTCACAGTAATTCATATGACTATCTTTCTATAGATCTCTTTTTACTTTTCCTCAATAACAGGAAAAGGATTGGGTATTCTGTTACATCAATTCTTTATAAAAAATGTGTCAAGTACATGGAAGCTAAATGACACCTGATATTAGTCTGAAATTAAGTAAAATATATGAGACATTATGACATAATCAATAAAGGTGACACAGATGAGTATCTTTAGGAAATTATAACAGATACGAAGACACTTGGATAGCTGGATTGAACATAAGAAACTGTTTGGGAGACACTCAATCCTTTTTTAAACTGTGAGGGTGATAACATGAAAACAGTATTTATTAATAATTTTATCTCTCCACTAGTAAATAGTGAACAACACATACTTCTATAATTCCTGTTATTACTCTCAAAAAAGTGATTTTTATTTATCTTTTAATTTGCTATTTTGGAGTTTCTCTAACTAAATTCCTGAAAAAGATCATTCTTGCATAGCCTGTTTAAGTATATTGGATGCTATCTGCAGATGGCACATAAAAAGGTCCCTTAACACTGACAGCGGAGTTTATGGTTAAAGACAGAGCATCTTCATTCTATCTCCAAATTGGCTTTGTAGATTTGGCCAAGCCTATATGGACATAACTCAGTACATAAGATCCAGAAAAGTATTAAACAACACATTAGTCAAATGTATTAGTCAATTTAATATATATTGCTTTGGATCATGAACCAGATGTCACAATTTTCACCTTGAAAAACAGAAATCCTGCCAAAGTCTCTAAATATTTCACAACCATATTTCTTCCCAGTATGACACTAAAAAACACACTTGTTGCTGAATTTTAAGTGTTACATACATTCATCAAAATAATGACAAATACTGAATTATTCATTTAAGATGAAAATTTCTTAAAACTTGGACTTTCATCATATAATTTTATTCAAAATATTTTTTTCTAAAGATTTTATTTACTTTTTGACAGAGAGAGAGAGTACAAGCAGCGAGAATGGCAGGGAGAGAGAGAAGCAGGCTCCCACTGAGAGAGAGCAGAGAGCCCAACGTGGGGCTTGATCCCAGGACCCTGGGATCATGACCTGAGCCGAGGGCAGATGGCTAACCGGACTGAGCCACCCAGGCGCCCCTTATTCAAAATATTTTTAAAAATTGTACTAAACTCCATACAAAAATGCGAATTACACATTATCACAAACAATTATTTCTGTGAATTGTGAGTGGATCAAGAAGCTGAAGAGCAAGGGTGTTCACTGCTTCTCAAGCTCGTGCATTGTCAACCATGCATTCTATATAATATTGGTAGTATGTCATAGTTTGAAACTTCCCATTTATTTGTAGCTTATCTGCATAGGTCAGAAGATATGATATAAAATGCATGTATAAAGTCAAGAACTTCTTGAATAATTATTTGAGAAATACTTTGAAGATACATGACAATATTTGAAAACTTTAAGAGATACATTATTTCCATCCCTGTATATCATATCTTCAAAATTATTGATGTCTTTCTTGAATGGATATTTCTTCATGTTTCTAATATATTGTGTTTTGTTATTAATCATTTAAATTCAAGTACCATGAGGTTTACTTATCTGGAATGCCTGCATTTCTTAATTCACCTTTGACTCACCCGCAAATTTATAGACAAGTTGACACATCATTACAGTATAAAGATAGCTATTGTTTTGATGATTTAATGCAACCTTTTGGAGTAAGGTAAAGATGAACGACGCTTCCACCTATTTCACATTATTGGCTATATTTTCTTTGAAAATAATTAAACTTCACATTTTATCATAAGCAGTATATCACATAAAGTTAGTAGTGTAATATTCATGTTTTTCTGGGTCACTTAATTTTATTTCAAAGGACACCCACTAAATCATTAGTATCTGTTGAAAGATGTAAAAATAGATGATTTTCTATTCTAATCAATCAGTATATAAATTCCCCCTCCCCCATACACACAAAATGAACAGATATACCAAGCCAACACTAAGCTGAATTTGACTTATCATTTCTAACTGATATGGAGCTTAATATGAACTTTTATGTGTCCAATTAAAACACTAGGGAAAACACCACAAGTGCATTCAAGCTTTTCTAGTCAGTCAATCTGTCATCATAGTAAGCATGGCTGTCTGTTCTGCTATTTTCCAGTGCCAGTGTGATATTCACACACCATCTGCCGGCTTCCACTTATTGCTATCCAGGCTCCATTGCTGGTTATTCATTTCTCATTTTGGTCATCACAAGTCAGCATGTTTGTGAAAATCCAGTACTGCTTGCTGAACTAATACATGTACAACTGCTATTGAATTTAGGCTTGGGGACATATATTGCTGTTCTGATAATTTCCTATGGATTCATCTTCTACAAAATTCATGGACTAACATATTGTACTGAAAGC
>CM052889.1:37315050-37373272 GCA_028534135.1 Potos flavus
AAAACAAAACAAAACAAAACAAAAAACAGTATTGGGTAGCTTTGTGCGTTTTGGGAGAAAAGAATTTGCTGAATCATGACATGTTATATGGAGGCTTATGAGCAGAACCAGGAATCTGGCAGAGCTGGGTTCCTTCTTGAGCCTGAAGGTGAGTCTGTTCCTCACCTTTTCCAGATTCTAGAGGCTTCCCATACTCCTTGCCTCCTGGTTGCATCACTCAGATCTCTGTTTCTGTCATCACGTCTCCCTCATTGACTCTGCCCTCTTGCCTTCCTCTTATAAGAGCCCTTGAAATTTGGCCCACTACGATGATTCAGGAGAGTTTACCCATCTCAAGATCCTTAGCTTAATTACATCTGCAGTCACTTTTGCCATGTAATGGAATATATTCACAGGTTCCAAGGATTAGGTCATGGACAACTCTGGGTGGCCACTACTCCATGTACCAAAGGAGTATATGTCCTTTTTGCTTCCAACTGCAGCTTCTAGACAGTTATACTTTCATCATCTTGAAAACCAAGTCTGAATCTCATATCATCGAAATACTCCACATACTATTCTCCCTATTTATCTATGGGCACTAGATAGGCTCTAGTCAACTCCTCAAAGGCTTTATACCCTGTCTCACTCTCACTCTCTCTAATATTAATGTCATAATTCTTAGTGATTTATACTTCAGAGAAGATATTCTTACAAACACTTTGGTAGCTGAGATCCTTCACCTACAGTCTTTGAATGATCCTGTCTTCCTTCTCAATTCTAGTCATTCTCACCCATGGTAATGCCTGAGATATTGTCATTACCCAAAGAGGATCTTTCCATAGTCTCAATTTGAAACATCTCACTCTGAAAACTCTGTCACTTACCCATCAACCACATTTGATCTAGTAACCAGAAACTGATAATTAACCAACCTCCACTGAGAGTTACAATCCATCAGTCTTATTACTTTTCACTATCTTCCATCCCTCTGTTACAGCTTTCTCTTTAAATAGCTTACATAATGATGATCCATAATCATGTCCAAGAAAAGGAAAAGGAAGAGAAAGAGGAAGGAAGGGAAGGAACAAGGGGAAGAGAAAGAGGGAAAGAAAGGAAGGGAAAGAAAAAACCAAGGTAGGAATAATAGAAGGAAGAAGGAAGGAGGGAGGCAGGGAGGCAGGAAGGCAGGCAGGCAGGAAGAAAGGAGACCTATGAATCTGACAGCTTTTCCCATATTAATCTACTCTCCTACTTAGATATGAGCCTACATTTCAAATTAAATACCTGCCAAGGGCATTTTTAAATATTTGATGCAAATGCCTTTCATTTAACAAGTAAATGAAAATCTAGTTTCACAGAATGTGAAAATAATTTTTCACACTAAGTTTCTAGGTAAAAGAGGTTTGAAATAAGCATACTATCAATTTTTTGAACATCAGAAAAAATAAAAATTATAAACATTTAACTATATTTATTATTCTTTATTATTTTATTTTTATTTTTTAAAGATTTTATTTATTTATTTGACAGAGAGAGAGATCACAAGTAGGCAGAGGCAGGCAGAGAGAGAGGGGGAAGCAGGCTCCCTGCTGAACAGAGAGCCCGATGCGGGGCTCAATCCCAGGACCCTGAGATCACAACCTGAGCAGAAGTCAGAGGCTTTAACCCACTGAGCCACCCAGGCACCCCTATTTATTATTCTTTAAAAACACTTCCAGTTTAACATAAAATCCCTTCAAAAATGTTTTCTTAAAATATAATTTACAGGGTATATTTAAAAATCCATAAATCCATTAAGCCGAGTTTGATAAATCAGGTTATGCTTCCTTCCTATCTAGAAAAACGTTACATTTAATAAAAGCCTATCTTGTGATTCTTCAAATATTCAAGGGGCATTTAAAATTAAACTTAAAAATTAAATTTAAATTAATTTTAATTAATTAATTAAATAAATTTATTAAATATTAATTAATTAATATCAAAATAAATATAAAAATTAAATTAAAAATTAAAATTAAAATTAAAAATATAGTGTTAATGAAAATGTGGAAAAAGAATTAAACATATTTTATAACAGAGCAATTATATATTCATGTTGATAAAATTCAACACATTCTCAATGAACAGTTTTCCTAATATTTTTATCTATAAATTTTCCTAAAAATCAAAGCATTCCTTCATGTAAAAAGAATCTCATACTTTTTATAATTACAGAATTTGACAATGTTTCCAGTGACTAAAAAGGCAAATATTGAAAATGTTATTTTTAAGGTAGTTTTTTCTAAAACCTTTCATCAGTTGGAAGGTCAGGAGATTTTTCTCTACAAATTGAATAATGAAAGCAAGGTATTATGTCGAGGTTATCATCCAGTATTACTCCTCCTTTAAAGATCACCAGTAAACAATGTATTTGACATGATTAATACTCTAGTTCCTGACTAGGGCTCTCCATGTGATGTAGCTTTATATTCAGTAATCACTTAGCATCACACTTCTTGTTTTGCTATTTTGGCTGTCCTTTCTATTTTGAAATCCATGCCCTTCCAGCTATTCAGTCTGCTCAAATCACTTTAGGAAAGTCATTGCTCCCCCAGTGACCATACTTCTGCTGTCCTGTAACCGAACAATTTCCAAGGGCAATAAGTGCTTGAGTTATGGTACTTTTCTTTAAATACTTTATTTATTTAATTAAATTAAACTAATTAATGAATTAATTTAACTTAAACAACACTTTCTACTTGTAGGAACTGCAGCAGGAAGGGAGGCTCAGCAGAGTCTCTAATAGGAAGCAGAATGATCCCTCTTCATTCCTACATTAGTTATGAATGGAAACAAACTGAAATAAGGCAACATCTCCCCTGTGTATATAGTAGAGATTGCAGGAAGTTATATAGTTCTAGAGATGTAACCCAGAGGGCAGGTTAAAGACAAAAAGATCTCAGGCATGTGTATAATTAAACTATGATAAGACAATTGCAAGTATTATTATATCTAATTAGTTTCATAGATCAGCAATGCAAGGTACAAATTTTCAGTTGCTATGTAGGAGTCGGGTGAATATTGGTTGACTTTGGGAATAATTTTTCTATGATATAGGATCTCTAAACTGCATGCACTTGGGGCATAAGTAGAGAGTATCCTGTGTCCCCAAGGAAAACTAAGAGGAATTTTGGTCCTAACCAATGGACTAGATTTGAGGACTGTATTCAAAATATAAATGAAAACAAAAATCAACTGTATATTGCATATTGTCATTGATTATTTTCAATAATTATCAAAAATCAGTATTCAAGTACCAAGTATTTAAATGCCATATGAGAAAAATTCATTGGTCATTTTGTTCAGATATGCCCCATTATAATATTATGTATGACTAAACATAATTATGAAATAATTACCACATATTTAATGACAAATATTATCAAATAATGATATGAGTATGTCATAGTCACTTTCTCAGTAATTTTTTGAGTATATTAGGCAGTGGTCATCTCTAATTCTCTTATTGCTAACATTTTGAAGCAAGAAAAATAAAACCTCAATGAATGTTTTTATAACTTCACTGTCTTTTTTTTTTTAAAGATTTTATTTATTTATTAGAGAGAGAGAGAGAGAGAGAGTGAGAGACAGCATGAGAGGGGAGAAGGTCAGAGGGAGAAGCAGACTCCCCATGGAGCTGGGAGCCCGATGTGGGACTCGATCCCGGGACTCCGGGATCATGACCTGAGCCGAAGGCAGTCGCTTAACCAACTGAGCCACCCAGGCGCCCCAATGTAACTTCACGTTTGAAAACAAAGAAAATGATAAATTTATATAACTTTATCTCAATGAAGTTTTCCTAAGGATTCAGCAGATGTTGGTTCTCCTTCTTCCCTCACCCAATCATACAATTTTGACATAAAGTTCTGTTAATCCACTCTCAGCGAGAATATTTCAACTGAGAGTTGGAAGCCATTTTGCCCAAAATAAAATTACCATTTTTTAAAAAATATTGATTGCTTTACTATTTTGAAGTTCTGTCTGTGATACACTAGAATTTTATTATTGTTTTTGACTAAAAATATCCATTTTTAAAAGTTTGTTTCCTCTCAAGAAGAATAAGTACATTGAGTACTCATAAGATATTCAACAACTTAGAATAGTAATTCTTAAGATAAAGAGCATAAACTGGAGGGGCACCTGGGTGGCTCAGTGGGTTAGGCCTCTGCCTTAGGCTCAGGTCATGATCTCAAGGTCCTGGGATTGAGCTCCGCATGGGGCTCTCTGCTCGGCAGGGAGCCTTCTTCCCCCTCTCCCACTGCCTGCCTCTCTGCCTACTTGTGATCTCTTTCTCTCTGTCAAATAAATAAAATCTTAAAAAAAAAAGCATAAACTGGAAAGCAATTTTAAAATCATAAATTATGGATATGTTCCTAATATCTTTGAAAATAGCTTTGATCATTTACTATTTTAATTTGAAATACATATTTTTATTGCGCATTTTATCATATATATTTTTAAAGTGATTTTAGTACTCATTCCACAGGTACACTTACTGTTTTCTTTACTTAAAAATTAAATTCATGTACAAACTGTACTTTTGAGAAGATAATCTCTTGAAGGACTATATCAGTGAACATGGGTCTTATAATATAGAGAATAACATTAATTGTTACATACAAGCACACTTACACACATCGTTTGAGATTCCTGCAACTATGAACTGTATACTGACACATACAGTAAAACAGATATGGTTTCTTAAATTCTCCCTAATTCCAAAAATAAATACAAAAAGATCTCAAACGGTTTACAGATAAATTCTCCGTTTTCTGTAAAATAATTATTGTTTTACTTTTTCCACTTTACCTTTTTTTTTTTTAAGATATTTGAAGTTGGGTCACTGGAGTTCCATCACAAAACTTAAATAAATTAATCAAGGTTATAAATTTAAAAGTCAAATAGGATTATCACCCACCACCACCAAAACAAAATGTTCGATGATATTTTGCTTTGATTTTATTTTTGTCTTTGAATTATAAGTCCCTGCTTCTACACACATCTACAGTGAAGGTTTAGTTCTACATAAAAACATAAGAATTCACACAGATGGTAAATTTTGAAGTGTAATAAATGGATACATGAATACAAGCACAATTAGATTTCCAGCTGTGACATGTGGAACAACAACTTTTGATAAAAATCCTTCATGTGTATCTCCTTTATGTCCATTTTTGAGCAATCTGATTACTCACCCACTCATGGATGCAGCTTAAAGAGAGTCTGTGCTGGTTTTGTTTACCAAACACATGGTAAATGATCTGCAAGTAAGCTGAAGTTCTGAACAAAAGACAGCTACTGAAGCAAAGCATGCAACTCAAGAACACTGTATCTGCTGTGTGAGTGTATACTCCCCCCCCACCTCCCCTTTTAAAAAAAAAAAAAATTTAGTACCATTATATACACAATTTCACAATATATATTTTTGGGAAAGCTTTTCATATAGTAACTTTTCATATAGTAACATTTAAGTGATTTGTTATAAAAACAAATTATTCTTAAGAGAAAAAGAAAACCAAAATAAAATGGTTCTAGAAACGGTAATTTGAAATTCATTGGATGTAGAAAAATTGAAAAGCAATAGAGACATAAAATTTCTATATTTTCTCTCCAAGTAATATTGATAAAAATTCATTAGCAATGATAATTTATAAGCCCTAAAACAAAGCAAACTCTTAAAGTTTAATTTTCTTTCTATTTTCTCTTTGTGGTAATGGGAATAAAATTCACTCAGCAGAAGGATAATGCACCCCATAATGTGACATGATGTACTGAGAATATGGTATTACATTTCTAATGATATGCTTTCTAAAACTGTCTTTATTATGCCATGGAGAATCCTGCCCTTAGAGAATGAATCTGTTGAAGTGGATAGGTCATTTAGCAGCCTTAAAATTTTAGTTTTTTAGATTCTAGCATTAAGATATTTCCTCTATCAAGGTGTACAAACAATGAAACAAAAATTAACTAGTAAGAATAACAAAAAACACACACAAAAAAGAATTTAAAACAGGACCAGTAATTTCTCTTTCTCTTCGTGTATGTCTCTTTAATCTTTCAAGTAGTCTTACCATTAAAAAAGTGTCATATTAGGGCACTAAGTGGCTCATTTTATTAAGTGTCCGCCTTTGACTCAGGCCATGATCTCAAGATCCTGGGATGGTGCCCTGCATCAGGTTCCCTGCATCAAGCTCCCTGCTCAGTGGGAAACCTGCTTCTCCCTCTCCCGGTCCCCCTGCTTTTCCATGTGCTCTCTCTGTCAAATAAATAAATAAAATCTTAAAAAAAAAGTCATATAACAAAGTAAAATATTTTAATTTGTAGATTTTATATGTATATCAGACATATAACCATGTTAATTATACACACACACACACACACATATATATGGCGTGGAATAGTATATATCTACTTTTGAAAACAGCATTAAGACAATTTTATGCTGATTACTGAGCTATTTCCTCTGTCTCACACCCATCTTTCAATACTCATAGTACTGCGGCTGGGATTATGCATTTGTTTTACTTTTTATATTACTGCCACATTTAACTAAGAGCAAGTGATACAGAGAAAAGACCGAAAGTCTGAAGACCGTTGAGTGGTCATAATAAATCTAATTTGCTCATTGTTCCTCTCAGCGTCACCCTAGCAACAGTGCTCATTCTCCAGGGATAGGTAGTTAAAATGGCAGCGGTTGTTTTTAATTTCCTGTTAGCACTAGCCAGCTGGGGCCTCAACCACAAAGGTCTAAGTTGAGGGTCCTCACTGGCACTTCTGCGATCCTCAGACAACAGCACTTGCCTGGCAGTACATTCCACCCATAAAGCTGAACTCTGTACCTGTGGGATCACTTTCTCAAGACTCTGGGTTCTAACCTCTTCCTACTGTTCTCCCCAGCCTTAGATGTGGTAGCTATTTTTTGGAGTTATTAGTTTTGTGTGGTCTCAGGGTTTCAGTTTTCTCCTTTTAGTTCAATTTATAAAATCATCATGTTATTTTCTATCTGTTAAAAATTTTCAGTTTTTTTCTTTTTTTTTAATATTTTACTTATTTATTTGTCAGAGAGACAGAGCGCACAAGCCGGGGAGCAGCAGACAGAGGGAGAAGCAGGCTCCCCGCTGACAGGGAGCCCGATGTGGGATTCGATCCTAGGACCCTGGGATCATGACCGAAGGCAGATGCTTAACCACTGAGCCACCCAGGCATCCCAATTTCCAGTTTCTGATAAGATTTGTAGAGAACTGAAGGAGAGTTCCTTGCACTCTTATTACAAGATGATAACAGAAGAAGCTGAGAAATAATGACTACTCTGAACACGAGAGAGAACTGAAGTTGTAAAGCAAACTAAGTTGAAATCTGGAGAACAATAGGTACCTGAGAGAAACAGAATTAGAGCATGGGATGACCTAGAACCGAGGTCACTGAATGTCAAATACATTGATGAAAAGATTCAGCCAAAAATGATTAAAAATTGCTAAACACTGAGCATGGATCAGTGAGAGAGTAAGAAATCTCTGGGGACTCTATTCACACTCTCTTACAGACTTTTCCTACAGAAACGTCTCAAGGTACTCATTGGGATGGTGATGGAATCCTGGAAAAAATTTCCCTGGGACACAGTGCTGACTACAGAAAAATAGTTGCCACTACCCGAAGTCCACCAAAGCAATGTCCCCTGCTGTCAAAGAAAAATTTTAATGAGACATTAAAAACCACAAGGAAGACTTTATTTAAGGTTATTGCAACACGGGTCAAGAATATTGCAACAGAGGAGAGAGGTTGAAATCAACACTAGGGGAAGCAGGGGAGGGCAGAAATTGGGAGGGATTAAATCCTGGAATGAGCTATAGGAAAAGTTCTGGAGGACTTTTTTTGGAGGGGGGGATGCTGATCAACATAACTAGATCATCTGTGCTTGTTCACTGGTGCTTAGCAAAGCTAGGCTCCCACTTCCCACAGAAACTGAGAAAGAGGGGTATTACCTTCTTTGATGATTGATTACATTTCAAAGAAATGCTCCCAGTTTCTTGAAAAAGACATTCTTGGAATGTAAAACCAGCAAGAGGATGGGAGAGGATTTATGTCTCAAAGGGGCAGAGAAAAAAATTTACAATTGCAAATTTTCTAAAGGAAATGCTCAGAAAGGGAGGTCCAGGGTCTAACATCAGGATGAAGCCTGCCTGAATTATGACTGCTTTGCGGGGAACTTTAGGCACTCTTGGTCACTATCCACTCCTGCCACCACACTACAAAAAACAAAATGCAAACAAACAAAAAAGTCCTCAATCTGTGAGGAAATAGGCAAGAAAATTATATGTAGGAGTACTGGAAGAAACTCACTATATCTGTGAAGAGAAATAGGAAAAATAAAAACTCTACCCATAGGGCAAGGGCATGAATACATGGCTACATCTGATAGAGAACCAGAAGCAGCTCTGACGGCCGCATTCTCAAGACATGAGGTCAGAAAGCCTACTGAAGACTGACATTTAATTAGTATCCACCTCAGGGAATGTCCCCACTCCTATGCTCCCACCAGCATGCCAACAAGCTTCTTGGAAAATCAATGGTTCAATATAGCTAGGATTGCTGGAAGAGTCAGATTATCTCTAGGGATTACCACCACCACCAAAACAAAAACAAACAAAAAAACAAACAAAATAACCCCAAACAAACAAAAATATTAAAATGTGTGGTATAAAACAAGATTAGTGCTTAGAGGGTGATCTACAAAATTAAGTGCTTATAATAGAAAATAAGATAGATTTCCAATTACTAAGCAAAACTTCTCCCTTAAGAGACTAGATAAAGAAGAACAAATTAAATGCAAAGGAAACAAAGTAGAAATCAATAAAGTTGACAACAAAAGGAAATAGAAAAAAATAATGAAACCAGAACTGGTTCTTGGGAAAGATGAGTAAAATTGATACTCTAACAACAACAAAAAAAGGTACTCTAGCTAAGCTGAACAACAATATGAACACCACCACCATCACCACCAAATATATATTTCACAGTATCAGATGTGAAAAAAAAGGCAGTTCTGCTGAGCCCAATCAAACACATGATAAAGAAATACAATAAAAAACTTTATGCTTATAAATTTGAGAACATGGATGAACTATATCAATACTTGAAATACAGAGGCACTTGGGTGGCTCAGTGGGTTAAGCCTCTGCCTTCAGCTCAGGTCATGGTCTCAGGGTCCGGGCATCAAGCCCCGAGTTGCTCACTCTCTGCTCAGTAGGGAGTCTGCTTCCCCCTCTCTCTCTGCCTGCCTCTCTGCCTATTTGTGATCTCTCTCTCTCTGTCAAATAAATAAATAAAATCTTTAAAAAAAAAAATACTTGAAATACATACACTACCTAAAGCACATTCAAGAAAGAAAAGATAATCCGAAGAGATCTGTTTAAGTTAAACAAATGAACACAAACTTCAAATAATATAAAAAACAACAAATCGTTAACAATATATTGACTCAAGTGCAAGATAATATAAATTGAATAATATATTACAACCAAGTCGGATTCATCCAGGAATGCAAGACTGATTAAACACCGAAAAAATCAATCAATACAGTTCACCATTTTAATAGAATATAAATAGAATAGTCTCTACTGATGTAAGAAAAGTATCGTACAACTATTTTTATTTAAGAAATTTTGAAATTCCAGAAAGTTAAGAATGAAAGGAAATATCTTTGGCCTAAAAAGGGCAAGTAGCCAAAAATAAATAGATAGTAAAAACACAAATATCCCACAAAAATCAAAAAAGAAAACAAAATTCAACATATATCTCACATACACATACTACACAAAATTTAACTCAAAATGTTCATGGACTTAAAATCTACACAATCTCTAGAAAGCAATTTTTTAAAAATATTTTATTTATTTGTCAGAGAGAGAGAGAGAAAGAACACAAGCAAGGGGAGTGGCAGGCAGAGAGAGAGGCAGACTCCCCTGCTGAGTAAGGAGCCCTGTGTGGGACTCCATCTCAGACCCTGGGATCATGACCTGGGGCAAGGGCAGAAGCTTAACCAAATGAACCACACAGGCAGACCAAGAATTTTTTTTTTTTTTAATGAATTTTAATAACCAGGGTTTCAAGGAGAAATGACTGAATCTAGGACTGAGGCAAGGAAACAAACAAAGTAAGCCTAAAGCTTATAAAAAAAATAAGGACTAAATAACTAAAATAGACAAACAAGCAAATAAATGAATAATAGAGAATGCCAAAAGAGCAAAGGAGTCAGCCTGAAAGAGTTCCCAATCTTTCCTACAGAAGAACTTCAAGCAATAAATGTAATGTCTAAAGAAGGACAGAGAAAGTGATCTTCAGAAATCCACTGCAACAATTATTGTATCTAAGATACACAGATGAATGCTAAATTAAAAGACAAAACTTTAAAAAAAAGCAGGGCTTTTTCATAGTTTCAAAGTTATCAAAGTTATCTCCTCCCCAATATATTTATTAATTTATTTATTAATTCCTGTGTTTTTTTTTTTTCCCCTGTGGTTGTTTTAACATATATTTATAAACTCTTCAATATTCTTCTGGCAGTAATTGGAATTTAATTCCCCTCCCCGTGACTGACAATTGAACTTAGTGACTCCCTTCATTATTCATTTAAATAGAGTACGGAAAAGAAAAAAAAAGTAATTTTATAGTGGAGAAACCCAAGAGACATCACCTTAACCAACTGGTCAAGGTTAACATCATCAGACTGTGTTAATATGTGTCTCTGCTATGAAGGTACTTCATGTCTGTCGTATTCGAAAAATCATAACCCCAATCTAATCATGTGAAAAATCAAGAAAACCCAAACTATGGGACATTCTACATAATAACTGACCAGTCTTCTTCAAAAATGTCAAGGTCATAAATCAAGGAAAGACTGAAAAAATGTTAAAAGCTTGAGATTAAGGGTTCATGGCTTATGTATGTAATATGGTTTCCTGTATAGAAGATCCTGGAAGAGGAACAGCAACAAAAAAGGTATTATGGCGGGGGGGGGGATGAAATCTGAATATAGTGTATAATTTAATTAATAGCATTGTGTACCAACATTAATTTCTTAGTTTCGATCACTGCCAGGATTAAACAGATACTGACATTAGAGGAAACTGGGTAAAAGATACATAGCAGCTCTTTATACTGTCACTATGATTTTTATATAACTAAAATTATTTCAAAATGAAACAAAAGAATGATACCTGTTTTCATGACTCAGTGCAGGTGTCAATGCAATCCTATATGTGGTAATAGAAATGATCCCCCAAATCAGACTCTCTTAGATGGGGTTCTGGGATTGTTTTATTTCTTGGGGTTTTAATTCTGTGCTGATATCCTCAAGGATGGAAAATAAAATGGTCATCTAGATCGCTTTTGAGTACCTTACCACCCAGACAAAACCAAAGCACCCTGTATGTTCTGTTTCCTACCTTACACATTAGCTAACCTTTTTCACTTCTTTTGATGTCTGACAGATTATCCTTTCAGTCAGTGCTACAACTAGAGAATGCTTTATTGAGCAACAACTAATCTGCATGCTATATTTATTAGCATGGATGTTTGATTGTTTGACAGAACCCAGAAAAACAAGATTTCAACAAGATAAAAGTTTTGTTCTTTCTCACGTATCAGATATAAGTAGTTAAAGGCTGGGTATTTAAACCACAGGGTCAAGCCAAACCCTTTTACCCTGTTTTCTGCAAATACCTAGTGAGTTACTCCCATCTGCATGGTACTAGATAGGCCATCCTACCACGTTCCCATATTAGTCAAATGGATGAGAAAAAAAAGAAATGAGAGCATGCCCTTCACCCTTAAGGACTATGCACAAATCATTCAGCTTGAACATGTCATATTACTTTTCTTATGGTTATGTGTGGCTGAAAAATATGGATTTCAGTTGGTCTCAGCTAAAAATTCTATTATTACAAGAAGGGGACAATTTTATTCAGTGCAGTAAAATAAAGTCTCCATTTATAATATCTTATATAGATTATTAATAGTTGTCTTAATAAAACTTTTGAAATATGTGAGACAGAAGCATATACTATTTTTAATTATATTATATTATTTTGCATTCTGTACCCTACCACTGACACAGTTTCTGGTACATATTATATACTCAATATTCTTAATTTATATTATAATTTTACTCTAAAATATTTAATTTTACTCTAAATTTTACTTACATAAAATATTTTATAATCTAATAATTTATTATATTATACTTCATTTCTACAATGTTACTTATAATGTTTGGGAGAATTTCATCCCGTGTCTGTTTTATAATTGTTGACTAAATGACTGTTGTCTTTTTCTTGGTTTCTAATTGAACACTAGTCCAAACAATGCCATAATAAAAAATACCTTTATAGGCAAATCTTTGTATACATCTATAATTATTTCTGTATGATTAAATTCCTGGAAGAAAAATTTCTGAGGCAAAAGATTTACACATTTTGGTGTGTTTTGATGTAAAAAGGCAAACTGTCCTTCAGAAATTCTATATATTCATTTATGATGAATTGCCCAGCAATATTTCAGTGTTGTAACACCTTTGAAAATACTAAAAAAGCACAGCCTGATTGTTCAAACCATATCAAATATTTTTAATTTAAATTGGTTTGCTCCTTATTGATCATTTTATGTATTTATTATATTTTGCCTGTGATACTGCATTAAGTAAAATATGGTGATTCAAAGGGAGTAAAACTGACAAACTTCACCTCAGGAAAATCAATACTTTGAAAAGTTGCAATCAGAGACACAATGCTTAGGTAAGAGATAGTGTTTTATCTTGTTACTTATTTAAACTATCAGATTGAGACTCCTCAATTTTTGAAAATAAAAACATCTCCATTTTTTTTTCATTCTATTATGTTATTATTTGGGAAGAACACTTCATTTTCTATACTCTTTATATTCATGTTTTCAAATGTGATGAGTCTTCTAAATTGTTATTGTTTCAAAAGTACAAAATAAACTGGTGATTTCTATAATAAATTTACAGTTACTTTGGCAAACTGAATTTTACATATCTTTTTACTATCATGCATGTTAAACAATTGAATAGTCTTCCTTAAAATTAAAAATATATTTTAAAATTTTAATGCTACTAAGCAGTCAAAGCATTTGAGAAGTGAATCTACAAAAAAGACATTGGTTTCTTTACCCTACTACCCTACTGGCCATTTGAACTATAAAGATGATTGTTCTTTTTTCATTAACCATATATTCATTTATGTGATCATTCAAAAGATACTGATGGAGCCTTTTCTTGAAAAGAAAAAGGCAATTTTATATCCCTCTCCTCTTTTGTAACCCACTGAAAATATAGAGAATTGTCAAAAGAAATAAAATAAAAAAGAAATATCAATTTTCTTTAAAACAAGAAAAGAGCCAAGCCACAAATCACAGATGTACAAATGTTGAAAAATGTGTTCTACATATTTAGTAGTGACTAATGACAGAAACAAAAGAGATCAGTATGCTTTCTCTGTTAGGGGATAGTGAGATAATTGCCATAGTTCCAACTGCTTACATGTTGGTAACTCATATAGAGGAGTTAAATCTAGAGACAAATGCCTGGACTGGATTAACAATAATCACAAAGCAACCAGCATTGCTTGATTCATTCATAAATACTGAAGAAATATTAAAAAAAAAAAAGAGGAAGGAGGAGGAAGAGAAGAAAAAGAAAACAAGAACAGGAACAAGAAGGATGGGGAGAAAACTTAATAGGTATAAAATTATGACAGAGTAGAAATAAAATCATCTGAAAATTATAGAAACAAATGCTTCTCCTGTTCCATAACAGAATTAAGAAATCATTCAGCATGACCTGATTGAAAAGTTTTAAGAAAAAGATGCAGCTCTGCATTTGATTTCAAAATTATTGAAAGTGGACAAGCTATACTCTAACTCCCTTGAACCAAAATAAGGAAATATATTTAATATATATTAAATACATACAATACAATCCATATTTATTTTGTAAAAGAAGAAACATTCTTAGAGAGCTTGTGAAACTAAGAGAAATCACCAAAGAGCAGAAATAGTCACGCTCAGGGTGCCTGGGTGGTTCAGTTAAGCAGTTATCTGCCTTCACACAGGTCAGGATCTCAGGATCCTGAGATCAAGCCCCACATCAGGCTCCCTGCTCAGTGGGGACTCTATATCTCCCTCTCCCTCTGCCCCTACCCCCACTCATGCTCTCTCTCTCTAATAAATAAAATCTTAAAAAGAAAGGAAGGAAGGGAGGGAGGGAGGCAGGGAAGGTCGGTCATGCTCAAGAGGGATATTACGACACAAGATGTCCAAAAGAGCACACTTAAAATGTGGGTGGCAAACTCCAAATGCAAGCTGTATTTGGAGTTGGAAGAATATAGGAACAAAATGCCAAGGAGGAAATTATCAGATTAGTCAGGATATCAGAGCAGGAGCAATCATGATGGTCAACTCCTCAGTAATTATAGCAAAGACAATGCAGTAGAATAGCTCAGTGTTACCCCATTTCACAATTTTATAAGGCATTTCTCTGTGAGCACTCTTTGAAGCGCAACTCCAAGATTATAGTACAAATAGCACTTCTCAGAGGTATGAAATTCAGTGACCTTAACTGGAATCACTGCTTAAGTGTCTGACTCAGTGAAAAAGACGAGATTAGAAGGCAAGCCTAGAAGAAGAGTTTGTAAATTTCCCATCTCTTCTGTTTTCCATGGTCACTGAAAATAGCACAAGATAGCGCTTCTCCCCTGTAACCCACATATGAATCACCTGGGAATTTGTTAAAAGTGCACATTCTAATTTGGTAGGTCTGGACTAGAGCCTGAAATTCTGCATTTCTATAAAGTTCTGAAAGGATGCTGGTTATAGACCATGTTTAGAATACCAAGGGCTACAATACAAGCACAAATCTCTGATTCTTCCACTCAGTTTACATGCTTATGCAGAAGATCTTAACTCCAAACAGAACTGATTAAAAAAAAAAAAAAAAAAGGAAATCAGATATTTAAGGAGTAATACCTACATGAAATAATGTAAAACAAGAACCAAAATTAGTAAAACAAACCTTTAAACATGCATAAACAAAAAAGGAATGTTATTGCATCTCTATCACAAAATGGAAGCTACACTTTTTAAAATAAAAATTAAAAATTTAAGTAAAATTTTCCATGATGAGATTGCACACAGTGGAAGAGCAAATAGATAAACTGGAAGAACAAAGAAATTCTTTCACTCCTGAAAGAGTTGGGAATATTAAGATTCGGTGCAGAAAGCTGGAAAGAGCATCACTCCTACCCTCAAGTAGGCAAAATTATAGAAAAACAGCAAAATCCTATCTTGAGACCAAAGGTCTAAGAGAAATATATACATCATATATATGTGTATATGCACATATATACACAGACATATATGTGTATGTATGAATGTATTAGAAATGGGTTTTCTATTAACTTGCCAACATAATTAATAAAAGATAGTTGTCGTTCTTGCTAGGACAAATGGACACCATATCCCCCCCCCCCAAAAAAAAAAAAGAAATTAAAGAAAAAGAAATTTTGGCTCATACTTCATACCATATTTATACTTTCATACATACATATACTTATATATATTTAATGTATGTATGTTTCTATATATTTAAACATGTGTATATATGTAGATATGTATGTTTATATATATGAAAGAAGTAAACTCAAGACTACATACTGTATGATTTCAAAAATATGACTGTATGATTTCAAAAATATGACAAATACTTTTGAGTTTTCTTAATCTGATGGATAAAAATGCTGTTTTAGTAGCTTGTTTGTCTTATTATGTGTGACATTATATTTCCATATTTATATTTCATTTCCCTGAACTGCCAGCATCTATCTTTTGACTGTACATATCTTTTGCTCATTTTTAAAAATTAGGTTTTGTTTTTTTTCTCCTTAATTTTATCATAAAATTCATATTAAATTCATGATACATAGTATTAATTTTTAATAATATACAGAGTGTTCTATGCTGAAATTTTATTTAATAAATGTTTTCATTGATATTTTCACATGATACATGGCAAATTACAACTCAGATATCATTGTCAAGTTATTTCACAATTAAACAATGAAAGACAGTTAAATGCTTAAGGAAAATACTACAACAAGTGGTTAGAGGGTGTAAGCAAAAGGTGTTTGGTGAAAATGTGAAAGAGGCACTTTGTCAATCCTCTGTCATCAGCAAATTTTCTCCAAGGAAATGCATATTACCCAATCTGATTTTCTATTCAAATAATAAATCTCTAAAGAAGTATTCCCTTTGTCAACAATTCAATTTTGACAAGAGTCCAGCAGATTACGTATCAGATAGGAAAAGATTTAGTAAAAATTATTTTATTTCTTCATTGAAAGGTACCATAGCACTCATTCCTATAAACCGCATTCAATTCAAATAAATACTGGATCTGCAACTGGTATGTTACTTTCTACAAGTGCATTGTAAAACCCCATCCTCTGCCAACAGGAACATTTTAATGTCAGTGAGATATTGAAGTAATTAAAATATATACTCCATGCTGCTCCATCTATCTCTATCCAAATGGCAAGTTTATTTTACTGAATCCCCATTATTGAATGCCAAAACTGCCTATGCTCTATATTAGTCATTTAAAATAATAGGTTCTGCTTTATTACTAGATTCAACATAAATTGACCAATATATGTAACTGGCTAAATTACAATTGCTTACAGTTAGATATTTCATTTCTGTTAACAATTCTTTGGCCAATATGTAATACAAAATAGCAAATCAAATCCTACATAACAATTCTGGTCACAAATACAGCATTCTTAACACTATTTATTTAACCTATAGCTAAATAAACCTATAGTTCATTAGAGAATTATACCAAGTATCATTAGAGAATTATACCAAGAAGACAGCATAACCATAGCAATCATTGTTTTCTCTTTAGTAACAATGATAGATTTCTCATATCATCAGCTAATGACTATAAATATATGTCATTTTAAGAAATGATTAACTATTTGCATGTGTTAATCTAAATAAAGTAAACTGAGGTAAGCACAAATTACCAGAAATTGAGTTTATTTGGGAATAGCAGAGGAATTGTAATTTGTGACATGCAAACTGTTAGCAAATTACAGGTTAGTCCTTTGAGGGTTTGCAGCAGACTGTATTTATAGGCAAGAAGTACAAAAAGAGGGAGAAGGGAGTCCAGCCAGGTTGTAAGTAGGAAGTTCATTGGCTTGAGGATGGGAAGAGTTTCTTGCAGATATTCATTGATCAGAAGGTAAGTGTCAGTCTTCTGTAAATCAGGCATGTACAGGAAATCAGTCTCTCAGTTCTTAAGTTCTGTGCTTTTGAGGGTATATGCACAAGATTGTCAATTTCATATCAGCTGGTTCCATTTTAAATTGATATCCTTTCACACATTTCCTATCTTTTCAAAATGCTGTCATTTGATGTTTGCCATATTAGTTCTACCTCCATATTAATGCACCATGATACAAAACCAGCAATAAATCATTCAGAATTATATACCTCATAAGAATAACCACATATATTTAAGGAGTGATTTGTAATCTAAAGCTCTTCTATGCATGTTATTTTAGTTGATCCTTACAACAAACCATGTATAATTGGGAAGGCAGTCAGTTCACTGCCTATTTTATTCACAGAAGAATTTGGGATCCCCAAAATTTACTGCCTTGACATTGGTCATTGGTTAACAGGGAACGAGACAGTGATCCCCAAACAATGGTCTGACTCCAAAATCATGTCCTTCTTTGTATCAGTTATCTGACATTAACCACATACATTAAAAAATAAAATGAGAGGGTGCCTGGGTGGCTCAGTTGGTAAAGCAACTGCCTTCGGCTCAGGTCATGATCCCGGAGTTCCGGAATCGAGTCCCGCATCGGGCTCCCAGCTCCACGGGGAGTTTGCTTCTCCCTCTGACCTTCTCCCGTCTCATGCTTTCTCTCACTCTCTCTCTCTCTCAAATAAATAAAATCTTAAAAAAAATAAAAAATAAAAAAATAAAATGACAAAGCTCTTTGTGGTTTTGCCTACCTTTCTTGATGGAGGGGGGATTCAAATATCAAGTAAATTTGTGATGCACATGGTTAATTTTAAATAATGCAATGCATGCTTTTGTACGTTAAAAATTTCATGATAAATTTCCAGTAAGATTTTGATAGAAATTACAGATCAGATGTTGATGTAAAATATTGTTTCACAGTTAAACTATACAAACAAACTAGTATTTGCTGACATGGGACATACAGAACATGGGTTCCTATAAATTAAACAAAAAGTGCTGAGAATTTATACAGATTAATTATAGTTCTCTAAATGTATACTTAATAGTACACTATTTCAGTACTTGATAAAAAGATACTATACACAAATATTAGCTGACTTTTATACTAGATTTTAAACATTTTAAAGGTGAGATAAAAATGATATCTGTGATAATAAATGAAAATTCAGTGGCAACATATTCATTTTTACTTAATATTTTATTTACTTACTTAATATTAATATTTACTTAATATTTTAATATTTTACTCAATGTAAATAAAAAGAAGCATTTCTCTCTCCTATTTCTGAAAACACATTTTGGAATATATGAACCCTACTGATGACATTTTTAGTCTTACTGATGATTCTGAATTTCTTCTGTTAAAAAGAAACAGGACCAAAATAGAATCAGTTATGTTAAGCCCTACCAAGACTTAATACCTAATTGCAGTTTCAGCCTTTTCCAGGAGTGGAATTTTAAACCAATCACTCTGGAATTTCTTGATAAAACCCCCCAGCCCTTCTCCCTATGGGAAGGTAACCTTGCCTGAAATAATCCTTTCTTTTCTTTTTCTAGTAACTTCCTTGTCCCAACCCTTTCTGCCTAAAAAATCCTTCCATTTTGTACAACAGCATGTTCCATTTGTTAGGTGGGATGCTGTCTGATTCATGAATCATTGAATAAAATGAATTAGATCTTTAATCAGTGGAATTTCTGTTCTTTAATACTCGAGTTTCTGTAGTTATATCAACTAGAGCTAGGGTTCACTGATTCTTTAAGTTAGCTGATTTTGTGGATTTTTTTTAATTCACAAAAGTGAATTTGTTGCTTTTTAACCACAGGTAACAAGACTAACACACTGAATAACTAAGTAGGATATTGTGCTTTATAATCGAGATTGATGTGGGAAACAAAAGCAGAAGAAAAATTATTAAATTTTCTTACTACCTACAGGCCATTGACAAGTCCTTGAAACAGGCAGAGTGACATTCTAGGGACTCAACTGCCTCAATATTAATACTTTGCTAAGGGCAAAAGGTAATCCTAGCCTGACCTCTCTGTCTTCCCCCCTCCACCTCCACCAATCCTGTTAAATCTACTTTAATGTATAAAAATTCCTTTGGAAACTTCCTTCATCTCTAAATCCCCCAAGATATGTGTTGGCAACCATTCCCCAAGCATACGGCCCACCAATATACATCTGAAGAGTCCCATGACTAAGGTGTTATTAGACAGTAATAAGTGACCTTTTCCCAACAATGGCTAGCCCCCTCAAGGTCCTGGAAACCTTGCTTCCAAAATTCCTTAGAAACGTACCGTATCCCAAATCCCTCCCAACTTGAAAGTATATAATGGGCCACTCCTCATGATCCCAGTGCAGCTCTTTCTGCCCAAGGGTCCTGTCCCCGTGCTTTAATAAAGTCACCTTTTTGCACCAAAGACATCACAAGAATTCTTTCTTGGCTATCGGCTTCAAACCCTAACGTCTTTCCTACACCAGAGATATGTGTTACTGAACCCAAGTTCAATCTGCTTCCCAAACGTCAGTTCAGTAAGTCAAGGGACAAATTATTGAAGCCAAGAATATAACTGAATTCCAGAAGGCTAACTACCTGAGAAAATGGCAGACTAATGTGTCAAATAACCATCTTATCACCTTGGTGCAGGCAAGAGATTTTAAAGGGAAAGGAAGGGGAAGTAAGTCTCCAAGGTTAAGCAGATGAAATCAAAGGCTAATTATTATGACTCTTCAGAGGACCTTGTAGGCTCTAGTTGTGGTTATCTATCTGTCTTGATCAATCCCTGGTTGTGGTCACATGATTGTCTTGTGTTGTTTTTTTTTTGTTTGTTTGTTTTTTCTTTTAAAGATTTTATTTATTTATTTGACAGAGAGAAAGGGAGAGAGAGAGAGAGAGAGAGAGAGAGAGAGAACACAAGCTGGGGGAATTGTATGCGGGGGAAGAGGCAGAAGCAGGGGCCCGAGTGAGCAGAGAGCCTGATGTGGGGCTGGATCTCAGGACCCTGGGATCATGACCTGAGCCAGGGGCAGACGCTTAACCAGCTAAGCCACCCAGGCACCCCTGTCTTGAGCTTTTGGATTAGTGTCAGTTGCATTCTTTTAGTTCCCTATAGAGCTTTAAACAATATCATTGTCTTGGTTACAGTTTAATCTTTAGATTGTATTTCAGTTACATGCAGGAATGTTGACATAGCTTGATTTATGTTGTAGGTCAGGGTTTCTTAAGTACAGATACCTTACTTTCAAACAATTCAAGGCAGAAAAGAAAGGAGGGGCTTCAAAATAGCATTAGTTCTGCAACAAATAAATGTATTTTGGTCTGCAACCCAATTCCAGGCACAGAGCTCCTGAAAGGCTTGGAATTTCCTGTGATAAGAGCAATAAATGTCTTTTGTTATGTTAATGATTAGGTGACCTAAGGGTGGAGGCTGGTTGCCAAAGGAACCCCCTATGATTAAGAGGCTGGAACTTTCAGCATCCACCCCCAAACTCCAGGGAGGGAAGAGGAACAGCAGGCTAAAAAATTGCCAATGGTCAGTTACTTAATCAGTCATGAAGCCTCCATAAAAACTCAAAATGCAAGGTTCAAAGAGCTTTGGGTTGGTGGACAAAGAGGTGCTGGGTGAGTGGCACACCTGCAAAAGGCATGAAGCTCTGTGCCTTTTCCTCATATGTTGTCCCATGCATCTCTTCCACTTAGCCATTCCTGAGTTATATTCTTTTATAATAAACCCACCATCTAGTAATTAAAATGTTTCTCTGAGTTTCAGCAAATCAGAGAAGACATTCTAGCAAGTTAATGAAACCCAGGGGGAAGTCTTTGGAACATCCGGTCTGTAGCTGGTGAGTCAGAAGCCCAGATAATAATCTAGATTTTTGATTGGGGGGATAAGGCAGTCTTATTGGACTGAACCCTTCACCTGTGGAATCTGATACTGTCTCCTGGAAGATAGTGACAGAATTGAATCAAATTGTAGGACATGGCTGGCGTCCAAAGAGTTGCTTAATGTTCTGTGGGTGCAATTCATCCCCTGTAGTGGAACTGAGTGTCAGAACACCTATTTACCCAGAAATTGCTAGTTGAAGTAAGAATCTGCCATTTGAGAAGATAATTCCATGTTTTATAATAATATATAAAGAACATCAGTGCTTGACAATACTTTATAAATTATCTAATACCTTCCCTTAATTTCATAAAACTGAAGAACAAAAAAGTTAAAAAAAATGATTGAAATCATGCAACTGGTAAATGCATAAGCCAAAACTAGAAGGTGAATCTCTTACACCTCTGAATCCACTTTTCCCCCCAATGGATTTATGCTTCCTAGTATGACCTCTACAATCCATTTTTGAGTGAGCATTCCAAAATATATACCGAATTAGTTCTTGCTTAAAAACTATAAATGTTTTGCTTTTGCCAAATTACTCCCCATCATCTAAGGGATACAAATGAAAATTCAGCACTGCATAATGGACCCTCATCTTCTGACTACTTTTCTCATCTGAATCTCTTGCATTTCTCCCACAGGTATTCCTACCCTCCAGTAAAAGCAAATTATGCCCCAATCCCCAGGCATCCGTGTTTTCTCTTGCCTTTAGGCAATTTGTTCCCTTTGGGTAAAATATCTTCTCTCTCTACTTGTCCACAGAGGCTCAGTCAACCAGCAGCTCCAAAAAATCTTTCCTAATCACTCCAGTTTAGTTTAGGTCTTTTATGTGGTTCTGCTCTAAACATATCTACGGTTTTATTATGGCACTTATCATAGTGCTTTCTATATGCTTTGTATTGGTCTGTGTTGCTTATAAAATTGGGATCTCCTCTGGTATCTAGCAGTGGGCTATTGAATGAATCAATGATTTAACATGTGTGAAATAATTTCAATCTAAAATGGAACTAGAAAATATGAAATGGACAATCTCATTCATCCACTCTCAGGAAAACAAAACTTTTAAGAACTGAGAGACTGATTTCCTATAAATGCCTGATTTAAACAAGAACAAAACTTATCTCCCGACCCAAAAACATCCATTAAGAATCTCTCTCCAGTTTCAAGCCCATGAACTCACTGCTGGACTCTGGCTAGATTCCCTTCCCCAAGCTCCTACTGTGTACCCTTTGACCATAAATATGGCCCACCACAAACCTTCAAAGGACTTGCCCGTAGCTCGTTACAGTTTACATGTCCAAAACTGCAATTCTTCAGCCATTCCTGAATTTCATTAATAAACTCAATTTCTGGTAATTTGAGCTTGCCTCAGTTTACCTTTTTATTTAGTTTGACACATGCTACACTACTTTGTCTCCTTTTCATCTTACTCTCTTAATAGCGTATGTGTTCTCATAATATGATTTATGCATAACAATCTTTGTATGAATATAATCACCAATAAAGCTAGGTATTACCTCTTACTGTTTGCCAAGGACTCACTCCACTTAGAATTTAAATAATCTCATTTAATCTGTCCAGCAAACTAATGAGATTGGTGGTATTATTATGTCCATCAGACTTAAAAATGCAAGTTGCCCAAGTCTCATTGCTAGGGAGAACAGACCTAGAATTGTCTCCCAAGCCTGTTTATCACCAAAATCTATGTCAAGAGCTATGATATTACACTGCTTTTGTGGTTTGGGATGTTTTGGGATGGATTATAGGTCATAACTCCAAAGGCTTTTACAATACTTAGGAAACAAATTCCAATAAAATATTTTCTAAATTCACAGAAATATTTTACGAAATACTGGGTCTTCTTTTCAGGTAGACAAATACACTAAAACCTTTCCTCTGTAGTTCTTTTGAGAGCAGGTGAGGGTAGAAGATAGTTCAATATTATGCACTGGGGTCTTATCTAAATGAGAGGAAAAATGCCCAGAGTTAATACTGGAATATCATGAGAAAAATCTAAAGAAGACACACATTGTTGCTTAACTCAGCATAATTGAAGGATTAAGCAAGTTACTGGTCGCCAACTTTGATACTGTCTCAGCTACAAGCTGCTATGTTATGAATTTAAGTAATCTTCAACTCAGGTGGATAGTACAACCATGAAAACATATTTTCATCTTTATTTAATGATTTATTCTCACTGAAAGTTTCAGAGAAGCGAAAACACCAAACAAAACAAACAAAAAAACCCTACAAATTATCAGAGAATTTTCCTTCTCTTCAGATAATTATGTGGCTGACTTGGGTCAAATGTTGCATGCTTCTTTTGTAGATGTAAACAGACCTTGATCTTGACTTCTCTGTCCTTGTCTCTTTGTGTCTCTAAACACATCTGTCTCTCACTCTTTTACACAAAAGTGGAACTATACTGTACACATTAGCTCTGATGTTACAAGTGTTACAACAAAGGGTTCTAAGAAACAGCAATGGAGCCAGATTGTTCTAAGCATCTGTCAAAGGAGCAAGTTACATTCTCAGTTACTTAGTATGCTCATCTGTAAATGGGGGTAAAAATACTGACCTTATGGGGATGCTCTAAGTACCTAAGTCCATATATGTAAATTGCTACAACGATTTCTAGCACATCTTTTTAAAAAAGATTTTCATTTATTTACTTGAGAGTGAGAGAGAAAGAGAGAGAGAGAGAGAGACCACAGAGGGAGTGGGAGAAGCCGACTCCCTGCTGAGCAGAGAGCCTGATGTGGGGCTGGATCCCAGGAACCTGAGATCATGACCAGAGCCAAAGGCAGATGCTTAATGGAGTGAGTACCCAGGCACCCCAATATCTAGCACATTCTAAACTTATTTTATTTTTTTCTCTTTACAGTCTATTATGGTCTTCTGAATTAGAACACACAGATGTACCTCCTTATTTTTAGTGATTGCAGAGTATCCTAGAGTAAAGAATTACCATATTTAAATACTCACTCTTTAATTAAATGAAATGAAGAAGTTTTCTTTCTTTTTCTTTTTTTTTTTTTTTAAGATTTTATTTATTTATTTGACAGAGAGAGATCACAAGTAGGCAGAGAGGCAGGCAGAGAGAGAGAGGGGGAAGCAGGCTCCCTGCCGAGCAGAGAGCCAGATGCGGGGCTCGATCCCAGGACCCTGAGATCATGACCTGAGCCGAAGGCAGAGGCTTTAACCCACTGAGCCACCCAGGCGCCCCGAAATGAAGAAGTTTTCTAATACCTTGCTTTTGCCAGCCATGGGGCTGTAAATGTATTTTTGAAATTTCTTAATGTACTGTTAAATTTTGCAGGCTAGATTCACTGAAGTGGGATTGCTAAATCAAAGATAAAAAAAATTTAAATTTACTTTGATATTACTACCAATAGCAGTTCTATCAATTTACACAACTGTTAACATTTATAAGTGCAATATTTTTTAACCTTTTGGTTAATATCAATGATTTTTATGGCTTTTTCATAAATACCCATGTTTATTATTACAAATTCAAGTAGTACGGAGAACCTCAAAACAATTAGTGTTAATACAACATGGCAAACAGGGCTTCAGTGTACTATGTAGTGTACTTCACATGTAATACACAGAGTGACAAGATAGTCTACAAATATAGACACAAAATCTTTAAAATGATGATATTATGCATGCCATTTTTAATTGGAAACTATTAAAGTTTACTTGAATTAAATAATAAAGTGAAATTGAAGAATTTGATGAGCATCTGAAAAACAGTTCTCTATCACAAATATTAGTTCCTGCAGTGTATGTTAATTTCTCTTCTTTTCTTTTCTTTTCTTTTTTTTTAAGTTTTCCTAGCATGTGTTTGGAGCATCTCCAGTTTTAAGAGCCTTAATGGGAACCAGAGTACTCTTCCTTATATAAAATTTAAACATTCTGCATTAAGGCATTTTGAATGAAAAGCTACAAAGGCTAAATAAATAAGACAAAGAGAAGTTTTTCTGATTGTGATGTTGGCATCAGGGGTAGGGTGACCAACTTTTCAGACACCAACCTGAGGCACAGTCATACTTGACTGTCCAAAATCCACAGAAATATAGTATATATTAAACATCCATGTGCAAATACATTAACATGAAATATGAAAATATTCTTTTGAGATTATATGTTATTCTATATTTTTTGTTACATAGATTCTATTATTTAAATAAAAAAACACAAACTAGTTAACGATGACAATCAGTAGAAATTACTAGTAGGATTATTTAAAAATATGTACGATCAAAATATTACATTTTATATTTTTTTGTTAAAACAATTTAACACTTTTTAAAGCTATTATATATTCAAATTATATAGACAACATAACTGTGTACTTCAAAAAATATATACATGTAAGATTTTTTAAAAGAGAATACAAATACAACAAACTAATTAAACAGATATTACCTATATTTTATTTTTTAAAAATATTTTATATTTCCCCTCTCCCATCAGTGAGACACTGACTTTATAAAGTAATCTTTAAAAAATAAAGTATAGGTAATATCTGTTTTTGCTATTTCTGTTTCTTTTTCTAATATACTTCCTTGAAAGTATACTTCCCAGCAACCTTTAGGCCTCCTTCTTTTCTTTTATGTGTTGTTGGTAATATTGCATAGAGTAAAACATAAAATTCACTTTACTTATTTTTTTAAATATATTATTTATTTATTTCTGAGAGAGAGAGCAAGTACAAGCAAAGGGACCAGCAGGCAGAGCAGGCAGAGGGAGAAGCAGGCTCCCCACTGAGCAAGGAGCCTGATGTGGGACTTGATCCCGGGAAGTTGGGATCATTACCTGAGCTGAAGGCAGACACTTAACACACTGAGTCAACCAGGCACCCCTAAAATTCACTTTAAATATAGCTCTGATTTTATCAAGCTATACTAAACTGATCACTAGTATTATCCCAATGCGATGACATCAAACTAGTAAGTTCTCAAGAAAAGTGACTGAGCATAGCATCTTTATGATTTTACTGATTTTACTGACTAGCAATAGCAGGTTTTTATACATGTAAAAATTAGCTAGATCTCTAAAAGTGGACTTTCATTTTTTATTTGTTTTTTAATCTATAAGCTCATTTTCATAGACTACCTTCTGTCAAACAAGTTCCTTCATTCATAAATTCATCATAAAGGCTACCCATGAAAATGTTCATCATTTTTAAACACATAAATCATAAAACAGAGACCACCATATTGGCAAAGGCCATCCTATTGAACAGAATCAGATGAGAAAGGCCATGTCACTCTACCAGTGTGACAAGGTGAAGTGGAATTTTTTCACAGCTATCAGCAACTAAAACCATGAGACCTGCTGCAAATATATTTACTACCCATAGGGGAAAGATTTTTACATGAAACGGTAATTAGAGAAAATAAAACAATTTCATGTTCAATGAATCAATTACATATATAGCTACAGTCTTTCTCTGTTTTGAGTTTTTTGTTTGAATCCTTTAATTAGATGCTGATTTCTACAAACTATGTGCCTCCTAAAAAAGAGCAGTAATTACATGTTCTTAACAGCAGAATACATAATTACTAAATTTGTGAGCATACTGAGTCAATTTTCACAGTTTTCCTGACTTTAGTAATAAAACTATATATTTCAAGGGAAAAAATAGCACAATAATTATATTCCTTTACAAAAGTAAAGGATGCTTTTACTATCTTAACTATTTTCATTACAAAGCACTGCGTATATACATGACAATTATAATCTCCACTTATATAAGAAAAACTGATATTAGAGAAAGGTAAAGATACCTACACAATGCCACATGATTTTCAAGTGTCATATATTCCATTTAGTCAATATTTATTAAATGGATACTATATGTACATACTCTTCAAGGACCTTCATACAGATAGTAAACAAGCTGGGCAAGACCCATGCCCCAAAGAATTTTCATTCTTGTGAAAAAATATGGTAGTGGACAGTGTTATAAAATAAATGACTTATTATTTAATAAATATAATTTCATAATTCCAGATATACACAAATAAATTATAGTGGATGCTGGAAATTATGTTACATTGGGTTATTAAAGTAGGCTTCTCAAAAATATAAAAAAATAAAAAATAGAAGTAGACCTCTCTCTGGAGGTGGTTACATTTGACATATTTAGCTGAGACCTCAATGGAATATAAGGATTAAACGAAAGCATTTAATAGCAGAGATTTCTTGTCAGAAGGAATAAGTTTGACATGTTCAAACTAAAAATAGAGACTATCTGTGGCTGGAGAAAATTGGGCAAGAGAAAGGGAGGAGTAGGAAAGGATGGGAACCTGACTAATATACCTCATAACTAAATTTTGGATAGTCCCTTTTCATAAGCCCTTATTCTATTAGAAATACACACCTATTAATCATATCCCTTAACATTAAAAACAAAATCAAAACCTAAAAACATCTGTAAGGAACTTTTTTGTTCCTATATTTATCATCTTTCCTTTGTCTCCATTAAGCTGTTCCATTCTAATTGTTGCAGTCGAATACTGAAGGGGTTCTAGGTTTATTTCAATTAAATAAGAGACCTGAAAGCAAAGGTGAGTCAAGAGCAACTCAGGGATCAACAACATCAGGTAATTAAATTTTAAGTCAGGAATACATAACCTTGACTTGTTCCAGGACAATGGCTGAAACGCTGCCAGATTAGATGAAACTTATGTCTGCAAAAAATGTCCAGTTTTCCTAATTATACACAAAATAGTCATAATACGTAGTATTATTAACCCAAAGACAGGACACAGAAAGTGTTATATTTGTTTGGGAAATAGGTCGATACTTTATTTGCCTTTAAAATGATTTTTTTAAACTGTAATATAGTTATTTTAAGGACAAAAATATTTTCTGTTGAGCCATTTGCATCCACTCCTTTACCTTTCTGATCCTATGACAAACACACTTCTTAACATATTTATTGAGAAATAGTTGACATTCAATGAAATGCACACACTTAAACTTGATAATTTGAAAAAAAAAAACTTGATAATTTGATAAATTTTGACATAAGTATACAGTGGTAAAACCAAGATAAAAAACATATCAATCACTCAAAAAAAAATCTCCTTAGGAAATATAGATATGGAAAGTTGTAGCTTTACACTCCCTGATTCCAAGAATTACTACATAGCTGCAGTAATTAAGACTGCATGGTATTGGTGAAATATAGACCTATTGTTCAATGGAACAAAATAGAGACTTTAGTAAATGGAACTGCACATATAAGATCAATAAATTTCCAACAAAACAGAGACAAAAAAAAGGAAAATGAAATATTTTTGAAACAAAAAATGATGAAAAGACTGGATATCCCAATGGAGTAAAGGAAAATAATGTCAATTATTACTTATGACAATCAATAAAAAATGAGCCAAAGCTACAAAATACCTAGAAAAATATTTCATAAACTTGGAGTAGACAAAGATTTCTTAAATAACACACAAAAAGGCATGCACCATAGGAGAAAAAAGATGCAATACCGAACTTTATAAAATCTTTTTTAAAAAGCTATTGGTCCTTAAAGACATCATTAAGAAAATGAAGTACAAGCTACAGAATAGGAAAAATAACATGTGTGCATCATTTTAACAAAATATGTAATATTAAACAATAAAAGAAACCTTATAACTCATAATAAGATAATAAGATTGCCTACTTAACCAAAAATATTTGACCAGAAGATGTACAAACATCAAGTAAGTATATAAAAAAAATGCTCCATATTGCTAATTATTATTGAATTGCAAATTAAAATCTCCATGCAATAGCACTACACAACCGTTAGAATAACTAATATTAAAAAGTACACAACTATGTTAGAATCTATACATAAAGGGGTGCCTGGGTGGCTGAGTGGGTTAAGCATCTGCCTTTGATTCAGGTCATGGTCCCAGTGTCCCAGGATCAAGTCCCACGCCAGGCTTCCAGCAGGAAGCCTACTTCTTCCTCTCCCTTGGCCTGCTGCTCCCCCTGCTTGTGCTCTCTCTCTCTCTCTGTCAAATAAATAAAAAAAATCTTAAAAAAAAAAAAGAATCTATACATAAAGATATGGGAGCTCTGTTTCTGGTCTGCCAGAATATGCTCTTACAGGAAAGATGACACTCACACAGGTAAGAATTATAATATCTAAATAAAATGAAAAAAAATAAATACCTACCTGAAGGCACTGGGGAGTGAAATAAAGCAGGCAGATTTTGCATTAACAGAGATTCCTATTTTATCTGTCTCCTAACCAGAGAATAGGTCACAGTCATTGTTGTTTGCTATGGCCAAAACTTTGGTAGAGAATCAATCTTGCTGGCCCAAAGAACCCTGGGAGGAAATCTATGACTATCACAGTCACTGTCAATGTGAAAAAATAATAATATATATTATTTAAGTGATAGCCCAATTTATATCATTATATTATTTATATAATACTTCCATTTACATAATAACTGAGGGACAAAGAGAACACCAAATCTCTGTATAAACTCTATACAGATATTTGGATATCAGGCTAAATCCTGAAACATGTATTCACTTAGCAAATAGCAAGCAAGTGAATCAAAACTACAAACATGGAACCAAAATATCAGCTATAGCTCAATGCAACTTGGGTCCTACTAAACAAAAACAATCTACACGCTTTGGAAGAGTGAAGGCAGAACTAGTTACATAGGTCCTACATAATTTTGCAGGACCCACTGCAAAATTAGAATGTGGGTCCCCTTATTTAAAAATTATTAAAAATTTCAAGATTGCCAAAGGATAGTATTAAATTAAGTGCAGGGCCCTTCTGAACACAAGGCCCTGTGACACTGTGTGGGTCAATCAAAAGCCCAAGAAGCTGGCCCTGAATGAGAAGCCTTTATTATATCTCATACTCCTAACTCAGCATGCTTACAAAGTTCCTCTTGTGTATGCTGCATAGACTCAGTAAGTTGCTTCTCACCCACAATTTTTATTTCAGTAATCAAACTGTAGTGGCAAGACTGAAGAGAGATGTAGGGAACAGGTTATAATCAGGCTTACGGTACATTCTTTAGTAGAGTTGATAGCCCCCTCCTCTATATTTTTCCTTCAACATTATTCACACACCACCTAAGTGAACTTTTCTAGATTTTTGTGATTGTATCCATCTGAAGAACTTTTATTAAAAAAAAAAAAAAAAACCTTTTATTTTTCTGTTCTAATCACATTATAACCAAACAAAAAATAAACACAATGCTCAAGTTGAACACAAAATCAGAACTCAATTTTAAAGATAGAAGAGGACAGAATAAGGAAGCATAGCATGGTAGAAGATTAGAGGATTGCCATGATAATTCCAAGTCAAAAGTCCTTTAAGCTAGAACCTAAATTTATGAACAAGAGCTTTAAATACACCATCCGACAGTCCCTAAGAATATAAGCAGTTGTGTTAAATTATGTGAAATGGAAGAGTAAATGTTATGCTTTTATTTTTGCTGTAAGTGACATACTGGTACACTATTACATGAAAAAGGAAATAATTCAAACAAAACTAATGAAATGAAGATTTGAAACTTTAAAAGCATTTTAAGAAGAGTAAGCAGCAAGATTTTTGGTGAATAAAATGATAGAGAAACTATAGAGCAGATTTTTTTTATCATATTACGAAATAAAATGAAGTTTATCTATTTTCATTCCCATTGTGAAAGGCACAAAGGAAAACAGAACATAGTATTTAACTATACACCCAATCTTTTAAGAAGGATGAGGTGAGAGAGAACTGCAAAGAAACCTGAACTCTCTTTTTAGTATGCTTATTTATTTGCAGTGGTATGCTTAAAGCAATTCTGACACTATGTAGATATATTAAGGAACTAAGAAAATGAATGAACACATTTCTGTTATTAGGAACCAGAATTTGCAGTGTAGAAGGAGGAAAATACAAATATGGAGTAGGGAAAGGCAAAAAAGAACACTGAATCTTCAGTTGCAGTTTTAACTAGTGTTACCTATGTAAACTGATTATATATTGTTATATTTATTATATATTATATATTCATGAATTCTATTCAATACATGGTTTATGGTTTGAAAATATTGGTAGTCATTGCTGTAAGTCCTTGCATCTATGGTGCTAGGTGAATGTGAGAAAGTGACAAGGACTGAAAATATTTTGTTGCCTAAAAAAAAAGGAAAAAAGAAAAAAAAAGCCTGTCTGCAAGTATTTTAAATATGCTTAAGTGTGTCTCACTACCTTATTATACATTATTGCTTTATGGGTTTGTGTGCGTGTATTGTATTGTAATTAAGTCTCCATGCAAAAAAATAAACATACTGAATTCTAATATTGCTATTCTTTATTTGTTAATGTATACCAGATATATAAATTATTTAGAAATGAAGAAGATCCTACTAAATATACATGCATGTTTTTAGGTTTATACTAAGGTTTCTTTCATTAGAAGCAGACTGTTTTGGCATAATTGTAACTTAAAAATGAATGCTAAATAAAATACACAGATTTATTTTCTACACTATAAAATGAAAATACATATATACACATATACAAACATCCTCATTGTTACATTTGTATGCATGCATGTATGTTATATGTGTATGAATTTATGAGTGTATGGGTATATGTGCATGTACAAGCAATCATTCTATACTTCTATCTGTTGAAAGGACCCGAAGCAAAGAAACCTCAATAGCAATGAATACAGCTACTGCCCAGATGTTAGTTTCTGGAGCCATTCTCCACTAAAAAGAACCAGAGTTTCTTGGATAATTTGCTCATTTCAGGGTTGGGCAGGGTAGGTATGAGTCTTGAATATCTTGTTTTGCCAGAATTTAAGCAAGGGTTAAAAAAAAAATAATAGGTTTGTGTCATAAGGACATGGGAGCTTGAAAAAGTTTCCACAGCCTAATAACACATTCACACATACATATATACACACATACATTTATACAAAAAGATATAAATGAGTAAAATTAATAGGCCTCCTTTAGTTACAGAAACTTCCTAAATGCCTGTCTTGCCATGACTTAAGTTCTCTGCAGTTCATACTCTGCTCTCCTGCCACTGCACAAGCAAGGTGAAACCCTCTATCCAACCCTTGGGACATGTGAATGTGGGAAAAGGATGCCCAGCACCTAGGCAGCAACTCTAAATTTTAGTTTTCAAATAAAAAAAATAAAATTTCAAAAAATATATTTGCTTCAGCGTTTCACTGTTCTGTTTATGATGTTTACAATAACAATGTCTTCTGAGAACTGCAGGCATTGCATGATTGCATGGAATACACTAAAGTATAACTTCACATAGTATTATGTATTATAAAATGCATTTGGGGTCAGAACTTTCTAGATATGTGTAAAAAGGACTGATAATATCCTGCCTAGAAAACTAAGAACAGAATTGCCTAACATATATGTTAGGGACATTCATGACTTTTAATCTCAAATTTCAATTCTTTGAGTTTATATGACAATCTAAAGAAAAATAATAATTTAGTAAGTGGAGTAATACTTCTTTTTCAGTGGATCATCTTAACTCAGTTATGTGAATCTGGACCTCTGATGAAGGAAGTCAAAGAATAATTAAATAAATGAAGAGATAATTTATGTTCTTGGTCAGTATTGTCAAGATGCAAGTTCTTTCCAACTTGAGTGAAATATTCAATTCAATCTCAATCAAGATCCCAAAGTTTTTTTAGTAGATATTGACAAACTGGTTCTAAAATTTATGTAGAGAGGCAAAAGATACAGAATAGTCAACACAATATTGAAGAAAAATAACAAAGTTGGATAACCGACATTTCTTAACTTCAAGGCTTACTCTAAAGCTATAGCAATCAAGACAGTGTAGTATTAGCAACACAAGAGATAATCCATGAAAGAAAATATTGATAAGCTGGACTTCATTAAAATAAAAAAAAATCAACTCTGTGAAAGCAAAGTCAAGAGAATAAGACAAGCCATAGACTTCAAGGAAACACTTTTAAAAGACACATTTGATAAAGGACTGTTAATGCAAAATATACAAAGAATTCTTAAACAGTAAGAAAATAAACACCCTACGAAAACTGGGCCAAAGACCTTAACAGATACCTCTCCAAAGATATGATACACATATGATAAGAAGCTCCATACACAATGTTATCAGCAAAATGCACATTAAAACAATGAGATACCACCATGCATGTACTAGAAGGGTCATATTCTAGATCACTGACAACAGCAAATCCCGGGAAAGATGTGCAACACCAGGAACTCTCACTCATTTTTGGTGAAAATTCAAAATGGGAAAGCTACTTTGGAAGGCAATTTTGTGGTTTCTTGGAGAACTACACATATTTTTACCATAGGATTCAGAAAATGCACTCCTTGGTATTTACCCGAAGAAGTTGAAAACTTACATCCACACAATATCCTACACACAATGTTTACAGCAGATTTATTCATAATTGTTCAAACTTGAAAGCAACCAAGAGTATCCTTTTTATTTTATTTTATTTTATTTTTGAGGGGGAGGAGGGGCAGAGGGAGAGAGAGAGAATCTTAAGCAGGTTCCACACCCAGCACGGAGCCTAACATGGGGCTCCATCTCACAATCCTGGGATAATACCCTGAGCCAAATTTGAGAATTGAAGGCTTAACCAATTGAGCCACCCTGGTGCCTTTCCCTGACCCTTTCTAAGACAATTCTTTAGTAGATGAATGGATAAATAAATAGTAGTACATTCAGACAAGGAAATATTATTTAGTGCTAAAAAGAAATGAGCTATTGAGTCATGAAAATATATGGGGGAACCTGAAATGCATTATTACTAAGTAAAAGAAGCCAATCTAAGAAGACTACATACTATATGATTCCAACTACATAAGATCTTGGAATGTTACCCAGTGACACTTGGGTGGCTCAGATGGTTGGCATCTGACTCTTGATTTTGGCTCAGGTCTTGATCTCAGGGTGGTACGACTGAGCCTTGCCACTGGCTCCACACTCAGTGGGAAGTCTGCTTGAGATCCTCTCTCTTTCCCTCTCCCTCTGCCCTTTTCCCCCTGCTCTCTCTCTAAAATAAATAAATAAATATTTAAAAAAAAGATTTTGGAATAGGCAAAACTATGGAGATAATAAAAATATCAGGGGCTAGGGGTTGAGGTGTAGGAGGGATGAATAGGTAGAACACAGGAGATGTTCAGGGCAATGATAATGCTATGCATAATACCATAATGATGGATACATGTGATTATTCATTTGTTCAAACCCACACAATCTACAGTACCCAGTGAACAGTACCCAGTGAATACTGCAAACTATAACCTTTGAGTGATTATGATGTGTCAGTGTAGTTTCATCAGTTATAACAAATATGCCCTCTGTTGAGTGATGTTCATACTGGTGGAGGTCATACATATAAAGGTTCAGAGGTATATGGGATATCTCTGTACCTTTCCCTCAACTTTGTTGACAATTTAAAATTTTTTCTAAAAAAGTCTTAATAATACTTAGAATAACATCACATTTTATGTAGACTGAATACATCTACACTAAAATCAGCTTTCACCACTTCTAGTCAACATTGTACTTGAGGTTCTTGTCAGGATTCCAGTTTGAAAAGGAAGAAAACAGTATTTGCAGATGACATGATCTTTTATACAGAAATAGCCAAGGAATTCATATGTGAAGAAAACCTCAAAACAAACACTGTTAGAACTAATAAATAAGTCCAGCACACAAGTCCAGCAGGATGTGTGATCAATATGCAATAATCAATTGTATTTCTGTATACCTCTAAAAATGGCAAATGTTGAGTAATTGCAACCTCCACTCACTATTGATGTGGAAATAAAATGGTGCAGCCACTTTGGAAAACAGTTTGACAATTCTTCAGGGTGTTAAATACAATTACCATATAGCCCACAATTGCACTTGTAGGTATATATTCAAGAGAAATGAAACCTATCCCCACAAATCTTTACACACAAATATTCATAGCAGCATTATTCATAGCCAAAAAGTGGGGAAAAAAACCAAATATTTATCAAATGATCCAAACATGGCTTAAAGACCAAATATTTTATGATTCTACTAATTACTAATTAATATGAAATGTTTAAAGCAGGCAAGCCCATAGAGATAGAAAGTAGGTTAAGAGGATGCCAGGAGCTGAGATTATGACAAACCAGTGACTACTAATAGGATTTATTTTTTTGAGTAATAAAAATATTCTAAGTTTAGATAGTGTTTATGGTTTGTATCTATGGATATATTAAAATTTGAATTGTACACTTTAAAAAGGTGAATTTCATGTTATGTGATTATATGTGTTTTTATAAAATGCTGTCATTAATCGTCTTCTTTTCCTTAGTATTTTCTAAATCCTCTTCAGAAAATCTGTTCTGTAACTTAAATAACTTATTTCTTCATTTTTATTTCATTTTATATCTACGCTGAGTCTTAATCTATTGGCTTAACCTCACTTGTTAATTTATTTCTTCTTTACTTATTTAGAATTACTTGGCTATAATTTGCCCTGTTCTCCTTTGTTTACTACATAGAAATTATAACACATTATGACAGCCTACTTTCAAAATTGCCCTCAATTCTCCTGATACACTCTCATATATTCCCTTCCTATATTACATGAGGATTTTTCATTTATTTTCATTCTGCCAACAGAAGATAGCAGAAGTAATGGTATGTTATTTCCAACATTAAGTCATAAAAGATACTGTGGCTTCCATATATGCCACTATTTCCTTCTTGGAACACATATTCTGGGAAAAGCACTTACCACGTCCGCACAAGGTGAGGAACTAAAGGCTCCAACCACATAACCACATGAGTAAGACTGAAAGTGGATCATCCAGCTCTTGTCAAGCTTTCAGTAGAATGCAGTAATGAAGGCTGCTATCAACAGCTCATCAGTGATCTTGGAAACAGATCATTCTTCAGTTGATTGCAGCCCTGGCTAACAGCTTGACTGCAAACTCATGACAGACCCCAATCAGTTAAACCTCTCCTATTTTTGTGACACCCAGAAAGTGTGAGGTAAAGTTTGTTTTGTGGATAGTTTTTAAGGCACTTTTTTTAGTGCAACAATAGATAACTAATACACATGCTAAAATACCTAGTCCTTTCAACTATACATGTGACTAATAATTTATGCCTTATTTTTTTCATTAGTTTTCATGGATCTGAACATGATGAATATGAATTTTCTTTAATGATAATAATTTTCTCTGCAACATCTACTTTTATACTTTAAAGGAAGATAACATAGCCTCTGTTCCATAATAGATTAATAGATTATATATTTTCTGATATAACAACATGCCACTTTGATCAACATATGTACCGATCTGTGTGTGTGTGTGTATAAGAGGCAGATAAAATTCTCGACTGTATTAACTGGAAAGAATGATTGTTTTCAGTCATAGAATAAATCTTTAGACAATCTTTATGTAATCAGTTTACATGCCAAGATATACAGGAAAAAGAATAGAAAAACGAAAGACTTTAGTTAAAGTTAAAACTCTTTAAATTATTCATTTACAACTCATCTAAATTTTACCATAACTAAAAATATCCTATATTACCTTAGAGGAAGACAAGAGCTAGTTAAGCATTTAATGACGATAAAAATAGGTTTGTCCTACAAAATTAGTGAGATGGTGATGGAACTAAGAAACTATAGTTGCTGTTTTAATTAGCTTTTTAAATACTCAAATGACACAGATCTATTAAGGTAGGTATCACAAAGGCCCAGTATCATTTACCCTAGCCTTAATGACTGAGCTAATTTAATGACTGAGCTAACTCCAAATTTAACTCTCCTGTTGTTTTTCACTTAATTTTTAATTTTCAAGCCTTAAGAGGCAATATTTTCAATATTAAACTGTTTTTGCTTTTTTAGTGTAGAGATCTGAAATAAATCCAACGATCCCCAAAAAAATATATGTATGTTAATGACATCTGCGAATCTACATATACTGTGCTAATTTTGAATATTTTTGCTCAAAGTGAAAATGCCAGTTGTGTAATTGTCAAAAGTGTAAATTGGTTGTTTTCAGTTAGGAATATGGTAGGATGTGGTTGACATCTTTTTCCCCTTCATCTTGCATAGCTAATCGAACACCTATCCAACAGGTTTAAACTTTGGAATGGTTCTTCTCTTCATTATTATCATGATTTCTCTGGTATTGTTCCTTATCTGAATAACTTTAATGGTTTTGTAAATGGTTTCCTGCCCTCAGTCTTGCACTCACACTCATTTATTTTCAGAGATCTAGTTTCAAATCTCCACTCAATTACTATTATGTTATCTATTACTATTATGTTATCTAGAACAACCACTTTCTGCTTCAATATCCCCCCCAATAGGAATAATAATAGCATCTGCCTCATGAGGAGTATTTGGGCTCAAAACATGAGGTGGCACATTGTAATCATCTGATAATGTAAACTATTATTATTACTGCCATATTACTTTTAATTACAAATTCAATTATGCCATTGTTTTTAAATCTTTCAAATTTTGGCCTCCTGGGTAAAGACAAAATTATTTAATATAATATATGAATCCTTCCTTGCTCTGGCCACTGTATTATTTTCAGGTTTATTATTTCATTATCCTAGGCCTGATATTAAATCATTATTCTATTTCTATAAATACTGTACTTGCTTGGGATTTCATTTAATATCCATTAGGAGACCTTAAAATTTGTTTAAAACAATTCTTTCATGTTTGTAAGATTTAGTTCAAGTTGTGTTCATCCAAAACTTTCTTGAAAACCCTCAAGTTTTGACTATTTTATGCAATGCATTATTTCATGTGTTCCTACAATAATCCATACATGGGTCAATTTTTGTATTCGTGTTGAATATCTTTCAAATCCCCTTCCAAATTCATGTGCATACTGTGCATACTGGTAGGCTGACCTCTGTTCTACCACTTCTAATTGGGTGCAGGTATGAGAAAGGGAAGACAATGAGGTTGGGGCATTAAATGTCTTTGTTCCCTTCTTGTAGAGGTACTTTGACACGGACTCACTCAAAGAACACATTCTTTTTTTTTTCAAACCCCCTCAGGTCCTGGTAACCCCTTTGCCTGTGTTTTAAGATCTGAGAATACTGATGATGAAGTTATTTTAGCCCTGGCCTACTGTATCATTACTGGTAATTCCTTATATCTTTATTTCATTATTATAAATGGTTCCTTTCTTAAAATTTTCTTAAGTTTCCATTTTGAGAGTGCCATGTGAAACCTGCTTGGACCTTGACAATACTTAACACAGCGTATATCAATCATAACAGGTTTGGTTATGCTACATAACAAATAATCCCCACTATTTCAGTAGCTTTTAAAAACATTTTTTTTTCTCATGTAGGCTCTACTCCAACTAAGAAAATTCTATGTTTTCGTTTCTATGGTATTCAAGCCAAGAAAAAAAAATGTGGCAGTCACAAAGTAGCATTAAAGCTTCTGCTTAGGAGTGGGAGGAGCAAGATGGTGGAGGAGTAGGAGACCTAAATTTTGTCTGGTCCCAGAAATTCAGCTAGATAGTTATAAAACCATTCTGAATACCTACAAATTCAACAGGAGATTGAAGAAAGAATAGCAGCAATTCTAGGAACAGAAAAGTGACCACTTTCTGGGAAGTAGGACAGGCGGAGAAGTGAATCTGAGGCAGTACATGGGAAGATAGACTGCAGGGGGAGGGAACCTCCGTCAGCCAGCTACTGGCAAGTGATAGAGCAAGGGACACAAAATCAGAACTTTTAGAAGTCTGCTCCATGGAGGGACGTTGCTCCAGTGGCTAAGTGGGAGGGGGTGGAATCCTAACTAGGACAGTGTGGTCACAGGACCCTTAGGGTCACAGAAAGACTTGGGGTGCCTGAGTGTGGCAGAGCTCCCAGGTTTTGGAGTGGGGAAGCTGGCTGCAAAGGCAGTGCTGAGGAATGGACTCTCAGCTCGGGGTTGCCATAAACTATGGATCTTCGAGCAGGGACCTCACACGTGGCAGATCCGGAGAGAACCCCCCTTTTCCTCCACTGGGAGGAGTGGTGTGGGAGTGCACTGCAGGAATCTTCTGGGTTTGGAGACTCCAAATGGGGCCATGTGCCAGGTATAGAAATGCTCAGTCATAGGCCAGGTGAGCATGGCATGCAGCTGGAGACTGGGGAGACAGAGTGGCTGACTGCTTTTCTCTGAGGGCTCACTGAAGAGTGGGGCCCTGACCTCTTGGCTCCTCCAGGGCCAGAGATTGGGAGGCCGCCATTTTCATTCTTGCTCTCCAAAGCTATACGGAAAGCTTTCAGAGAACAAAAGCTACCGAGAGCAAACCTGAGCAGACTGCTTAGTCTAGTCCCTGGCAAGGGCGGTGCAATTCTGCCTTGGGCAAAGACACTTGAGAATCACTACAACAGGCCCCTCCCCCAGAAATTCACCAAGAATATCTAGCCAAGACCAAATTTACCAGTCAATGAGAACTGCAAAACTCAGTGCTAGGGGAATACGGCACATAGAATTTGTGGCTTTTCCCCCATGATTCTTTAGTCTTTCAAAGTTAATTTTTTTTAACTTTTTCTTTATCTATTTTTTTAAAATTTTTCCTCTTTCCTACTTTAACCAACATCTTATCAATACCTTTTTAAAAATCTTTTTTAATATTCATTTTTATAGTCATATTCTATCCCTTCATTGTATTTAAACTTCTATTTTGTATATATATACATTTTTCTTTCTTTAAAATTTTGGGATACAGTTTCTTCTAACAGACGAAAATATACCCTAAATCTAGGGTATGACTTTGTTCTAGTCTCCTGCTTGATCACATTCTCTTTTTTTTTCTTTCTTTTTTTGACCAACTTATTATCTTAACAATTCCTTCTTAAATTTTTTTTTTAAATTTTCATCTTTACAGTCTTATTCCATCCCTTCATCATATTTACCCTTATTTTTGTATGTATATATATATATATATATGTTTTTCTTTCTTTAAAATTTTGGGAGGCAGTTTCTTTTAACAGACCAAAATACACCTAAAATCAAGTCTGTTCTATTCACCAGCCTGATCATGTATATATATTTTTCCCTTTCTTTTCCTCCGGTTTTGGGTCTCTTCTGATTTAGTGTATATTTTTCTGAGGTTGTTGTTACCCTTTTAGCATTTTGTTCTCTCATTCATCTATTCTTCTCTGGACAAAATGACAAAGTGGAAAAACTAACCTCAAAAAAAAGAACAAGAGGAAGTACCAACTGCTAGGGACCTAATCAATAGGGACATTAGTAAGATGTCAGAAGTAGAGTTCAGAATGACGATTATAAAGATACCAGCAGGGCTTGAAAAAAGCAGACAATGAATCCCCTACTGGAAAAATAAAAAAACTAAAATCTAACCCAGGTGAAACCAAAAAAGCTATTAATGAGGTGCAATAAAAAATGGAGGTTCTAACTGCTATATAAATGAGGCAAAAGAGAGAATTAGTGATATAGAAGATCAAATGATGGAGAATAAAGAAGCTGAGAAAAAGAGAGATAAACAACTACTAGATCACGAGGGGAGAATTTGAGAGATAAGTGATACCATAAGACAAAACAGTATTAGAATAATTGGGATTCCAGAAGAAGAAAAAGAGAGGAGCAGAAGGTATATTGGAGCAAATTATAGCAGAGAACTTCCCTAATTTGGGGAAGGAAACAAGCATCAAAATCCAGGAGTCACAGGTGGGCGCCTGGGTGGCTCAGTTGGTTAAGCAACTGCCTTTCGGCTCAGGTCATGAACCCGGAGTCCCAGGATCGAGTCCCACATCGGGCTCCCAGCTCCGCAGGGAGTCTGCTTCTCCCTCTGACCTTCTCCCTTCTCATGCTCTCACTCTCTCTCTCTTTTTCTCTCTCAAATAAATAAATAAATTCTAAAAAAAAAAAAAAAAATCCAGGAGGCACAGAGAACCCCCTCAAAATCAATAAAAATAGGTCAACACCCTGTCATCTAATAGTAAAACTTACAAGTCTCAGAGGCAAAGAGAAAATCCTGACAGCAGCTTGGGACAAAGGGTCTGTAACCTACAATGGTAGAAATATTAGATTGGCAGCAGATCTGTCCATAGAGACCTGGCAGGCCAGAAAGGACTGGCATGATATATTCAGAGCACTAAACGAGAAAAATATGCAGCCAAGAATACTATATCCAGCTAGCCTGTCATTGAAAATAGAAGGAGAAATAAAAAGCTTCCAGGACAAACAAAAACTAAAAGAATCTGTAAACACCAAACCAGCCCTACAGGAAATACTGAAAGTGGTCCTCTAAGCAAAGAAAGAGCCTAAAAGTAACATAGATCAGAAAAGAACAGAGACAATATACGGTAACAGTCACCTTACAGGCAATACAATGGCACTAAATTCATATCTTTCAGTAGTTACCCTGAATGTAAATAGGCTAAACGCCGCAATCAAAAAACACAGGGTATCAGAATGGATAAAAAAAACAAGACCCATTGATATGCTGTCTGCAAGAGACTCGTTTTAGACCCAAAGACACCTCCAGATTTAAAGTGAGGGGATGGAAAACAATTTACCATGCTAAGGGACATCATAAGAAAGCTGGGGTCGCAATCCTTGTTTCAGACAAATTAGATTTTAAGCCAAACTATAATAAGAGATGAGGAAGGACACTATATCATACTTAAAGGGTTTGCACAAGAAGAACTAACAATTTTAAATATCTATGCGCCTAACATTGGAGCAGCCAATTATATAAACCAATTAATAACAAAATCAAAGAAACACATTGACAATAATACAATAATATCAGGGGACTTTAACAACCCCCTCACTGAAATGGACAGATCATCTAAGCAAAAATCAACAAGGAAATAAAGTTTTTAAATGACACACTAGACCAGATGGACATCACAGATATATTCATAACATTCCATCCCAAAGCAACAGAATACATATTCTTCTCCAGTGCACATGGAACATTCTCCAGAATAGATCACATCCTGGGTCACAAATCAGGTCTCAACAAGTACCAAAAGGTTGGGATTATTCCCTGCATATTTTCAGACCATAATTCTTTGAAACTAGAACTCAACCACAAGAGGAAAGTTGGAAAGAACTCAAATACATAGAAGCTAAAGAGCATCCTACTAAAGAATGAATGGGTGAACCAAGAAATTAAAGAAGAATTACAAAAATTCATGGAAACAAATAAAAATGAAAACACAATTGTTCAAAATCTTCGAGATGCAGCAGAGGCAGTCCTAAGAGGAAAGTATATAGCAATACAAGTCTTTCTCAAGAAATAAGAAAGGTCTCAGGTGCCTGGGTGGCTCAGTGGGTTAAGCCTCTGCCTTCGGCTCAGGTCATGATCTTAGAGTCCTGAGACTGAGCCCTGCATCAGGCCCTCTGCTCAACAAGGAGCCTGCTTCCCCACTCTCTCTGCCTACTTGCGATCTTTCTCTCTGTCAAATAAATAAATAAAATCTTAAAAAAAAAAAGATAAAAAAAAGGATAAAAAAAAAAAGGTCTCAAGTACACAAACTAACCCTACACCTAAAGGAGCTGGAGAAAGAACAGCAAATAAAGCCTAGACCTAGCGGGAGAAGAGAAATAATAAAGACCAGAGCAAAAATCGATGAAATAGGAACCAAAAGGATAGTAGAACAAATCAATGAAACTAGGAGCTGGTTCTTTGAAAGAATTAAAGATTGATAAACCCCTGGCCAGACGTATCAAAAAGAAAAGAGAAAGGATCCAAATTAATAAAATCATGAATGAAAGAGGAGAGATCACAACCAACACCAAAGAAATACAAACAATTATAAGAACATATAATGAGCAACTACACACCAGCAAATTAGACAATCTGGAAGAAATGGATGCATTCCTAGAGACATATAAGCTACCCAAACGGAACCAGGAAGAAATGGAAAACCTGAACAGACCCATAACCAGTAAGGAAATTGAAGCAGTAATCAAAAATCTCCCAACAAACAGGAGCCCAGGGCTAGATGTCTTCCCAGGGGAATTCTATCAAACATTTAAAGAAGAATTAATACCTATTCTCCTGAAACTGTTCTAAAAAAAATAGAAATGGAAGGAAAACTTCCAAACTCATTTTATGAGGCCAGCATTACCTCGATCCCAAAACCAGACAAAGACCCCATCAAAAAGGAGAATTATAGACCAATATCCCTGATGAACATGGATGCAAAATTCCTCACCAAAATACTAGCCAATAGGACACAACAGTATATTAAAAAGATTATTCACCACGATCAAGTGGGATTTATTTCTGGGCTGCAAGGTTGGTTTGACATCCGCACATCAATCAAAGTGATATAATACATGAATAAAAGAAAGAACAAGAACCATATGATACTCTCAAGAGATGCAGAAAAAGCATTTGGCAAAGTACAGCATCCTTTCTTGATCAAAACTCTTCACAGCATAGGGATAGAGGGTACATACCTCAATATCATAAAAGCCATCTATGAAAAACCCATGGCAAATATCATTCTCAATGGAGAAATAACCTAAATTTCTGCTTATACTTTACCAGCCAAAACGAGGCCCTGGAAATATGCACATTAAGGGAGGAGGAAAGTGGATGAAAGGAGAATTAGAATATTTGAGGAAAGCATTATGACTTCTGGATTCTATATTAAAATAACATTTCAAAACTCTCAGGGAAAACAGAAATGCACTTTAAGGTAAGGGTCTCACTTTTCTTCAATTTCATATCTACGTGATGTAGCTTTGTATTTAGCAGAAAATTAGATAAATGTTTATTGAATGAATTAATACAATTGTTTTGCTCTGTACAAACACACACACACACACACACACACACACACACACACACCCCGGTAATAAGTTGATTCAGTTACTTCTGAAGACATTCAAACAATCTATTAAATTTAGATTCAATAGAATACAATAGATTCAAAAAGACTATCCTGGGGCGCCTGGGTGGCTCAGTGGGTTAAAGCCTCTGCCTTCGGCTCAGGTCATGATCTCAGGGTCCTGAGATAGAGCCCCGCATCGGGCTCTCTGCTCAGCAGGGAACCTGCTTCCCCCCCTCTCTCTCTGCCTGCCTCTCTGCCTACTTGTGATCTCTCTCTCCTGACAAATAAATAAATAAAATCTTAAAAAAAAAAAAAAAAGACTATCCTGTCACTTTCATAATATAAATAATCCAAAAGATCCCCACCAAACTCTATGTTTCAGAGCAGAAAACATTCTCCAGAGATTGTCATTTTTCAGTAAGACAAGCCCAGAATTAGTGTTTAGGAAATCAGCATTCTAAGACCAGTTCGAAAATGAACTACCATGTGGCTTTGGAGAAGTCTTTACATTTTGAATGTCTTATATGTCTCCACTGAAAATTACAGATTTTTTAAAATTTAAAAACACTTTCAGATTGAGTTTTGAATTTTAATGTGTAATTACTCATTTTAATGGAAACTAGTACTTGGAATCTTATCATTTTGATGACCAAAATGATGGCACTGTATGACTCTGAAGTTCATGCTTTAGATGAGTTCACATTACAATGAGTTCACATTACAATTCATCTCAATCTATACCAGATGGCAGACTTCAAGTAGTGCTACACTACCTATTTGCTTCTTGTCATGTCTTTTCCAAGAATGAGAAAATATGTAGTTGACTCTGATAATTAGTTTTAAAAATACAGAAGAGTGAAAAAATCCTTTCAAAAGAGGTTTGATAACAGATTTCTTTTTCTTATGTGCCATTTAAGAGTACAGTATACATTGATGAATATACATCTAATGCCAGGCACCTGGATGGCTCAGTCAGTTAAGCATCTGCCTTCAGTTTGGGTCATGATCCTGGGGTCCTGGGATCAAGACTAGCATCAGGCTCCCTCCTCAGCGAGGAGTTTGCTTCTTCCAATGCCTCTCTCTCTCTGTCTCTCATGAATAAATAAATAAAATCTTAAATAAAAAAAGTAATGTCTCGGTCCTGCTTTCTCATCACGTAAGACACTGGTTTACTATGATTGTTATGATGTAAACTGATCCATTTAGGGAAGAAGCAGTTTTTGTCTTGTGTTTTAATGAATACCAAATACTCATTTAAAGATTCATCATGGTTTTTTTATTACAGTCCATGATAATAGGGAAATCCTACCTGAACTAAGGGGCAAATATCTCTAATAGGCTATTGTGGCTATAAAAGGCAGTCTGGGCTCTGGTTTTATCTAATCCTATGGCTTATATTATTTTCATCATTCTTAGAACCATCAAACCTATGAAATTTTTGAAAATGTATGCATGATATACTCAAGAGCACTTTAGTTTTATTTCAATTGTTCCACCAAGACTTACCAAATATGAAAATAATTTTAGATATGATAGATGTATTACTTAACTCTGATTATTTCAGATTTTAAACTAAACATTTGATTATAATAAAATAAATTGCTCAACGATGAAGAGATTAAAGTATACATATTAAAAGTACAGTTTATACCAAGAAGGAAATTTACTATTGCTTTACAGGAAATCTACTGGAATAACTGCCATGAGCACTTAAGGAAAAAAAAAAAAAGGCCTAATATGATAAATAACACATTATTTAGGAATGAATGAACTAAAACTTAAAAGCAGTCATTTTAAAATAAATACCATTCTAGGGGCACCTGGGTGGCTCAGTCAGTTAAGCATTCAACTCTTGAAATCAGCTCAGGTCTTGATCTCAGGGTTGTGAGTTCGAGCCCCACATCTGATAGTCCAAATAGTAAAAAATAAAATAAAATAAAATAAAATAAAATAAAATAAAATAAAATAAAATAAAATAAAATAAAAAATAAAAACCATCCTAGACATAGAAAAAGTAAGAAAAAACAGCCAAAATTTCATGCCACAACTTCTCATCCTTAGCAGATCCATAAAGTAAAAGTGATAAATTACAGAAAGAAACTAGGAATATTATAAGAGTAACGAAAGCTGTACCAAAATATCAAGTTTGATACCCTAAGGAAAACAAAAGATTATTTCCAACAGTTTTTCTAAGGACTTGACATATGTTATAAATGTTTAGAGCAAGAAGAGCTGTTGGCTTTTAGAAAGCCTACTGGCATATGTGTTTCTTTACTCTATGTACTCACCCTGACAATGAGAACAATTATTTCAGAAAACACTTCCATATAACATTTCATACAACAGTAATTAGTTGTTGTATAGATCACTAAATAGCATCTTCTGCTGTTTTTTTTTCTTTCTCTCTTTTTTTCAGTATTATTCCTAGTTATCTTCCTTTGCCTGCTTCATGGTTCTAGTCTTAGCTGTATTCTCTTTTTACACAGCTCATCTTCCTATAACTCCACACTATTAAAAAACCCAAAAATCTATATTCAATCTCATTCCTGAACTCCAAACATACATACACTATACCACTGTCTCTCTGAATATCCCACTGACACTTCAAAAAGATATTCATCTTTTTTTTTAACCATGTTATTGTAAAATAAAACACAGACACATAAAAGCATTCAAAACCATTGTATGGACTACCAAATAAATATTACAAGGGAACACCCTATAATGACAACGTAAGTCAAGAGAGAATTTTGCTATCCACTCTAGAAATTCTTTTACCCTATTTCAATCACAGTGCCCTGCCCTCTTCTACAAATAACCTCTATCCTGACTCTTGTATCAATTACTTCCTTATGATCTTTTATAATCTTATCACCCACTGGTGCATAAATAAACATCATATGTGGTGGATTTGCACCGTGCCAGTTTAGCTAAACTGGAACTATCTTTCCTCATTTTCCCTTCCTTTCATCGTTTTGAGTTAGCATTAGCCACAAGATTTAGAAACTGAAAGTGAACAAGCAGCCATATACTTGATAGTTGCAAAATTAACTTTAAAGACCTGGTCAGGCAAGACCAAAATCTTTTCACTAGCATGGTTCACTATTTGATTGGTGGTTATTTCCAGGCCTTCTCAGCAGAAAAGGTAGAAAGGAGAGATGTAGAGAGAGCTGATAAATTTTGCCATGCTGATTCAATTTTGGACTCTGGGAGGTTTACTTAATCTTTTATATTACATCTATATCTCCTTTTCCCGCACAATGTTTTTATTACATCTGTATCTTCTTTTTTTCCACTCGAAAATTCTGGTTTTCAAGAACACAAGTGATGGCATAATTAAAGTATCTCATAATTACTCATGTACTATATCCTGCCTTACAGAGAAAACAATACTGTTGCTGTCACTGCTCATTATTACTGGTAGAAAATAAAAATAATGTTTTGCCTGTGTTATCCTTACTCTCTCTTTTGTTTGGTGTTCCTTATCTACAGTGTCAGTACATATGACATATGGCCATTATAGCATATCCCCCTTCTATAAATCCAAATTTAATCACTGCTCTATAGGTAAGCATATACTGGATACTCACCACCAGCCCTTAGGTCAAATCCCTATTTTGATTGTCTGAAGTTCATTCTATAGTAATTTCCTCCATTGATCTGTATTTGTATCCTTGTGACACTACCACATTATCTTGATCATTGTAGCTTTGTAGTAACACTTAAAACCAAGCACTGTAAACTCTCCAACTTTTTCTTCATTTTCAAGATTATTTTATTGTGAATCTCTTACATTTTCACATGAATTTTAGGATCAACTTGACCATGCAACAACAAAATAAATGCAGTTGAGATTTTGATAAGAAGTATGCTGAATTGATTTAGGAAGTTTGTTATTTTATCACTATTAAGTTTCTAGTCCATGAACATGGGAGGTTTATCCAGTTATTTATATCTCCTTTAATTTCTTTCAATGATGCATTTTCAGTGTATGAGTTTTGTGATTATTATGTCAAATATATTCCTAAATCATTTAAGCTTTGATGTTTTTTGTGAATGAAATTGTTCTTAATCTCTTAATCTCATTTTTGCACTGTTCATTTTTAGTTTATAAGACTACAACTTGTCTTGTGTACTGATCCTGCATCCTGCAACTATGCTAAACATTCTAAGGTCTAATTACATTTTTGTGCATTAGTTTTTTCTACAGAAGATAGTATCTTCTGAAAATAGAGATATCTTCACTTCTTCCATTCTTATCTATACTCCTTTTATTTCTTTTTTCTTGCCAAATACCCTAGATATAACTTCCAATAGAATGTTGAATAAAATCTGCAATTGCAGATTTTTTTTTCCTTTTCCTGATCTTAGAGAGGAAGCATCTAGCCTTTTACCATTAAATACGTTAGTGTGGGTTTTTTATATATAGTTTTTATTAGGTTGAGGAAATTCCCTTTTATTCAGTTGAGAGGTTTTTATCACCAAAGGGTGATGGCATTTATCCATTTTTTTTCTTCTATATCTATGAAGGTAATCATGTGGTTCGCCCCTTATTATATTAATGTGGTGTATTAATTATATTGATTACATATCAAATATTTATTTATTTATTTATTTATTTGACAGCGAGAGAGAGACAACAAGCGAGGGAACACAAGCAGGGGGAGTGGGAGAGGGAGAAGCAGACCCTCTGCTGAGCAGGGAGCCTGATGCGGGGCTCGATCCCAGGACCCTGGGATCATGACCTGAGCTGGAGGCAGATGCCCAAGAACTGAAACACCCAGGTGTCCCTAAATATCACATTTTGAGCAAACTTTGCATACCTGAAATAAATCCTCTTTGGCCTCCGTGGCATTTTACGTGCTGCTGAATTCAGTTTGCTAGCATTAGTATTGAAGATTTTTATGTCTACAGTTATAAGAGATGCTGGTCTATAATTTCATTTTCTTGTGTTATCTTTGCCTGGTTTTGGTATCTGGCTAAAACTGACTCTCACACAATCAATGGGAAGTGTTCTCTCCACTTCTACTTTTTAAACGATTTTTGAATCTTCCTTAAATGTTTGATAGAATTCACAGGTGTAGCCATCTGGTCCCAGACTTTTATGGAAAGTTTTTTGATTACATGTTCAATTATTTTACTTGTTTTAGTTCTACTCAGATTTTCTAATTTTGAGTTAAAATTAAGTAATTTGTGTCTTTCTAGGAATCTGCCAAATTTCTTTAGCTTTTTAATTTATTAGCACGCAATTGTTCCCAGTATTGCAATTTAATTCTTTTTATTTCTATAAGGCTAATACTAATGCCTTCTTTTTCATTCTGGATTTTTTGTAATTTGATATTTTTATCTTACTTTTGGTAAGAATAGCCAAAAATCTGTCAATTGCTCATCTCTTTAAATAATCAGCTTTTGTATATATTGATTTTCTCTACTGTTGTATCTTATTTCATTTATATCTGATCTCATCTTTCAAAATGTTTCCTACTGCTTGCCTTTTAATTCATTCCTCTTTTTATAATGTTTTTATTTTTATTTATTTATTTGAGAGACAGAGAGAGTGAGTGAGCAGGGGAAGAGCAGAGGGACAAAAGCAGTCCTCACTGAGCACAGAGCCCTACACAGGCCCGATCCCATGACCCTGAGATCATGACCTGAGCCGAAACCAAGAATTGGTCACCTAACTAACTGAGCCACCCAGAAGCCCCTAATTTGTTTTTCATTTTGTCATTTCTTACGACGATAGGTTATTAACGTAACATCTTCCTTCCTTTTTAAATATATGTTTACAATTCTAAGTTTCCCTCAAAACAGACTTATCTGTATCCCATAAGACTATATTTTCTATTTTCATTTTCGTTCATCTCAAGGTATTTTCTAACTTCCACTGTGATTTCTTTTTTGACTCATGTCTCATTTAGGAGTATGCTATTTATTTTCTACATATTTGTGAATTTTCTGTTTCCTTCTGTTAGTGACTTTTATTTTATTGCATGTAGTTAGAGATCATACGTTAAATGATTTTAATTCTTTAACATTTATACTACATTTATAACTTTTTTGGTTTTTCAGACTGGATAATCTCAATTGATCTATATTTATATTCCCTGATTATTTCATCTGTTACTACCATTGCACTCATCTGGAGAATATTTTATTTCAGTTATAATACAACTTATATTTCATTCTGTTCTAATTTTATTTTTATTATATTCTTGATTTAGTGTGGCATCATTCTCATACCTCCTGTTTATTCTTTAAACATAGTTTTTCTTCAGTTCTTTAACATATGGACACATATGAATAACAGTTTTTGTCCAAGTCTTTATCCAGTAAGCCTACATCTGGAGTTCTTTGGAAATGGCTTTAATTGATTGTTTTCTGTTTGTTTTCTCAGTGTATAGATAGCTATACTTTCCTTTTGCTGGAGTATCTTGCCATTTTTTAAAAAAATTAAGATTTAAATCATATAATGTGGTAACTATAGAAAGTAGATCCTTCCCCCATCCAGGGTTTATTATTGGTGTTTCTTTGTTGTTAACATTTGTTTAGTGACTTTCCTCAATTAATACTATCTTGTGTTTATTTTTTGTCATGTGAGGACAATGAAATCTCTGGTTGGCTTAGTAGTCAGCTAATGATTATACAGAGATTTTCTTAAATTACATGAACCAGTACTTTACTCAGCTTTTGCTGTAGGCTCATTATGTGTGCACATATCCACCATGCACTGTCAAGCAGATTACAAGTCTGACTTAGTCTTTAATTTTTGGTTTTAAGGAGCCTCAAGTTCAGTCAGTAGTGAGAGATTGGGGCCTTCCAGGGTCTATTCTGGGCATGTACACAGCCCTGTGTATGTGTGTAGCCTTCTAGATTCCCATGAATATGTTGAAGCTTTACAGATCTCCTCATGAATATTTCATTTGCCAGTTTTTCCTTGGAACTTTTTTGGTCAGCCTTTTGTCAGCCCTATTTGTATTGCTATATTGTATAGCCGCAATGTTAAACAATTGCCCCTGATAATTTTTTACAGATGCCCTGTGGATAGTGCTGTTTATAAAGATTGAGCCGGTCAAAGACAAGACCTGCGAATGGAGTTTGCCACTGTGGGCAAGACAGGTTAAAGAGTGCGAAGTCCTCTGGGAATGATGCTACTGGGTAACTTGTTCTTCCTACTCCAAAGGCTTGTATACTGCTTGTTTTGACAGCAACTATAGTTCTGAGACTATAGTTGGTTTTTAAGGCTAACATGGGGTTGGACAAAGAGGGATGGTACTAGGAAGGTTTAACACAATAAGAGTCACTCTTCCTATCAGATTCAGCAATTCTTCTTGAATGAACGATTCTTAGATTGCTATAAGCTTTCTTTCTATTTCCAGTTTTAAAAAATGTTGATTTTTTAAAGTTTTGCAAGTGTTCTTATTGCTTTCAGTTAAACATGGATTTTTAGAGGCTTTTACTCTACCATTCAAAAGTTGCACTTTGGTTTTCCTTATCAAAGAAAATTTTCTGTATATTAGAATGCCTCATCTATCCTACATATGTGTGATATTTGTTTTAGAAAATACAGGAAAAGTAGTTATAGAATATGGAGTGGGAAGAAAGGCAAGATAGAACCTTGAGGAAACATTTCAGTTAACACAGATATATAGGAAAACTAGCAAATAAAGCAAGAGAGATGAAATCAGAGAGGTAGCAAGAAAACCAGGTGATTATGTCATCATAGAAGCCACAGGGATAAAAAAATAATAATAATATGAAGAAGGGTAATTTTTTAAATGGCCGCTGGGTCAAGTAAGATGAGTTCTGAAACATTCATTGACTTTTTACCATAAGTTCACTGAACATAGTGAGAGGTATTCTGTTGAGTAATGGTAGCAGATGTCAAATTGGAGTGGGTTTTTCACTGAGTGTAGATATAAACATGAATGGGGAGTACAGACAAATCTCTCAAGAAAATCAAACTTAGTGGAGAGAGGTGAGAGATGGGACAGTGTCTGAGGTACTAGGTTCAAATGGTTATATATTAAAAAAAAAAAATTAAGGTTTTGAAGTAGCCTAAACATCAAGGCCAGATCTCCTGAGACTACATTTCACTCTATTTTTCCCCCTATGTATACATATTTGCACATCCCACCTTACTGTATTTTAATTATTAAACTGGGTGGTGGAAAGCATATGGTTATTTATTTATTTATTTATTTATTTTTTGCTGTTTAATTTTGATGTTCTTTTCTAATTACACAATGATTCCCTTTTAGCTGCTACTACATGGAGTATGTATCTTACCACAAATATAGTTAGGCTTCCATTTGACTTGAGCTCCCTAATACACTCGTAAATAATACTTAATACTATCTTTTATATTTTTTCCTATGGCTAATTGGCCTACTGGTTAACAAGCCCATGCCTAAGCACATCTACCTGTCTTTAGGCAATGACTTTCCTAGTGGAAAGTTAAGAAAAGCTTTTAGAGGCAGGTAGTTCAATAATTGCTGAGCTCCTGGTCAGAGCTAATTACAAAGTCTGTAAAGTCTAGATTCCTTAGGAGATTAAAGTTTCATATATAATCTCTCCTCCTGGTTCTCCATAATTCCTATGTTTTATATTAGAGAATAAATAATTGGACTCTACTAATGTCTAGCTGCATGACTGTCAAATTATTTTACACATTTATATCTCAGTTTTCTTAACTTTAATATGAAAATTATAATTTTTAAAGTGCTATTTTTTAAAAAGTATTCTTGCATAAATCAAGTACTATATAAATATTAAGTATTTTTATTACTACCATTATAATAAAACCTTATTCATCCAAAGGAGATTTGTAATTTAGTGTTTATTTGTGACTTGCTACTTAAATTTCTTTTATTTTCATAGTCAATATGAGGATAGTATTACCCTGCCAAGGCAGCAAGTTCTTTTGAACCTTATCAAAACACTGAGCATAATAACTGAAAGCTATTCTGTAGTCAGACTTCGTACTTACAAATCTTGGATTTACCACTTAATAATTTTGCCACACAAATCAAGCTACTTACTTTCTCTCTGCCTCAAGTTACATACTTTAAAATAAGAATAATTACATTATATGCCCCAGAGAGTATGATGAGGGTTAGATGAGTATAGATAAAGAGGAATTTATAATATTGTCAATAATAAATTTAGCTTTGATCACTTGAAAACACTTTGGACAGAAACGTAAATATTCTGCATAACTAGTCAAACGGTTACTTCAATACAAATAGTATTTTCCTCTTACTTGGATTGTCAGCAAAGAGAGAATTTAGTAAAAAAATGTGTTTAGTTGAGAGCAATCCTGTAAACTTGACCCATATTAATAAATGCTTAAAATATAACCCATAATCCATAAACATATGATCGAACTTCAGAATTTTCAAAATGTTCATGAAATTTTCTCTTTTATTAAATCACTACTAAAAGGAAATATGATTTTTGTATTTTTGTTTTGTAGGCTAAATTTTTAACAGCTTTACTGGGCTTTATATCCCATACAAACTATTCATTTAAAGTATATGATTCAGGGGTGCCTGGGTGGCTTAATGGGCTAAAGCCTCTGCCTTCGGCTCAGGTCATGATCTCAGGGTCCTGGGATCGAGCCCCACATTGGGCTCTCTGCTCAGCAAGGAGCCTGCTTCCTCCTCTCTCTCTGCCTACTTGTGACCTCTCTCTGTCAAATAAATAAATAAAATCTTAAAAAAAAATAAATAAAGTGTATGATTCAATTTTTCTATTATAGTCACAGAATTACGCCACCACCACCAATATCAATTTGGAATATTTTCATCCTCCCCAAAAAGAAACCTCATACCCTCTGGAAGTTACTTCTATCTTTCCCCAACTTCCCCTCCAGGTCTGTGATCATTAATCTACTTTTTGTCTCTATAGTTGTAAGTTTTTTTTATCTTCAACAGTGGGGAATAAAAAAAAAACAAGAAAAAAATCTTTAAACATGAAAGGGTTAAATATTGCAAGAACCTGGAAAGAGTGAAATCACACTAAAATCTCTCTTTTGTACATTCTGAAAAATTATATATAGTCTTTTAATAAGGCACCATATTGAATTCAGAAAGGTCAGGGTTAGGATTCTGGGTACATCTGAATAAATCTGGGGTGGATTACATCATAACCATATTAAAGAAATAATTTAGCTTTGGCATTGGGCATGATTTACCATTTCACATTCTTTTTTTTTTTTTTAAAGATTTTATTTATTTGACAGAGAGAGAGAGATCACAAGTAGGCAGAGAAGCAGGCAGAGAGAGGGGGGAAGCAGGCTCCCCGCCGAGCAGAGAGCCCGATGCGGGGCTCGATCCCAGGACCCTGAGATCATGACCTGAGCCGAAGGCAGAGGCTTTAACCCACTGAGCCACCCAGGTGCCCCTCACATTCTTTTAATATGCAAATGGGGATGCTTCATTTTCCATGTGGAGAATATTAAGAGGGTAATTGGATTTAAACAAAGAAATGCAAGTACCAGTGCAAGTGACATGAACTCATAATCCATCTTAATATTTCAGAGAGACCACTAAATTGTTTAGTGTGTAGTGCTCTACTTTGCTTTACTTTCAAGTCTTTTTGAAAGCTATATGTGATAAGACAACTTTGGTTAATTTTATTTAATTTCAAACTGTGCAATACTTTAATCTTGACAGATTATTTTCTCTGAAGAATCAGTGACCTGAATATTACATATGTATATATTTCATTATTACTTGAAAAACTGTCTACAGTTTTACTTTTTTTTTTTAAAGATTTTATTTATTTGACAGAGAGAGATCACAAGTAGGCAGAGAGGCAGGCAGAGAGAGAGAGGGAAGCAGGCTCCTTGCTGAGCAGAGAGCCCGATGTGGGGCTCGATCCCAGGACCCTGAAATCATGACCTGAGCCGAAAGCAGAGGCTTTAACCCACCGAGCCACCCAAGCGCCCCTACAGTTTTCCTTTTTAAGGAACTTAGAAGTATCTAGCCACAACCATTAATACATTTATACAAACATTTATGTTGTTATGTATTCAAATTATATAATAATAATATCTATATCTAATTTCCTTATGTTTATGCCATTGCATTATTTTAATACAAAATCTGCATTAATTTATTGAATAGAGCTTTACTAAAGTATGACTGACAAAAATTGTATATGTTTTAGGTAGACAATGTGATTTTATATATATATTATATATAAATAATATATATGTATATGTGATATGATTACTATGATTACTATGACCAAGCTAATTAACATACACATCACCTCAGTTGTCATTATTATTATTATTATTTTTTTGGTGGCAAATATACTTAAGATCTACTTTCTTAGCAAATTCTAAGTATACACTACATTATTATTAACTACAGTCAACATACTGTACACATTAGGTCTCCAGAATTTATTCATCTTGTAACTGAAAATTTGTACCTTGGGACCAACATCTCCCCATTTTCCCAACCCCCAGTAACCAATCTTTTACTCTGTTTCCATGCATTTGACTTTTTTAGATTTCACAGATAAATGGGATCATGCAGTATTTCTCTTTCTGTGTCTGGCTTCTTTCACTTAGCATAATGTCCTCTGGGTTAATCCATGTTGTTGCAAATGACAGGATTTCTTTCTTTTATAAAGCTGAATAACATTTTGTACCAATGTATCTATTACATTTTCTTTATCCTTTATCCTCTGATGGACACATTGATTGCATCAATACTGTGACTATTGTAAATAATGCTGCAATAAACTTGGGAGTGTAGATGTCTCAAGACAATGATTTAATTTCCTTTGGATATATACTCAGAAGTGGAATTGCTGAATGATATGGTAGTTCTGTTCTTTTAAATTTTTTGAGGAAACTGCATGCTGTCTTCTGCAATAGCTATAGCAACTTACATTCTACCAACAGTGCATAAAGTTTCCCCTTCTCCATGTCCTCACCAACACTTAGGTTTTAACTTTTTAGTAACAACCATCCTAACAGGTGTAAGGTATTAACATGATTTCAATTTGCATTTCCCTAATGATTAGTGATTTACATATTTATGCTGCATGTTTTCAAATTATGTAATATTGCATTGATTATATATTTACCTAATCATCTTAGTATGTATATGCCATTCCATACTCCAAGAATACAAAATCCATGCTTTTATAAAACATAGATTCATTAGACCATAGCAGTTCCTATCTTGTGATTTGCCCCTAAAATAATCAATTGATGTTTGTTAGGTACTAAAAAGACAAATACAACTTCTGTTTAATTATGTCCTGAGTATTTGGAAAGGTCTTGTTTTGGCAAAAAAATAGAAAAAATCAATAAAATCAATCTTTAAAGGCAATGAATACTAAGTGGTAAAGAAAATCTATTATGGGCGAAACAATTTTTCAGTTTTCTTTATCAAACTAATATGCTGTAAGTACCTTATTTGTGCAAAAATGCGACATTTCAATTTTCAGAAGTACAAAACGTAACACTAAAAAACTGGAAAGTAATGTTTTATAATGTATGATAGCATATAAAATTTCTTTTTTTTTTTTCTTTCTAGCAACATTCCTTGGAAGAAGGTGACATTGAAGAGAATGATGACTGAACAATGCAATTCAGAAACGAATGGAAAGGGATATATGACAATAAACAAGTTCTTAGTTCTGCTCTTATTTACTTATATGACTTTGGGAAAGTCATTATTTTTTATAGAATCTTCCGTTATTTATCTGAAAACTAAAAGTCGGCACTCCGTGATTTCTAATAACCTGCACTGACATACTAATCTAAATTATTTATAAATAAACACTGATATAGTCTTTCCTTACTATGATCCTTACTATGACTGACTGAAGTAAGCACAGCAGGATCTACTTTTACTGTTTTGTAGATATGAAATTTGGGCCTATGCCTTTGCATGTTTGTAAGGCAATTACATAGTAAAACCTAGTAAAGAACAAGGTCTGCTAAAGCTTGAATTAGTGCTTTCCACTATATTTTCAAGTTACCTTTGATCATTATTATACACTATAACCTGTATATAATTCCTATTTGAGGAACTAGAAAGAGGAAGCAAATTCCCTTTATAACCCAAATGAAATGACTCTTATTGAGCTGCTGCTGCAAAACTTTTCTATAATATTAGCTAAAATTTACTTGGAAAAAATGTTTCTTCCACAATGGTAATGTGCGGAAAACTCATCAGCTTAGAGATTATCTATTTTCATACCAACCAAAAAATTACAACCTTTATAATTTGTATGACTTATTTAATCACCCTGGGTATTAGTCTTCATTGAAATAGAATAATGTCTACTTTCCACTATTTTGTAACCCATGTTTTGATTTTGTTTTCATTTAAGGGATAAAGGATCATCACATATTTTATAAGCTGAAATCTGTAAAGATCCTACATTCAAAAATCACATATCAAGGGGCACCTGGGTGGCTCAGTCAGTTAAGCAGCCGACTCTTGATTTTAGCTCAGGTCACAATCTCAGGGTGGTGAGATCCAGCTCTGTGTCAGGCTCTGCGCTGGGCATGGAACTTGTTTAAGATTTTCTCTCTGCCCCTCCCCCCACCCTCTCTTTCTCTCAAATTAAAAAAACAAAAGTGATTTAAGAAAAAAACATATTAAATATTGATGGCATGTTAGAAGAGCACTGTAATTGGAATCAGAAGTTCAAGATTATGTCCTTTATTTTCCTACAAGCCAGTTTTATGTCTTTGGGTTTCTATTTCAATTGGGATGCATTTGCTTTTAATATCCCTTCTAGCTCTGTAATTCTATGATATTTGGAAAATAATAAGACCATGTGAGAAAGATATAAGGATTTTTTTTACTATGGAAGTCTCTTTGGATATGTGCTATACTACTTGTAATTTAAGACTAGCATTTACTCCCTGGGTTTTCATCATTTTTCGTGCTTTTTAAATATTTATTTATTTATTTATTCCTTGAGATGAGGATGAAAAAAGGAGAAGCTCAAAGAAATTAAAGAAAGAGGAAGGGATTTTACAAGTAGAATGAATATCAGATAGAAAGTATCCATTATCTTCTTCACAAATCATATTGTTATAAATATGACAAAGGAGAAGTTATTATATGTTCTAATTAGTTAAA
>CM052889.1:37373772-37396117 GCA_028534135.1 Potos flavus
ATAACAAGAACGATAATTACCCCTTCCTCAAATCTCAGAAGCATTTGGATAAAAAACATACTTGATATGTGTGCTGGCAGATACAATCTTGTTTTGGTTATGTCTGAGCTAACGGTAGTTGAGTCTTCTTTTCCTTCTCTTTCTTTTGCCCCTTGCTTCATTCTATGGCTATGAAACAAGTCTGAAAATTGTGCAGACTGCTTTTGCAAGTTTGTTCTTACAGAGACTTAAGAAGTCAATTTGCTTTTACTATCCTCTATGTTTTCTAACAAACTTTTCTTGAATGTCACAGCAATAGCATACATAATTATAATTTAGACACTATTATTGTACCCTGTTATGAAAAATTTACTTAGGATACAAATATCTTTAATGGTATACAAAGCCTATTTTAAAAGAAAGGCTGTCTAAAGTTGTTTTTCCTTTTAAAAAGGGAACGGCATAATGTTCTTAAGTGATAACAACTCTTTTAAAATATGACTCATAATAAAAGACTGATCTATACTTAGCTTTTGAGAAACATCACTTAGCAACATTGTAAATAAACACTGTGAGGCCAGCAATATGGGTAAACTTACTGATAAATCCATAGAATTCTATTTTAATGTTTAGATAAAACTTTCACTTATACTTTCTCCCACTAATTTTGTAAGCTCAATATTTCTGTCAACCTTTGGTTCTAGTGTCTTGTATTCTGAGTTATATTTCATGCCTCTAAAATACTAATTTATGGGCACCTGGGTGGCTCAGCGGGTTAAGGCCTCTGCCTTCGGCTCAGGTCATGATCTCAGGGTCCTGAGATCAAACCCTGCAACAGGCTCTCTGCTCAGCAGGGAGTCTGCTTACCCCTCTCTCTGCCGCCTCTCTGCCTACTTGTGATCTCTGTCTGTCAAATAAATAAATAAAATCTTTAAAAAATAAATAAAAATAAAATAAAATACTAATTTATATCTGGGGAGACCTAGCCATTAGGGAAAAGAAAACTTTAATGACTATTGTTTGGAAGGTAGCTCCTAATAGAATGTGCAGTATTAGCAATTCAGAAGAGGCTCTGAACTAAAAAAAAAATATATATATATATACTAAAGGAAAGTAAGTTGAAGGAAATGGGGCATGTTGAGCAATAAGTGTACCTGGGAGAGAAGAGCTGTCAACCTAAAATGAAAAATAATAATAATTAAAGCAAAATAAGAATTAGCAGCATTTGTGTTTCAATGGCTTGTTCTTGAGGTTGTACTTTGAGAACATAACTATAAGGGATTGATCAGTCTTTTGCTTATAGGTATATAACCTACTAAATTTCATTACTATGATTATTTATTATGATCTTCTTTGGAAAAGGACACTAAATACTGACACATATCCAGTTCCTTGGGAGGATAGTATTTATTTTTGTGTATTTCACATAGAATCTCCTAGCTCTTAAAATGCCCACTACTAAGTATTTTTCTTCAGTACTGATAATGTTTCTATGCTAACTAACGACATAAGGAGTCTGATCTTTTTTTAGATCAAAAAAATACTTTCTTACATAATTGCCATGTATCACGATTAGAATTATAGTCAAAGATGTAAAACCAAGTGAGGGCCACTGGAATATTGGAATACAGATGAATATACAGAAATATATAAAAACATTATTCTATGGTCTCCAATAGATACGGGGGGCACACTGACCAAATAAGCTAAAGTAAGAAAAATGTATAAAAGCCTGATGGATGATTAATTCTTCTGAATCCATTTGTAAGGGTAAACTAGAGAATATGTATTGTTTTGTGTGTCTGAATAAAGAGTTAGGTAAACAAAAAACCTATAATTATTAGCAGCCAAACTGTTCTACACATAGAATGATGATTTGTCTGAATTCTCCTGATTAATTCTCTCAGAGCACGGCCAGTACCTCTTTAAGTCTTCTGTTCTTAAGAGTCACAGCAGACTAAGAATAGGCACATCCATTTCCCCAACAGTGTAAAGTGGGCTTTATGACCTCTACTTCCTCCTTCCCTTCTACGATGCTATTAGCAGGTTCTGTGCAACAGCCAAAGGCCCGTTAAAAGGCAGAAATGTGATTTTGATCTTTTTAGTTTCTCACTAAATTACAGAATCAGTTCTCTGGCTGTCAGCTGCTGACAATTTTATAACAGTTTATTTTTCAGTACCTCTCTGAAAAACACCAATTTATGGTTTAAGGTGCTCATTTATATCAAGACAGAATCCTCGGTGGTTAGATGGATCATTCTTACAAATATTTAGTTTGCAAGTGACCTTCGTGCATGGAATTTTTTTCTTCACAAGAGAAAAATTAAATACGTTTTAATATATTTTTAAAATTTTTAATAGAATCAGATAGAGTTTTAAAGAATTCAACTTCTATTCTTAGGGAAGGAGTATATCTCTTAAAAAGTAACTTATCTAAGATATTAAAAAAATGAAAGCTGTGAAGTTGAGTTAGCTATACTTAAAATACTATAGTTTATTTTATATTTATTTTATATATTATATATATTTTATATATATACTATATTATATATATTTTATTTTCCTTCTTGGTAAAAAACATATAGTCTATTTCCAATCACTGTTTGTATATGTATATATCATATATATAATATATATACACACAGACTTCATTTCTTGGATTTAAACTTTAAGTATTTTATAATTCTATCACCTGTAGTCTGTTCTCATAATCTTTTTTTAAAATACATACCACAAATCTTAATTTGTGTATGAATGATATGATAGTCTTTATTAAAATTTGGTTTTTGTTTAACTATTAAGTAGGCCCAAGCTGAATATCCTATTCGTATAGAAGTATGCAATTATCTTTAAGTTCAACGAGCATTTACTGCGTATCAATTATACTCAGACACTGTCTAAGGTCCTGTCTTTAAAGGGATATTATTTGGTCTCTGAGGGGCATCCTATATAGTGGGTGAGACAACATTACTTAAATTTTTTTAAAGAAAGGGTAAATTCATTAAATTGTGGGAAGTGTTATGTTGTGTATACATCTTAGGTGCTTCAGGATAACTGGAAGGAATAATTATTCTGGCCATTACTGTTCATGGAAGATTTTTGTGGTGAAAATTAGTTGACAGTTAATATAAAAGGCTGATGGGAATTAACCAGATGAAGACAGAGAGATTTTTTTTGATCAAAGGATCATTGTGAATAAACATGAACCTATAAAATAGCATGGTATATGCTGGGAACTATAGTTTAAAGTGCAAGACGTTGAGGAGTAAATGTTGAATTAGAAGTAGTCCGAGGTCACTTCATCAAGGGCCTTTATGCCAGACAATGAGATTAAACATTTCCCTTTAGTGGCTGCAGAGCAATTGAGAATTTTTAAACAAGGGAATAATACAGTCATATTTTATTTAAGAATGATGAATCTGACTGCAACCTGGAAGATCATTTTAAGAATGACAAGACTGAATAAAGGAAGACTATTTAAGAATAGATTAGAGAGATTAAGATGATAGATAAATAGGGGTTGAAATAAGTGGTGATATAAGTAAGTATAGAATACTGGAGTGGACTCATGCCATATTCAGAAGGAAAATTCTATAAGACTTGGTAAAAAATCAAGTAAGAATGAATAAAAAATAAAATAGAAATTTGGACTGATTATTGGGTTTCTGATGTTCATAACTGGATACATGGTAGATGCCCAGAATTATGGCAGGGAGGATAGGAATAATGATTTTATGGAAAAGAAGTTAAATTCAGATGTGGACAATAAGAATTGTAAATGACCATGTGACATCGGGCATTTAAATGCAAGTTTTCAGCTCTAGTTTTAGGTTGGAGCAAAGGTATTCAACTGAATGAGCTTCAAGAATTAAGAGAGATTCTCATGCTAAAAAGAAAAAAATATTATATTAGGTCATTGTTAAATTCTCTTACATAATATTTCCCAAAAAAAGTATTTCTTCATTTATCTATATATATTTTCTATTTTTTTTTTCCTGGAAAGTTGACAGTGGTAACTCAATGATTATCTATATTAAATTGGATTAATGTTTTTTTTTAATTTTAAGTAAGGAGTTTTAATTTTTTTCTTAAGTACACTCTACCTCTAATGTGGGGCTCAAACTCACAATCTCAAGATCAAGAGTTGCATGCTCTACCAACTGAGCCAGACACGCACCCCTAATGATGCTTTTCTTTAAGACTTCTCTATCCTTTCCCTTCTTTAGTGTTAATAATTTTTATTGCTGATTTTTAGTGATAAAACTAAATGATCAGACAATCTCTGAGTTCTTACTGGTATCTCTCTTCTCTATCATGTTTTGAAATCTTGTTCTAGTAAATTAATTATAGTAAATTAACAAGATTTGCCATAGACCAATTGGGTTATTACATTCTAAAAAAAGTAGATATGACATAGTTACATTAAGCACTTATATTGAATATAAGTTCTCAAGGAATCACTTGATATTATAACATGTTACAGTGATCATTCTGTCATGGATATCTGTCCATGATAATTTTTAATATTAAGTCTCTAATAAAGATTAATCGTCATTAACAAATGTATTTTTTAACAGTGTATTCCATCAATTTCAATTATAGCCACTGATGGGTGAGTTTAGAGAATTCAAAGATGAATAAGCTATCATTGAAGAGACAATATAAATAAAGTATGTCTAAAGAACATAGATTCTGAAGCTGGACTACTGGATTCAAATCACCAAATCTGCTATTCACTGGTTTTATGACTCATCTAAGTTATTTAACTCTTTGCTCTAGGTTTCTCTGTTGTCTCACTTTGGCACATAATATGTGCTATGTAAAGATTTCATAAATGCCTAAAGGAGCTTACGATTTGGTTTAGAAAATAAAACTACAAAATTTACAGTTATAATTAACAAGCTACAAAAAAACTTTACAAATCAAAAAATATTACTAAATACATAGAAAAATGGGGATTCAAAATTGTGTCATGCTTTCTACCTAAGCATAATAGACATGTGATGTAGAACGGATATCAAGACAAAAGATTTAACTTGGTTTTTAATAGTTGCGCCTAAACACTGCCAGATTGTGGACGAATCAATCACTATGTTCTTATTTTTAAAGTGGGAATAATATCAGCTCTACTTAATAATTTAATATTTATGCATTTTTACATCAAATGTTATATATTTACATATAAACATTATAAAATACATTCTATTGATGATAAAATTTATGTATTTTCTCATGTACTTACCTAGTTACTATATACTATATAGGTTTACTATATAGTTGAAAAGAGGGATTCATAAGGGTTATAAATTACTTTCCCAAGGTTACACTCTCTTAAATAGCATATTTGAAAGTCAATCCTTTCTAAATTCACATTCAATGGCTTTCTATGCATTGAGTGTCTGACCCAAATGAGATCTTCATAATAAACTGTTTACAACTATAAAATACTGTGATAGAAGAGGTGTAATTATAGGTATACCTTTAAAGATGGATAGGATTTTATCAGAGCAGGTAGATAAATTATTCTGATATAGAAAAGATTAGGAAATATACAGCAAGGTGTCTCATAAAATATTCTAGGAAAAGCAAATTTAGTTTGCCTGAAGGTACCATGATCTTATAAATCTGACTTACATTAGGAGGGTATAATATAGTATTTGACCTGGAAAACCCATTCATGTCCCACCCTTACCCTTGAAGTTCTGAAGACAAATATATGAACAGAACAATTAATCAAAAAGATTAGTAAAGCAGTAATTTTCTTTCTTTTTTTTTTTCGTAAGAAATTACACACAAGATCCAATACAGAACTAGGTAGGCTAAGATGGACTATGTTGAGCCACCTCTAAACCTTCATTCTAATTCCCAAATTAAATCATCTCCTCCAACCCAACACAGAGTTTTACAGGAAAAAGTCGGTTATGGCATAGTTTGGTTCCCTGCCAGTCTGAGTATGCTTAGCATGTCTCGAGGTAGCTCTAAAGTGAACTGTCTGTATTACTGTTTTACCTAGCCTATCAAAAGGGGGAAAAAACCTCATGACTGCAACTTTTACATCATTTGAAATTTTTACACATGAGAAAGTGTGACCAATTCAGTATCCAAGAAGGATACAAAAATGAGTTACTATCTTGGAGTGATTTAAATAGAAAAAAAATATTTAAAGATGTGCAATAGATAATAACTTTAAGAGAAAGAGTAAAGAGGGACTATGGTGAATAAATAAATTGGGAGGAAGGATAAGGAATACATGGCATATACATAGGGAAATATATAAAGAAATAGTTTTAACTCATCTTTGATGGGATTACTAACAACTGATTTGGGGGACGGCCCTAAATCTATTAACCTAGATGTATCTCAGTTCCTCCTTTACCTCTCTACCAAGCCACACACACTGCTACCGACAACCTGAAGAAATGTACCTACAGAGAACAATACTGGACAAAGGACTGCTTTTGCTTATTGTGATAATTTAGCGTTAAAAACCAAGTCAATTGTCTTGTAATTTGGCTTCTACCAAGTGGAAGTCTTAATTTGCACTTGGATGCCGACTAACCGTCTAGTACAGCAAAGATTTAAAAAGCAACATTTTTAGTTCCTTTTTATTTTATTTATTTTTTTTAAAGATTTTATTTATTTATTTGACAGACAGATCACAAGTATGCAGAGAGGCAGGCAGAGAGAGAAGGGGGAAGCAGGCTCCCTGCTGAGCAGAGAGCCCAATGTGGGGCTTGATCCCAGGACCCTGAGATCATGACCTGAGCCGAAGGCAGAGGCTTTAACCCACTGAGCCACCCAGGCGCCCCTTTATTTCCTTTTTAATAAGCCTACATCCACTTTCCATTCTGATAGTGATAAAGGATCAGTTCAAGAAAAACAAACAGCCTTAGAGAAAGTTGACCTTTGTAAGGCCTAGAGAAGTAAGCAGGAGACTAATCTGACCCCTTTCCAGCTTCTAGCCTATACTCTGACAGAAAAGGGCCATTTCTGTAGTTTTAGAACTTTAAACCCCTTTACTTATCATTGTGAACACAAAAGACCAAATAATATTCCATGGCCTGTTGCTGAGCTATTCTTAGAGGAAAAGTAAAGGTTATATGATCTTTGGTTGCCTTTACAACCTAACATTAGGAGAGGTAATTCTGCTTCTATCTAGAAATGTAAACACAAGTGTTATGTGTATGTAAACACAACTATTTAACCCTCTATCTTTAAAATTCTCATGGCAACATTTGAAGAACATAAATATAGGGTACCATTCTATGTCAAGTCTGAAGAAAAGTAAAGAGGAATCAACAATATTCAGTTGCTGAGAGACTAAGTTTATACAACACATTTGGAAGAAAGTGCAGGAAAGAGTACCAAATTGTTTTGTTAACAGGGCCTTCTCACTTACCATCCCTTTTGCTTAGAATATTTTCTCTTTTGTGTCTTTGCAAGACTGATTCCTTTGATCCATAAGGACACAGCTGAAATCTTAGTAGAAGTTCCTGAAATAATCCTTTTTAGTATCTCCAGCCCCTCAATAACATTTCAAATTTAATAAGACCCTAAATAGTCTAAGGCCTTAAAACTAAAGCCAAACCGAGCGACCTAATTATAACGAAGCACTTTGAATTTGGGCACCAAAACTGTGGATAAAATTGAAAAAAGCAGATATAATTAGGAATATATTTGTAGAAGATTGCTAAGTTACTTGAGCCTAGCCAGCCTAGCCTCTGAATGTCTGGCCATTCTTAATGGCCATTAAGATGACTCTAACCAAGTAATATGAAAGACCCAATCGACATCTGTCTAAAACAGCATTATAATAACAGAGTATTTACTCGGTAGTGCCAAAATTGTTATAAACTCAAGACATTCGGAGAAGTAATTTTTCTTCTGAATGGACAAATAAAAAGCCAGTTTTCTTGAGGATGCCGAGTCTATCAAATTAATTTCAATTCCCTTCACCATTATACCTTGACTAGGGTTAATTAGGGACACTAAAAATTTAACTTCTCTTTTTGCTAAGCTTTCTATCCTTTCTTCCTTGTATGATTTTGAGAATAACTGAGGTAACATTAAAATTAACTTATATCTTATTCATAACTCTATTGCATGAAGTCTGTTTATAAAGACTTGGTCATTGGGAGAGGAATGAGGGGAAATACTCTTACTAATCTTATTTCTAGAAATAGAAATTTAATCTGTAATGAAAGAAGCTGTCTTGATGACTCTCATTGTAGCTATTATATAACACCTTATTCTTATAATTCTTTTCACAATTTCATTAGATATGCTGGTTGGTTTGATTACACATGTTTAATTCTTTCTACAACCAGACAGTGGGCTTCTACATTCACGTTTCTTTTGATCTTTTATATATTCATTTCCTAAAATATTACCTGGAATATATAGAAGGAGCTAAATATGTGTATGGAATGAATGAAGGAATAAGTAATCAATGCCCCCAGAAGAATATATCAATATGTTTCAGAAACACAAAGGATGTTGGCAAAGACTAGCTTTAATATCATCAGATGAGAAGGAATCTCAATTGTATTGGATCTTACCATGATATTAATTTCTAGCTGTACTTGATAAGGATAACATAATACAGAAAGTGACACTACTGTAACTTTTAATGACTATATTCATCTCTCTTAATAAATAGGGTACTGTCCTGGGGCGCCTGGGTAACACAGCCAGTTAAGTGTCCAACTTTTGGTTTTGGCTCAGATTGTGATCTCAGGGTCATGAGATTGAGCCCCAGGATGGGCACTGTCTCTGTGCAAAGTAGGGTTAGATTTATCTTTCCCTCCCCCTCACCCCCCCATGCCCATTCTCTCCCTCTTTCTAAAATAAATAAATATTAAAAAAAAAATACATAGGGTACTGTCCTAACATGTTGTAACAATATACATGAAAAAGATCATTATAGGCAAAATATTTAAGGCTTTAATTTTTTTTTTTAAGATTTTATTTATTTATTTGACAGAGAGAGAGATCACAAGTAGGCAGAGAGGCAGGCAGAGAGAGAGGAGGAAGCAGGGTCCCTGCTGAGCAGAGAGCCCAATGTGGGGCTAGATCCCAGGACCCTGAGATCATGACCTGAGCTGAAGGCAGAGGCTTTAACCTACTGAGCCACCCAGGCGCCCCTAAGGCTTTAATTTTTAACCAGGCTGCATCTAGCTCAAACTGTGAAAAAAGTATATCAATGGCAACATGTAGACTTTTCCTTCTCATTTTTTTTTCTGAGCCAGAAAAATTTGAATAGTAATAACTCAGTCTTTGAAAAGCATCCATGTCAACAATAAATACTGAATAAACACAGCCCTCTCTTAGTAAGTATGAACAAACAGAATGATCGCTGGAAAGATATAAGACTTAGAAGCTCTAAATAAAGTAAGTGAACTAATAATACTAAGCAAATATTCCTATGTGGTTTAAACATAATAAAGTTATGGAATAAATATAAAATATATTTTAACAAGATTTGCAAAGAAATGCAAATACAAACCAGAATATGCACTATGGTGAAAATATATATCAGTATTTGTCTAAAAGTTCCCCTTCCTTATTTTTCTGGCAAATTCTTTCTTTCACCTTTCGATTATGAGAAGAGAGAAAAATCTGTTATTATCTTATAAATACTGACACTTCTCCAAATCCCAATCTAGCTCTTCATCCTTGCCTCACTGATAGGTAACTGCTAGTGCTGACAGACACTTTGTTCAAATAGGTTAAGGCATCACTCTGGAGAACCGAGCCCATAGGTGCACACTTGGTAAGAAGACAGTGCTATGTAGGAATTGTAAAAAAAATAACAGCTATCTTTTCCAATGGGCAAACAGACAGTGTTACTGTATATAAATTAGCAAGCAAGATGAATGGATTTCATTCCTCTTAGGCCTGCACAGTTTTATCTAGTGCTGTTGCCTTCTGGCCACAGTTGACTGAACCCATACTGAAACTTGACCAGAGGCAGACCACCAAGATTCTGGCTTTAGTGTATTGGTCTTAGAAATGGAGATGGCGCTTCATTTCAGAGACAAAAAAACAAAAGGTGAAAAACAGAATAAAACACAGCTCTGAAAGATGTTGCATATTGAAAAATAAATTTGTATAATATGAGGTTATTTTTATACAAATTATTTTCATTATTAAGAAAATTATGTAGAGAAAAGTGACTTAATAATATAAAAATATCATCTCTCACCCCTGTCTCATTGTCATCTTCATTATCATGATATGAATCTACATACCCAATGTAATTTAGCAAAATAATTGAAGGTGGTAAAGTGGAGGATATGTGATAATATATCAAATTTCCATATTTAAAAAGGGGAGGGTGAAAATACAGACTTATTTTCATTAAAAATAATGACCAATTAAGGTAAAAAAAAAAAAGACATGTCATGTGAGTTGCAAGAGAAACTTGTCTCCCTTACAAATGACAAGGAATAAATATTAGCAATCTGACTTAAAGAACACAACGCATTCGAACGACACCTTTTTCAGGAAACTAAAGGCCTGTAGTTCAATATCTAATTGATTATAATCATAAATCAATTAAAAAGTCATACCAGTAGTTGCACAAAATATAACTGATAATTTCAAACACTTATCCTCAATTAAAAAAAAAAAAAAAACTAGACTGAGAATAAAGCCTTCAGCATATGGAAGAAAAAGACAAATATTTTATCTGTCAATATTTTTTTGTGTTCCATTCAAAGAAAATGCCCAAACTTTCATGTCCAACATACTGCACCATGGGTTTTGGGGATGGAGCGGCAAGAATGCAAATAATTGGTTTAGAGTTAGACTAATTAATTGAATACCTGGGGCTGAAATTCACACTTAGACTGAGAAGATGGCCAGGGTTTGCAAGTAGGGGTTGCACGGAACCAAATTAAGGGCTCATAATCAAGTGGCACATTTCAAAATTGAGGAAAGAAAAACAAAATAAATCCAAAGAAAGTGGGCAGAATACAATAAGGATAAAAACTCGAATTAATTAAAAAGACATAGAAACAACCAAGCAAAAAGGCACTTTAAATAACCCAATAGAATTCTTAAAGTTTTCACAGATTGATGAAGAAACGAGTTTTAGCAAAAATGTGGGAAATCAGGAATGAAACAGGTGATATAAAACTAAAGCACACCTTTACTAAATAACATGACTAGTATTCAACATAATTTTGATAAAATTGAAAATGTCCTTAGAAATAAAAATAGACTAAAACATTAATGGATCAAAATTATAGCATAGGAATTTCCAGCTCTCATCTGCCCTCCAGAAACATAAATTCAAACAACTGTGCATAAAAATAAATACCTTCATAGGAGGTATGAATCCACCTTCAAGGATTCCAGGTGAGGGACTGCAGTACCTGGGAGAAGAACAGAAATAAGAAAGGGCACACTGAGGAGGGCAGGAAAGAAAGATTCACACCCCCTCATCCCTCCTCCAAGACCAGGCAGTCCCAAGCACTCAAGGGAGGACAGTGAAGTGATGACTGTGCGCGGACCCCAAAGCCGGTCGCCCCATTACCAGGCCAACTCCTACGGCCGTAGATGTCCCCCAGTGGGCTCCGACCAAGCTCCTGCTCACCCCCAATGCCTCCTGCGGCTCCCGCAGCACAGTGGTATCCCGGTCACCAGCTTTCCGGCTCTCTCCGCGCCTTACGGCAACGCAGCACTAATGTTCTCTTCCGCGCCTTACGGCAGGCGTCCTGGACGTCAGTCTCTCATTGGGCTCCCGGGAATGTATGCCTGGGCTCTTCTTCGGGTCTGCTGGCTATGGGCGGGTCTCGAAGCACCAAGCTCCCGCCCGGCTTTTGCAAACCCAGGTCTCCCAGCTCCACTACCCCAGGCGGCACTTGCGGCTTCAGGTGACTTCCTCAGCTCAGACTCCCAGGGCGTGCCATGAAGGCAGGCCCGACACTATATGGGCACCAGGCTCTCGGCTTTGGTGGCGTCCTCAGTTCCAGGCTCCCAGAGAGTCCATGAATGCATGCTCGCAGTTTACCAGGCCACTAACAGGCTCCAACACCCCGAGATGGCCCCTTCATCCTCAGTCAGCTTCCTCAGCACCGGGCTCTCCTTGAGATCCCAGAAACCCAGTCGCTGGGTCCACTTAAGTGCCTGTGGCTCCCTTGGCTCCTGTGGACCGATGCTCCCAATGGCCTCCTGTGGACCCAGTGTCCAGGCTCGCCTTATCTGTCCGTAGTGCCTGGTTGATGTCTGCGGACAAGGAATCTAGGTCCCAGGTCCATCACAACAGACTCAAGTGCCAGGCCCACCTCAGTGATTGAGACTCCAGGCCGCTTCTACACGCCCGGGCATTAGGCCTTATCCACCTGTGGACCCAGGCACCAGATCCATCTGCCTTAGGACTCCAACAGCAATTCCACCTGTGGACACCACCAGACTCTAGAGGGGCTGACTGGTTAAGGGCTTTGCCTGCAAAAGCCAGTCTATAAATACTGGAAGAAGTACCTGCATCCTCCAGTGTGCAGACACCAACACAATGCCACAAGGATAATGATTACCATGGAAACATGACACCACCAAAGGAAACTAGTAAAACTGTAATGATTGATCCTGAAGAAACAGACATCTATGTATTGTCTGAGGAACTCAGAATAATCCCCTTAAGGAAATGCAATAAACTATTATCCTTTACTATATTTGCTGATGGTAGACAGGGATTTTGATTCTGCCATGCTAGTTCTGCCAAACGTGCCTGATACTGTCAACAGAAGTCCCATTTGACCCACCAGAGAAGTGAGTCTGCCTCATCTGGGCTATCTTCTGCTGTTGGACTGGAGATTGAGAAATGCCAACCCTGGGTGTTGCCTTCTGCTGTGGTGTTCTTCCAGTCTTCAGGTATCTCCGTAACAAAATGAATTCACCTTCATAGTACCTTTCACTGTTCTCCTTTGGTTTTTCTCTTGTGTTCTTTCCAGGCCTTATAGTTTTATTTAAATGAAGGAGATGAGTCTTAATTATTTTGTCCTGACCAGAAATCTTCCACCACTTCTTTGAGACCTTCCTACTAAAGATTAATGTATAAAATTCTACCTCCTTTTGTATATATTTTTGCATACACAACTAGCAAGAGGAAAAGTAAGATGTAAACAGTGACAACAACAAACAAAAAATATGGATTACTGAGACTTAGATGACCAAAAAAATAAAATAAAATAGTAATAGTTTTATCTAAAACAGGAACATTAGGAAATTAATACTGAGATTTGTTTCTAACTCCAGTTTTTAATATTGGTAAAATTCAGAATCCACTTTTGTTTCTTTTGGGAATGCTTGTGTCAATGATTCGTTGTTTTCAAGTGTTCTATGGATAATATTACTATAGGAAGTAAATTTTCTCTCATTAATGTGTATTTTAGATAAAATTTTTTAAATGAAGAAGTTAGTGTTACCAGGACTATTACTTGGATTCATAGGTATTTGTTCAATTACCATACGGTGTAGTTTAAGGACTATAAACCTTATCATTAAACTGCAAAGATATATCAAGGGTTTTAGTTACCTAACTAAGCATGATTACTGAGAGCTCAGTATCACATTTTATTCTCTTACAGCACCATAGGTACAATATTTCATAGTTTTCAAACTCTCTTAGACTGATATTCAATTGTGTAAGAAGTCCCCATTTACTATGAGATGGACTTATGCTATGCTTTGAGTCATTTCATAAAGCTTCTTTCTGTAAAGATTCTATTTTATGGAGCCAAACTTTAAATTCTTAGAATTTTCCTGGTAGGGGCTATATGTCAAATCTATCTCTATTTTTATCACAATAGCCAAACTGAATAATAATTGTGTTTTTTATTTGTTGATCCTCCTTACTGTATGTGCTGGAAATTTCTTATATACTTTGTAGCTAAGTTAGAGGGGATTCTAAAATATGAAACACATACATAAAAATAGTCAGGGATATAAGTTGAATAGAGTCCTTATGAGGGAGACATAATCTTGCCCATCAGCTCTTGCTATCCATATGATAGTACTAACCACTTAAAGTGTAGTAACTGAGAGATCAAATCCTAACAATGCAAATGGATAATCTCTAAGAAATTCAGACTCATACAGAGCACTAACTCAACATTGTCAAAACAATTGACTCCAAGTACAAATGTCTGTGCTATCCATCGTATCTATTCTGGGGTTTCTGGGATTATTAATAACTACAATAGCTAACTTCTCAGAAGAGAGAAAAGTATAATAGGGGAAAACAGAACAGTGCAGTACATTTTTAAATTAATACTTATGCATGGATAATGTGATGGTGGACTTCTACGACAATCCAATGAGCAGCTGATCTTGCCTGCCTTAAAGGCTTTTTCCTCTGAGAGAGATAGTAGTCCAATCACTTGGTCTATTTTTGCTCCACCTGCCTTTTCCCAAGAATGTAACTTAGCAAAGCAGCAGGGTCACTGAATGGTGATACACATTTTATTCAACAACTTTGAATGGAGATGCTGCTTTGTAGAGCTTCTATAAGGCCCAAACTGTAATTAAAAGTTCTCAAACTTCCTCAACTGTCTTTAGGAAGAGGGGTTCTTTGTGGGCTGCAATTATAGAATCCATAGCATGCATCATACATTTTGTAGAGTTGACTCCTGGTTGAGGCAGTAGCATAACAAAATCAAATTAATTAGCACACATAAACATTTGTAGTAGGGCCTGGCATATAGTATGCAATAAAAAAAAAACAAAAAACCCTATTTTTAGTGATACCAACCATTTCCTTTTTATCTCAGCCAGGCAAAAATCAACCAGAGAGAATTATCACAACAAAAACAAAAACAGTAGCGATAACAGCAACTGAGTAAAATATGGACAAACTATACCCCCAATAAATTTTAGAGTCAAGAATTAAAATCAGTCTATCTGATCCTAAAGCTCATACATGTAAGCATTTTGCTATTTTGTAGGCAGGACATGCTAAACTTACCAGCTGCTACTCCCAGAAGTTTGAAGAATTTTGCTTCCAGTTAATCAGTAGCTGTTACATGTTATAGACTAAGAGAAGAAAATATAGGAATTCAGGAGACTATGTCATGCATCAAGCTGAGAGAGCAACACTAGCAGCATTTTCTTAAAATACTTCCTCTGCTGGCTGCTCAGAATGCAGAGCCACCCAAATCAGTGGGGTTAAAAAACACAAATCTCTGCTACTGAAAAGGGAGAGAAAAAAGGAAACTTTACAAGAGAACAATAGTGGCAAGATTGTCTCTGCCTACCATCATACTTGATATAAGTAATTCTTCATCACTTATTTTTCCCTAATCCTTATAGGGATACAAATTTAATTTGTACACAAATACATCTAAAACAAGTTTTCAAATTATCCTTTTCTAAAATCCTGAAATATATAGAATTTTAATCAATGCTAATGTAATAAAAATCAGAATATCAATTATGCAATGTTTTTGTTTCGATTAGAGAGTATCATTTAAATATACAAGAGTAAATTCATTGATAGGCTCATGAAGATCCAAAATAAACTTATTTAGGCCATACACACTTGCACACTACGGTTTTTCTAAAACTTTTTCACTATACTTGGTACTGATACCAGTGAAAAATTTCAGTCATTTATAAGGACATTTGTACGTATTTATAAGCCAAATGATACTTACTGTTTCAAACACCATTAGTACAGCCATCTGAGAAGAAATTTATTCTGAGCCCTTTCTAAAATGTTGATAAAACTCAGAAATCACTAATATTCACAGCAATATCAGGAATTATTTTGGGCATTCTACTTATCATCAGTGTTACAGAATTTGTTGTCTTGAGATAGTCATTGACTAGAGACCCATGGTTTGTCCCAAGAAATGGAGAAAACCCTTAGTGTGAAACAAAGTAGAGAGGGATGCACACTGTCTTTGTGGATTAACTGTTATCAGCAATAGGTTCTATAGCAACCACAGTGTCAGCAATCACAATCTTGAGCTAAGTGCTCTTACACCTCCTTTCCCACCATCAGTCCTTACACTTCATCAGCTTTTCAGAGACGGAAACCTCTACAAATAACAAAAATGTGGGAAGCCTTTGACGTAACCTGGAAATGGAAGTAAAGTGCTATAGGCCAAGGTGGAGGCAGGGAAAACCCCAGCAGTACCACATACTGGGAATTGAGATTTTTCACGTCCTCATTCCTGAAGGTCGGGGAACTAGATGATGATGATATGAGGAAATCAAGCATCAGTCCCAAAGAACTGAAGTAATAGAATGAACAAGAGACTTTAGAAATATGACTAATATATTTGCAAATCAATTTGGCCTTAATCTCTCTAACTATGGTGGAAATAGTAGAAACTGAAAGGGAAGTAATACAGTTGCTCTTACTATTGGCAATAGGAGGTCCATTCAAATCAAAATATCAGAGATAAAGAGTGATTTAATTTTCAGCATGATGTGATGGACCAAGTCAGAGCATATCAATTCAGGGCATATCAAAAATTATTGATTATAAGTATAAGAATTTCATTTTAGATATTGTTTTTGTCATTCCTAATATAAGGAAAAAATCAATTCATATGTTGCCAAATTAAAATATCTTAAAGGAAAGACTAGATGAGATAAAAAGAGAATGAATAATATCATTAAGCATAAGTTTCCATTATTGCTTACTATATCACTATTATTAAAAATTCTTATGTTTATTAGTTGATGCTTATTTTGACAGTTAATTTGATCAGCACAAATAAATCTATGTCTAGGTAATATTATTCTCTCTTTTTAAAAGATTTTATTTATTTATTTGAGAGAGAGAAGGAGAGAGCTCAAGCAGGGGGGCAAGGCAGAGGGAGAGGGAGAAGGAGAGTCGGACTCCTGTGCACAGATGGAGGGAAGCACCATCACCAAAAAAAAAAAAGTTTCTTATCTTCTACCACAGCATTAGCTATGAAGAAATAGAGCTAGTCAGTCACACAGCTCTTGAAAGATGCTCCTTTTAGAAGTACCTCTCATCAGGGAAGATTAGTCAGTTTGGTCATGTATTTCAATGGTATGTTTCCCCATACCATTACCATACCATACCATACCTGAAAATTTTATTTCCTTTTAGTACAATATATAAATTCAGTACTAAATGATATGACATAATACCTTCGGTGGTAAAGTATACTGTTTAGAAATAGCATGTATCTTTTCAGTAATGTATGGGAAACATGTCTCTAGCCATCTAAAAACATTTTTGTATGTGTTGTGTGGCCAACTTATACAGTAGATTTGGTTAGCTCATTAAGAAAACTTCTTTATGGATTATATAAATGGTGATTGATGGTGAAATAGCTCTTTCGCTCAGTTTCCTTGAATATGGATATATTTTAAATTTATGCTATTATAATTTATTATCATGATCAAAATACAATGGTATTGTAACAGTGCCAATCTCTAAAACAATTACTTATTATATAGTTCTTTGAGCAAAAAGTAATTTTTAAGTAATGATAAGATTCTCTTTTATGCCTTTAGAATGTGTTACTCAGATAAGGTTACACTAGTTTTTTCACACACATTCAGATTTAAAATAAATGAAACAGAAATTAATATTAGCAACATTTTCTATTAGTATTAGCCAATATGATTGTATGGGATAATGTTCAGTAGCAACAGATGCTTCATAATATCATGATGGTAATTCATTTCTTTGAAATATTTCTTTAAAATATTCCATTATAATCACTTGAGTTATTAATAATTCCTTATTTCTATAATCTCTGAATTTAAGGAGTGAATTGTATCATCTTCATTTGTAAGTTATCTTATGTGTCCCATCCAGCCCTCGCGTTCATAGAACAAGCTGAGAACTAGCAATCTTAGTTTCTTATCCAAGAGTAAGATTGTCACGATAGATAGATAGTTCAATTGATTGTATATCTATCATCATCATTTTTTAAACACAAAATGCTACTGAATTATCATCCTAGAATATAAGCATTTAGTTAGTTTTTTAATCATTAGTTTAAATATTCTAACTAGTGAACTATTTCACATTAATGCTGAAAGGATTGTATTTGTTTTCTTGGTTTTATGGCAGACCTCATTAAGGGGATACTTTGGGTTGATGTTTCTTACTAGATCTATAATGCTAAAGATAGAAACTAACAGAGTATGTCAGACACTGCTTGTCCTTCCTGGTATTTTAGAAAATTTGCCATATTGTTTAGGGAAGTGCCAAGAAAGAGACATGGAAGACATTAATTCATCAGTAAGTCTCCATGCTTTGGGGAATGTTCTTTTAAAGTGTTTTTGTTTACTGGATGTTGTCTACAAAAGTTTTAATTAGTTGTTGGTATAAAACCTACCATAGAGGTTTTTAGAGGCTTTAGAAAAATAAAGAAAGAGAGCAAGAGAAAGAAAGACAGAAAGACAGATAGATAGGTCAGCTACTTAGTTCTCTCCACACTGTTCCCTCTATACACATGAGATAAAAATAGTCATTCACTGTCCTGTGATTTTCACTCTCCTAGAGTTAGAAAACTCTTTTCCAATTTTAGCAATTTCATCACTTATATGTGTCCATTAAGTTTGCTTGAAAGTTCTAGATAATGATAACAAACTACTACTTTTAGAATCAATGTGAAAAATTCTAGTAAGACCAGGTGTATTTAAAAAATATTTAAAAAAATATATATTTTATGATAATCCTGTCTTTACCGCTTAACCTCAGCTAGAAAAAATGCCAGCTGTGTTAATGCAGGCAGCTCCTGATCTGCCCTGCCTGTGGCAAGAACTAAGTGGACCATCAGCTTTCACCCAGGATTAGTCACAGTGTCATATTGAGTACTTTGGTTAGTGAGTCGTGTACGTTCTAGACAAAAATAAAAGTCTTGGCTCTTTTCTGTTTACTCATATAAGGCTTTTGTGTTTGTTTTATTATCTTATACTTGAATTTGTTGCTAGCAAAATATATTTCCATTTTTAATTTTTATTTGCTTTACTGTGTGATCTAAATATAACATCTAGTTTTCACTGTTCTTCATATTCAGGTTGCTGAATTCTCACGGTGTACTTTAAAAAATGGTTGTGAGTCCCCTGTGAATAAGCATGACCATATTGCTGTCCACTGCAAGTGAGGTTTTATCTTGTAGTAGTTGAGTATTGGAGTCTGCCCAAACCAAGCTTAAATTCAACTTCCTTAAGTAGCCTTGAGTGTAAGCTATCTACACAAGGAGAACCCTACCGTTAAGTCATTTTATCAAACTCTCCTGTCTAGGCAAGCTTTATTCTCAAATCTCAAGCTTTATTCTAGGCAAGCTTTATTAGCAAATTAAAATCCTAAAATGTCTAGATATACCTATAAGAATTATAGCTATTTACCTGGAAAGTAAATGATTGAATGTAAACATTCTTACAAAATGACTTTTTTTACCATTGATTTCAAGTTGTAAACTTACGTATCTCAGACCAAGTAATATAGATAGGTTTGATAAATGAATAAGTTTTACTATTAATTGCAATGTTTTATAGTTCCCCTTACTGTTTCACATATATGCCTCCCCCTGCTGTCAGGTCATATGTGTCCTGAGGACATATCCCATGTCTTATATCTGGTTAGTTGGTGAAAATGATGCGACTGTGCATTAATTTAGTTCAAAACTCTTTATTCCTTTTGTCTTCTCATTTTCTAGTATGGTGTTTGGCATATCATGTGGTGGAGGTTCAATAAATGTTTGCTCAGTGCATATTAAATAATTGTTGCATTATTTTAAAAGGGAATCATTTGCAGTAGAGGAGTAAATTTAATTTACAAACTCATAAAAGATAAACTTCCCATAAGTGAATGAAATTTATAAGAAGTTCTAATGAAGTTAAAAGATCAAAAGTATTATCATTTACAATGAATCTGCAAAGAATAAAGCTGAAATACCTGCTAGAGAAATAGAAATTATCTATAATTTTCTTCTAATATATATTTAAAATTATTTTAACTTTAAAATACTTTGAAGATAATTCATTTCTCTGTTTAATATAATTTAGCAATGAATTTTTTATTTTTAATATTTCTATAACTCTGTTCTGCAAAGCATGCTTTGAATTACAAGTGATTTCTAAAATATAATGCCGATGTCTTTGTTCTTTTATATTAGCTTTCCTAATACCTTCAAATTATATAAATTTATGTAAAAGTCATATAAAATTAAGTCATATTATTTAACATAGTGATTACTTTTATGTTTTTAATTATATAATGAGTAGTAATCCTATAGAATCAATATATTATGAGGGTTATTATAATACAATTTAAAATTGAGGTGAAATCAGCTATTTATGCCTAATATACAATTAAAGAATTTGACAAAACTAATTAATAACAGTCAGATTTTCATACTTGAGTAACATGGATAATAATCAAGATTCTCCATTTCAGTCTTGAATATAGAAATGGCCTAGTAGTTATTTGGCTCTTTCCTCTTTGAAGACAAGACAAAAAGTTTACCATGCTAATTCATATATACATATACAATTTCATTTGATTATCACATCAGTTTGTATGCTGGACATGCATAGGAGTTATGTTTTATTTTATAGCTGAGATAAGAAATATCTCTTGGTATAGGAACAGATAAATTTTGGTTATCTTTATATTAATTCCAAAAAACTTTATTTAGTGTCTTAATATATTTACAGTCCATTAATGAGAGTGAAATTATGTATTACATTTAACAATGATATTTACAGATGAGCAGTACGAGTTTGGGTCAATTCATTTCCATTGGATAGTATGCTACTCTGCCTATGTGGGACTGGAAGAAATTACCTTAGCCTTGCTAATAATTTTAAATTTACTTGACGAGATACATGTTGAGTACAGTAACTTATGCATAATAGGTGATCTACAAGTGTGTGATACTATTAGAAAATTGAGTTCTTGATATTCTGAAATGATTTGTATATTCCAAACAGTGGAGAGTATTGATTACTGATTACCAGGGTAACAAAATGCCATATAATTGTTATTCCAACACATGTAGTAAATTAAATTACTTCCAAGGACGCTGACGCTGAAATCCACGAAGTTATAATAATATGGAAGAAAAAGGAAAATATTCCCTTTACCTTCCATTCTCATTCCAACCATCACCATTTAGCCCTTGATTTAAATATTCCCTTTATTCTATATATAGAACTAACTACAGACTGTTTAGAGTAGCATAATGAGATGTGAATGAGTCCGTATAGAATAAATAGTATAATAGGCAAATAATGGGTGCGTTATCTGTGAGGAAAGTGTTGACAGGTGGTCTGTGACTCCACCATTAGCTTTAGGAAAATCTTTGATTAAATAATTCTTACAAATAACTCCAATAGATTTATAAGAATATGTTAGGTCTGAGAAAAATGCTTTGTACCAAAAAGGAACATGTAGCTTATTTGTGACTGCTTATTGAAAATGCAGAAATTGATAAGTTACTGATAACAAATGATATTGAGCTGCAGTAGAAAATAGGTACTATTCACACACTTCTGAGGAAAGGTAAAAATTCAAGGGATGCTGAAGTTTATTATTTTCCTGAGCTAGAGATGGTCTGCACCCTACAAGCTTTGTGACTTGTAACCTTACCCATGCCTTGTACAAAGTGGAGGACATTAGAAGATGTGCCTGAGAGTCACCAGAATTTTGCGATGCTCTTGCTACTCTTGTGGTTACTTATTTTAATTCCTCTGAAAAGTTAGATAAACTTGTCTGATGTAAAACTTACTGTGTCTAATGCATCTAATCTTCAATTTCAAACTGAAGCTATTATTGCTGATAGATCAGAGTGTTCAGTACATCATCATGCAAATTCTCCTCAGTATTATAGTTATCTAGAATATTTCTTTGTCCAGTTAAAGTATTACAGAGATTTGTAAATATGGGAGTGTGTAGTCTGGTTTACAATTTATAAAAACTGAAATAATCAGTAATTCACAATGCATTTGCAAGAATGGTTTTCAATAAGCTAGATATTAGACAATGAAGTACAGAGTATCCCTAAAAACTGGTAAACAAGTTTAGCCCTATCAATGCTGAGCTTCCTACCTTGAGATTGACTTTAGGTGACATGTGAGGATGGCACACAGGCAAATCCCTACATACTCCTTGACTGAAGAGGCAGAGCTGAGACTCTGTGGATACCAAAGTGTCTAAGGTTTTCTGGACAGAGAACTGGAGAGCAGAGAGGGAATGCAGTAATGCAGAAGAGGGCTCTCAAATATTCAGGTAATTACATATTGACACATGAGTATAAAGCATGCTTAAGAACTATGAGTTAACAGTTCCTGGATGTCGCACAGATCTAAGAAAAATACCTGTTCCCAATAATTTAAATAGAAAGCCTCAAAAAAAAAAAAAAAA
>CM052889.1:37396617-37423572 GCA_028534135.1 Potos flavus
ATTCCTTAAGAAATTAAAAATAGAGCTACCCTATGACCCTGCCATTGCACTACTGGGTATTTAGCCCAAAGATACAGATGTAGTGAAAAGAAGGGCCATATGTACCCCAATGTTCATAGCAGCAATGTCCACAATCGCCAAACTTTGGAAAGAGCCAAGATGCCCTTCAACAGACGAATGGATAAAAAAGATATAGTCCATACATAATGGACTATTATACCTCTATCAGAAAGGATGAATATCCAACTTTTGTATCAACATGGACAGGACTGGAGGAAATTATGCTGAGTGAAATAAGTCAAGCAGAGAGAGTCAATTATCATATGGTTTCACTTGTGGAGCATAAGGAATAACATGGAGGACATTAGGAAAAGGAAAGGAAAAGTGAATTGGGGGAAATCGGAGGGGGAGATGAACCATGAGAGACTGTGGACTCTGAGAAACTGAGGATTTTGGAAGGGAGGGGGGTGGGGGGTTAGGTGAGCCTGGTGGTGGGTATTAAGGAGGGCACGTATTGCATGGAGCGCTGGGTGTGGTGCATAAACAATGAATCTTGGAACACTGAACAAATAAAATAAAATTTAAAAAATAACAGTATTAAAGTTGAAATTCTCTTACCATTACCCTAAGACTCTGATTTTTATATGTTTTAGCCATTTGGTGTTAACAAAACTGAATATAGATGTAAAATGGAAAAACGTTCTGGCCCAGATGATAGGTTAGTTTCTCCAAAAAGACTAAAATATAGTTTTCTGTAATGATGACTCTATCTTATTTAGAATTTAGCAACCTCCAGTACCCATACATGAGGACCCTATAATAATTAAATGACTTTATTTCTTTTTTTTTATATAAATGACTTTATTTCTTAATATTATTGCACTAATATTTGATTTAATTCTACTTATACATAATAGGCTTTCCCATTTTGAGATATTTTTACACAGACTAAAATATGTCCATCATCAAACTAAAAGGGACCAATTAAATACTATATTGTGGGGCTAGAACCCAGGACTAGAACTGTAAACTCTTATGATACAGAAATATTGACAAACTTGATATACTGGGACAGTTACAGAAACACATAATTCAGATGCAAACAGATTGAATCAGAACATAATACAAGGTATAGCAATCAGAACAAAATTAGAAGGTCTTTGAGAGAGAATATGGAATTGGATAGCTTGGAATAAAAACTTTTTCCAAAAAAATATAGCTAACGAATAGTCACAAACCCTCACCTTTATAAAAATAGGACAAATAATTACAGGACATATTTATTAGTACTGAACTATAGTATTGTACCTACTTATGGGAACAGTTGGATATTGGGCATCATACTATCCTATGGAGAGATTAAAGATGATGTAAGAAGGTTTATGATATTTATAGAGGAACTAAAAATGTAATTTACAGATTGAAACTGTTGAAAAACCAACCCAACATAATTTTCCTTTAGGATATATGCTTTTTCCTATAAAGATATGGGACAAATATGTTAGATGAATGCTTGACATACAAAGCGATTTAACTGACTGCAATTAAAATGTTAATTTTGACACTGATGGATATAAGAAATGACCAATTGGCTGGATTTGTCCCTAAGGTTTAGAATGAACTAAAATTTGCTTCTAACAGTTTAATTTTTCTACATGTACCTTCAATAAGCATCCTATAATTCACTTCAGTAATGGATAATGGGTTTGGTGTGGCATGTCTTTCTATATCGGAAATTATTTGGGAAAATGGGACTATTTCTGTTGGCCCTGATTTAATCTGTAAGAATAAAAAAAAAAAACCTTGCACAATTGATGAATATTTATAAAATATATTGAGCCATGCAAGAAAAATTGTGAATCAAATATGTAGGCTATCTATGTTGACTAGACTATGTTAATTATGCATTAGGTATATTGAGAGATTTAATTAAGAAAATCTAAAATGAGAAAGAATAACTTGTAAAGCACTTAGAAAAATAAGCTACTAATCAACTATTTGTAAAGCTGTATATATGATGAATGAGAATTCTTACATCTAGCTAATCAAGAATCTGCTTTAAATATGTATATTATTTATGTTTTCAAAGGATGTTCACCTGAAACTAATATTCTTTTTAAATTTTTATTCTGTATTATCGTATTATTTATCATCACTTTATTATGTATACTGCTTTAGAATTGTTGGGTATAGAAAATTAAGAACAGTTCAAAGAGAACTCAACAGTGCAATATAAATTTATTCCCTTTTTATAAGGGAAAATAACTGTGTGTAAAATAATTTAATCTAACCTTACTAAGGAATGATGAACGATGTGACAAATTGTATGTAGTAAACACACAGGGTCATCCATAGGAGGTACTGACAAAGAATTAATGTTGAATACAAGGTACAGAGTAAGCCTGGTAACGAATTGTGAAAAACAGGACATCAAAATAAGCTCAATGTAACTAATAACATAAATGGAATACCTGTTGATTGTTTCCTAAAAGCAGGATGATGTAAAGCAATTTAGCTTTGTAGCCAATGGCTGGCCATATTAGTTTTCTTTTGTAACAAAGTATCACAGAAGTGGTGGCTTAGAACAGTAGATATGACTGTCTCACAGGTTTGGAGGCTGGAATTCTGAGATTAAGGTGTCAGTTGGTTTGGTTCTTCCAGAAGACTGTGAGGAAGAATCTGTTTCATGCCTCTTTCCTAGTTTCTGGTGGTTTACTGGCAATCTTTGCCCTTCTTTGGCTTATAGACGTATCAACTGGATTTCTTCTTCAGCTTCTCATGGCACTTTCCCTGTGTGCCTATCTGTCTCTGTGTCCAAATTTCTCCATTTTATAAGGATACGGTCATGCTAGATTAGGTAAATCCTAATTACATAATCTTAACTTGATCATCTGCAAGAACCTTACTTCCAAATAAGATCACCTTAACAGGTACTGGGTATTAGGACTTCAACATCTTTTTTTTTTTTTTTTTTTTTTTTTTTTTTTAGGACTTCAACATCTTTTGGAGGGTCAGAATTCAGTTCATGACTGGCTAACAGCCCACCTTTAGAATATTTACTTTGCACAATAATTAAATTAGTTAATTCTTCATTAATTGGTATGTTCCTTTGGGTATTGATTTTGTTATGTTTTTTAATATGATTTGGAATATTTTAATATCCTCCACATGTCTACCTAACACGTTCAGTCTTTTCTCTAGTTTCTTAAACCTATGACGTATTTTTAATAACCATTTCAATGTCCTTTTTTACTCTATTATTTTTGTCATTGATGGGTCAGGTTTTTTTTTTTTTTAAGGTCTTTATTTGAGAGAGAGATTGAGAGATCAAGAGAGAGAGAGGGCAAATAGAGGGAGAGGCAGAGGGAGAAGCAGACTCTCCATTGAGCAGGGAGCAGGAACCTGGGATCATGACCTGAGCCAAAGGCAGAGGCATAACTGACTGAGCCACTCAGGCACCCCCATTGCTGGGTCCGTTTTGATAGATTATTTTTTTTCTAAATATGAGTCGTGATTTCCAGTTTCTTTTTGTGACCAGTAATTTTTGATTGGATGCAAAGCAGTATCAAATTTGCCTTGTTGAATCCTGGATACTTTTGTACTCCTATAAATATTCTTGAACTTTCTCTGGCATGTAGTAAGCTATGTGGAAACAGTGATAGGACCTTGGTTCTACGTTTGTTAGGTGAAATGAGTGAAGGCTTCAATGTAGGCTAATTTCTCCCATTAATAAAGTAACTCCCTCTTTAGTAATCTACCTGAAGTCCTTGAAGTTATGAAGTATTCCATTCTGCTGGTGGTAACAGAAACTATCCCTGGCCTTTGATATTTCCAGGAAGTTCTCCCCCTGGTCATTGTGTGTTTTTCCTGCTCTTGAGTTATTTTCTAACATGTATATAATAGTACTGAGCTGAATTGGAGGAGCCACCTTCTGCAGATTCTGAGAATTTTCTACTTCCCACTGATCTGCTATGAAAACTCCAGCCATTTTGCCTCACTGAACACTGAGCTCTTTATCCTCATCCTAGGGAGAACACTGGGTTCTGCCTGCATTTCATCTTTTTGCACTGTTACCTGGACACTCTCTCTCTAGGCAGTAAGTTGGGCTAATCAGAAAGCTCATCTAATTTTGTCCCTCTCTCTAAGGAGACATTCCTATTTATTGTCGTATGCTTAAGGTCTTCAAAACCATTCTTTCATATATTTAGTCAGAGTTTCCCCATGTTTGAGGGCCTGGTTTGCTTCACTGTTACTTCATTATTGCTGCAAGTGTAAGCTGAGTTTTGCAGGATTTTCTTACATCTTTTTTTTTTTTCTTTTTTCTTTTAACATTATACCATAACATTTTACCGCCTACCACATAGCCTAGTACCACATTCCACCTCTAGATATTTATTCAAAAGCAATGGAAACATATGTCCATATGAAACTATGCAAATTTATTACACAAATGTTCTTAGCTATATTCACAATGCCCCAAACTGGAAAACTACATGTATACACATATATATACATACATAAACATACATATATATGTATATACAATGGAATACTATTTAATAAAAAAGAATGAACTAGTGCTGCACACTACAATATGGATGAATCTCAAAATTATTATGCCAAATTAAAAAAACTAGATAAGTATATATATTCTATTGCTCTACTTATATAAAATCTTTATTTATTTATATTTATATAAACCAGATTGCCAGAGATTATAAACTAATCTATAGTGAAAGAAAGCAGATTAGCACTTGCCTGAAAATAGAGATGGTGTTGAGAGGACCAAAGGGAGGGAGTACAATATAGGACACAGGAAACTGTTGTTTAATATCTTGTTTATGGTAATGTTTCACAGGTGTATTCTTGCATCACAAACATATCAAGTTATACTCTTTACGTGCAGTAAAGTTATTTATGTCATTTATAGCTCAACAAAGCAGTTAAAAAATTAATAACCGAAAAAGTACATAATCATGAAATTAAAAAAATTAAAAGTAGATATTTTTATTAAAAATACTAGGAGTTTGATGCAGAAATATATTATCAATTTTTAAATCCTTCTTTTAGTGATTTTACATTTTCTATTTATTTATATTTTGTTTATATATATTCATTTATTTATCATTTATTATATTTACTTAGTGATGATTTTATCTATCCTTCATGTACAAACACACTTGGTACATTTCAGAAAAGCATACTTGGTTTTATTATCTATACTTATTTATTGTGTATTTTCAAGAGCTTTTGATTTTAACATTTAAAAATATATATGTCTATGTATGCATTCTATATAATGGTGTTTGCATTGAATATTGAAAGTTGAAACCCAAACTTCTTCAAGGGACAGTATTCCAGTGATTGCAGATATAATGTTTTTTCAGTATAAAATAAAATATTTTCAAATAAAAATTGTAAAAAATAGGAATAATACCATTAGCATTCATGTTGAATTCAAAATATTCAATAATATATTATCTTATTGGAGTTCCATTACCATCTCACCAGTTAGTACACAAATATATTTTTAAATGTTGCTTCAGTGAAGTTAGTAATATTTGTGAATGTGAAAAACCAAGTTAAGCGTTATAATACAGCGAAGATCAATACCATATTACCATTTCTGGGAAAATGGCTCTGCTAACAAAAAAGCTTTCAAGAAGTTATTTTGCAATACTTTTTAACAGGGCAATATTTTTCCCATTATTATAAGGTTATTGATGATGAGATGTCAAAAGTAGTCATCATTCTATGTCCCGACAATGAACTGAACAAAACATTATTAAAAATCAAGCATAGAATGGCAGTTATTCTGAAATATTTCTTTAAAAAAATTCTCTTTACTCTTCCTAAAACCATCTCTCTCTCTCTCTCTTTCTCTCTCTCTCTCTCTCTCTCACACACACACACACACGCACATACACACACAGAGTAACTTATTCCACCAACTAAGGGGTGCAATAATTCCTCCTAGAAAGACAGAATGAATGCTTAATTTATCCTATTTTACTATGAATTTTCAGCACAATGGATTATTTTAATAGTCACCTCTAATGATAGCATTTAAGTGATTTTTTTCACATCTTTTAGAAGGATTCATGAGTTATTTTTCAAAATATTACAATTAGTTATGATCCTTTCTATTTTTATTTCAGGTGATCTCAGATTTAGCTAGTGGAATCCCTTCAAGCTAGCTCATAGATACTTGCCCAAATTTTCTTATTATTTGTGTTCTTTTTTATTTCAGTTCTTACAAAATACATCTGCTAGTGATGTGCAATAAGTCATGTCTCCAAAGAGTTTTCTAGTTTTCTTTAGTGAAACTAAGATGTTTATATTAGTATGACTATTACTATGAGAGTGTTATTACTTCTTACCAATTTCAGTATAGCCATACATATGGATAAAGGTGTGGGTGTGGCTATGGATATACACATACAGATATGTGGATATGGATAAAACATATTTACATTTATATTAAAATAAACAATTGTATATATATGCCAAATATGAATGAAATCTATTTTATCTCCATCCACTGAAATGTAATACAAATTTATGCATTGACACCAATAAAAAAGATATACTGTATGTTGATACTCTGCCCCTAGATTTTTTTCATGAAGCAATATATCCTTAAAATCATTCCATAATAGTATATAGAGACTTTGCTCATTTTTTTTAGAAATGCATCCAATTTTATTGTGTGGATATTCCTCAGTATTCCATCATCCTCTATTGATAGGCATAGATAATTTCCAAATTGCTAACATTAAAAATAATGCCACTATGAATAACTTTCACATACATTGTTTTGTTTTTTGTTAAGGCATTTGCTTAGATTTCTAGAATTGGCAAATGCATATCTAACTTAATAATATGTTGACAAGTCAACTTACATAGCATTGTGCCATTCTGCACATTAGCCAGCAATGTCTGGCTATTAGCTGGTAATGTCATCACTATAAAAACATATAAATGTTTTTAATATTGTCTTGCTAATAGTTTATGCATTGAAACTTTAGATATATTCCTCATCTATTATTTGAAAATTGATAGTTCAGCTTGCTTTTTACATGGAGTATGTTAGGATATGTATATTTTCATATGTTTAAGGGCTATTTGCAAAAGTTAAATATATTAAAAGAATAGAGTCCTATATGGAAGAAAAATATGAAAAACATTTTCTGTAAATTATTAGAAAATGATAATAATGCTCAAGCTATTGAAAAGTAACATTTTGGATCACCTGAGTGGCTCAGTTCATTAAGGATCAGACTCAGGGTCATGAGATCAAGCCCCATGTAGGGCTTCATGCTTAGCAGGGAGTGTGCTTGAGAATCTCTCCCTCGATCCTCCCTTTGCCCCTCATCCCACTTGCACACTCTCTCTCTCTGTCTAAAATAAGTAAATAATTTTTTTTTTAAAGTAGCACTTTGGGGTGCCTGGGTCATTCAGTCATTACAGTGTCAGCCTTTGGCTCAGGTCATGATCTCAGGGTCCTGGGATCTAGCCCCAAGTCAAGCTCTCTGCACAGTGGGGAGTCTGCTTCTCCCTCTCCTTCTCCCTCTGCCCCTTCCCCTGCTCATGCTCATGTTCTCTCTCTCTCTCAAATAAAATCTTTTAAAAAAATAACATTTTTATCATAATTATGTAATTTATTTTTAGGCCATTTATTTTAAGAGCTCTTGAAATTTATTATAGGAAGATACTTTAGAGATGATCTCATTCAGGAATCTCAATACTATTTGCCCATAAGAGTCACCATCAAAATTTTAAGAAATACCATTGTGAGGGACTTACCACAGAAAATGTTCATGAGACACTTTTGGAGTGGAATCATGGTATGCATCAGTAGTCTTTAAAAAATAGCCAGGTGATTGTAATGTGCAAGGAGGGTTGAGAACCATTGATCAAATGTCCACATTTTACAGCTAAATCAGCTTGTTTAAGGACAGTTTTTGAAATTGAGATGTCATTAATGTCTAATAAAATACATATTTCTAAGTGTAGGGTTTGATGAGTTTTGAAAAATTTATGTCTATGTAGCCATAACTTCAATCAAAATATAGAATGTTTCCATCACCCCAGGAATTCCATTATCTCTTCCCTGTCAATCTCTCTACTTCTATGCAACAACTATAACTAAAAAGCTTTATAAATGGAGTCATACAGTCTGTACTTTTACTTTTCTTCCTCTTCTTTATCTGGCTTTTTTCATACAGTGTCTCTGGGATTTACCCAACGTGTTTTGTATGGTTTATTCCTTTTTTTGCTGAATAATTACTTCAAAAATATACCATAATTTGTTTATTCTTTCTCTTGCCAGTGAATGTTTGGGTTATTTCTAGCATTTGGCTATTATGAATAAAGTCACTATCAACATTCTCATATAGGTCTTTTTGGATACATATACAATTTTAATTCTCTTGGGTGGGATAGCTAAGTCTTTAATGTTTACATATATGAAGTTAAATGAATGTTTATTGTTATATGAAATTGCCAAACATAATTAGAAAGTAGTTGTATCATTTACAAATCTAATCGCAATGTATGCAAATTTTGACTGTTTTGCATCCTTGTCAACTTTTAGTTTTGTGCATTTTTTAATTTTAACCGTTATGAAGGATAAGAAGCTGTACCTCATTCAGGTATATTTTGCAATCCCTGAAGATTAGTAATGTTGAACATCTTTTAATGTTTAAATTGACCACATCTTATGATATGCTGTTTTTTGATGAGTTTATAGTTTAATTTTGAGAAATTCAATTTTGATGAATTAATTTTGAGAAATTCAATTTGGTAAATGAATTCAAGTATTTTTTTATATTTAGTGCTTTTTAAAATATTTTTTAAATTTTGAAATAATTACAGAATATTTCACAGAAAGTTGGCTAATTTTGTAGAGTGGTCCCATGAATTCTTCACATATTTTCCTCAAATGAATATCTTGTGTTATTATACTACAACAGAAAACCCCACAAAATTGCTACTGATACAGTCCAAATAGTATTAAGATTTCACTGCTTTTCACATACTCAGTGTGTGTGTGTGAGTGTGTGTGTGTGTCTAGGACAATGGAATTTTATCATGTCTGTAGATTCATGTAACCACCACCACAATCAAGACACAGAGGCTTCTGCATACTCTTACTTTGGGGGCACCAGTTACCATCACCCTCCCCTAAGGCCTGTTTTCTATCTCTGTATAATGTGTGATTTATATGACTGAATCTTTTTACTCTGTAATTTTCTTGAGATCCATGTAAGTTGTTATACGTATCACTAGTTTGTTTCTTTGATAAATAGAATTCCATGATAGGAATGTATCACAGTTTAGCCATTCACCCAATTAAGGACATTTAACATGTTTTTAGTCTGGGACAATTATGGATAAAGCTGCTATGAATATTTGTGCATATGTTTTTGTATGAATATAAGTCTTCATTTCTCTAGGATAAATGCCAAAGAATGAAATTACTGGACTGTGTGTGGATTGCCATGTTCAGTTTTATAAGAAATTGAAGACTGTTTTCCAGAGTTACTGTATCATTTCAAATTCCCACCAGCAATGTACGAATGCATTTAGTGTATTTTATGTCTTATCAGAGAAATCTTTCCTTACCACAGGTTTGAGATAATTTCTGTTTTTTTGTTTTTTTGTTTTTTTTCTTGGAGCTTTAGAATTTTAACTTTTACATTTAGGTATATGACAAACTTCATATTAATTTTTGTTTGTGGTGTGAGTTTGAGGTAGTGCTTCATACTTTAGACTTAATTATCTAGTATCTCTGGTTGAAAACCTTTTTCTTTCTCCATTGAACTGCCTGTATAGGTGACAATATACTTTTGGACTCACTATGTTCTATTGATATATATATGCCTATCCTCATAGCAGCACGTTTATTGATTATAATAGATTTATACTAATTTGTTAAAACAGGTACTATAAGTACTCCAGTTTTAATTTTTTAAAATATTGCATGTGATATTCCAGTTTACATAAAAATTAAACAACAACAGCAGTATGCTGTTTTAAAAAATAGTCTGTTATTTTCCCTGGGGCAAATAATACATTATGTGTTAATTAAAAAATAAAATAAATAAAAAGATAAAAAAAAGTAAAAAAAAATAGTCTGTTATTTTATTGAGATTTCACAAATCTATAGATGGAAAAAATATGTCATAAAAATATTGAGCTTTTTATTCCATTATCATTGTATATGTCTCTAATTAGGTCCTTTTATTGTCTCAACAATGCTTTGTACTTTAAAATTATAGATCTGGGGCACCTGGGTGGCTCAGTTGGTTAAGCGACTGCCTTTGGCTCAGGTCATGATCCTTGAGTCCCAGGATCTAGTCCGCATTGAGTTCCCTGCTCAGCAGGGAGTCTGCTTCTCCCTCTACCTGCCCCTCCCCCTTCTTATGCTTTCTCTCTTTCTCTCATTCTCTCTCTCTCAAATAAATAAAAAATCTTAAAAAATAAAATATAATTATAGATCTTACACATTCCTAATAAATCTATCCTTATGTATTTTAATACTCCATACTTATGCATTTTAATAATCCTTACTGAGGTATAATTGACACATAATACATTGCATGTGTTTAAAGGCTATCCTGAACTAAGCTTAAACACACACGAATTTGTCTGTACAATCAATATAATGAACATATCAGTCACCTCTACAAGTTTTCTTACATGTCTGTATCTCATGCCCCATCCCCAGGCAATGACTAATTTTTTTGTCACTGTGCATTAATTAGTAAACATTTTTTTTTACTGATACAGAAACCAAATCACACAATGTGTATTTTTAAAATATTTTTCATACAAAAATATTTTTAAATATTTTTTCATATAAAAAAAGGACTTATATTCATACAAAAGCATATACAAAAATTGTTGTCGAGTAATATTCAACTGCATGACTATACCATAGTTTATTTATCCTTATTATTACTGAGAAACATTTGGATTATTTCCAGTATTTGACTATTACCATATAACTTCTATGATAATTTGTGTACAGGTATGCTTTCATTTTCTTGATAAATATATGATATACGCTTTCATTTTATTGGTTAATTAATTAGGAGTGGAATGGCTTCATTACGTAATGTGTAGGGGGAAATTATTCAATATTTTGTCACTAAGTATGTTAGCTGATATTTTTTAAAGATTATCAAATTTGGAAAGTTCCTTTTGTTCCTAGTTTTCAGAGAATTCTCTCTATTCTACTGATTATAAGAGAAAGATACATCTACATAAAATTGTATTTGTTTCTCCTATGTGTTCTGATATTTTTTGCTTCAGATATTCTGAATCTCTGTAATTAGTTGTATACAAATTTAGGTCTATGATGTCTCTTTGAAATATTGACCCTTTAATGATTATAAAATATACTTTTCATTACTAATAATACTCCTTTTCTATTTTACCTTATATACTCCTATGTTACCTATATGCCTTTTCTACATATTTATATTTTTATATTCTATATTTCTATATTACCTATATACTCCTTTTCTATAGTACCTTATATTAATATAGGCATGCTATTTTTCTTACACATAATATTTGTTTGGAACATAATTTTCCATTATTTGATTTTCAACATGTCTACATCCCTATATTAAAAATGCCTATATTTAAAAAGTAGTTAGCATCATATTTTTAAGTCAAACTTACTTGTTCTATCTCAAAAAATAGAATGACTTTTTGGGGGGTGTTGTCCATTTAAATTATTTGACGTGAATGAGTTTGTTGACCATCTTGCTAATTGTTTCCTATATTTCTTTTATTGTTTAATACTTTTTTGTCTATCTTCTTTTAGTCAATCTAATATATTTTACTATTCCATTCTTTTTTGTTTACTGGTTTTAGGCTTTATCTCTTTGAGCTGTTTTTCAATAGTTGATCAAGATAATGTACTATACATTCTTACTGTGATCTTGAGTAAATTTTATACAACTTTAAATAATTTATATCATGTAGTGGCATGTAGTTTGCTTTTATTTATAATCCCAGCTGTAGTTTGTGCTATTTTTGTGAAATATTTCACTTCTAGAAATTCTAGAAACCCTGCAGCGTATTATTATATTTTTGCTTTTCAAAAACTAAATTGACTACAAAATGATTTAATAAAAGATAGAAACAATTCTATTTAAGAAATTTTTCACATGTGTACTATTTTCAGTAGTATTTCTTTCATGCTATAGATCTGAATTTACATATAGCCTTATTCCTATTAAGCATAAAATATTTTCTCTGTCATTTTTGGACTGGCTTCTCAGAATTCACTTATTTGACATAGACTATCTTTGATTCAGAAAGATAATTTCATTGTTTGTAGAAATCTGTATTGACGTTTTGTTCTTTTTTTCAGCACACTAAAAAATGTTGTTTCATTGTCTTCTACATTCTATTTTTTGTGACAAAAAGTTAGCCATCAATGTTAATTTTAATCTGTTGTGTATAATCCTTTTTTTTTTCTCTAGCTGCTTCTAATATTTTCTTTCCATCTTTGTTTTTCATCATTTTAAACATGATATTCTGGGTATGCTTTTTTATATTTATTCTGCTATGGTATGCTATATAATTTCTGCACACATAGTTGGATTTTTTGTTTCTCTTAATAAAATTTTGAAAAATGCTGGCCCACAATTTTCAAATGTTTTTCTGCCCCATTTTCATTTTCTTCTCTTTCTGGGACTTGGATACGCATGTGTTAGACTACTTTATATTGTTGGACAGGTCTTTTAAGGCTTCTTTCATTTTTTTCAAACTTTTTTTTTTTGTGCTTCCATTTGGACAATTCCTATTGATTTGTCTTTATTCCTATTGATCTTTTCTTTTATTGTGTTTACCGTACTGTTTATCCTGTTCACCAACGTATGGTATGAGTCTGTATGTATGTGTGTATTTGGTATTATATTTTTCACTTCTAAGATTTCTGTTATATATTTTCATGAAAATACCCACACATCTCCTAAAATATCCCATCTGCTGATTCATTTCAATTTTTCCTTGTAGATTTTCTAACATATTTATCATAGTAATTTAAATTTATTTCCTATTAATTATAATACCTTGGTTAGTTACTTTGGACTTGTTTATATAGAGTCTGTAGCTCTTTATGTAGATCACATTTTCCTGTAATTTCATATGCCTATTAATTTTTTATTTCAAACTGGAAATTGTCAATCATACATTGTAGGGAAAGTCTGAAGTCTTCAATCTTCTAAGAAGTTTTAAATTTTGCTCCAGTAAGCAGATAAACTACTGTAAGATCATCTTGATGTTATGGATGATTGTTTTATCACTTAATGTGGAGAATTGTCCTTTGTTATGGAATCTGAGTCTAATTTCTAACATGTGGCCTTTCTTTAGTTTTATTCACAAGTCTGAGGTGTTTACCAAGTTCCTCTAACTTGGCAGGACTACAGCTGTAAATGCCGTATCCCCAGTGGCAGGCAGTTGAAGTCTCTGCTGAGAATTTTTAGTCTTCTGTCTGTAGTATTTCCCTGGGCTGCCTGGAGTCTTTCCCCATAAAATTGCAGGTCTGGTATGGAGCAAGCATGTGTGGTATGTTTCTAATCGAATCTGGGACTCCTAACTTTGTGGCTTCATACTTTTCAATTGCTTTTGCTGTCTCAAACTGTAATCTCTGACTCCTCAGTCCTAAGTCTTTCTGTTTCTGTGAGGCTCAAACTTTCTGTTTGAGCCTCACCTCCGAAACATCCTGAAAATAGAACAGTACTTTCAGAAACAAAGCTGAATGAATGTGGATTTCACCTATCATGTTTACCTTTTCTCAAAGGTCATATTCCCTTCAGACTCTGCTACCTTCAAACAGTTTCGGTTTTTGTTTCTGAGTTTATAATTGTTATCAGCAGAGAGAGAGGCTACTCCAGTAACAGTTTTTCTACCATAATATAAACTGGGATGCAAAACCATCCTTATTAACTATATTACTACTCATTTTTTGACACGCAACATTTTAAACTCTCAAGAATACCCCCTGACTAGATGATTTAAAGTTTATAATGGTGGAAGGAAAAAAAACTCTACACATTTTCTGAAACAAACAAACAGACAAACAAAAACCATATATATGTCCTGGCTATTATTTTCCTGAAAACTGAGATCATCTTACTGTTGACAGCTATAACAAGAATAAAGTAATAGTCTTAGTTGTTCTCTCACCAGAGAAGATATACAAGTTTGTGGATCCCATCACACTAGCATACTGGGTGCTCTGCAGAACACTCTGACGGCACCTGGGAAAATGGCCGAATTTCAGAGAACTGCTCCCTAGTGGGGACGTCAGTATAGAGCACAGTAGAATAGAGATTAGGGGTCTTCCCTGTTTCTTCTTCCTCTGCCCCAAACTCTCTGTAAAGACTGCTTTATTCATGTGTGATTCTGGAAGAGTATACTTAGGGAAACCCAAGTGATGACTGAGGTTAAATTTCTGCCAGGGAGCTTGTATCAATTTTAATTTGTTCGAGTTAAATAATAAAGTGTATTATGCAGACAATAGTTCCTTGACTGAGATTTGTAACTGATGCATTTCTGGAAAGGATGACACAATCAACATTCTAAAATATCTCAGCCTAAATAAACTAAATTAGCTGGATGAGAGGAAAGTTATTGTTGAGTTAGTTTTGTATGTATGTTTGCAGTTATATAAAATTGTTTCGGACAGATACATTACACAAATACTAGAGGCCAGAGGAAGAACATAAACTAGAAATGAAGGAAATAAAATCTGTCTTAAACATGGACAATATGTGAAGTCCTTAGTCAGCTATTTTTTATGTATTACCAGGGATAGGTAGGAAATAGTGGATAGGATAGGAAATATGATGCTGGGAAGAGGAGATTAAGACACATTCCTGAGCTTTAAAATGTTTCATATAGTCAACTTGGCTGTTATATACAGAAAGTTTCTGTTTAAACTTTGTAGTACACAAGTACATAGTTTGAAGAAATCTATCTGAAGAACACAAAACAGTTTGTAGATCAATTCCAAAGCATTAAAGAACAAACCAGGGCAAATGAGGAGCATTAAAGGCAAATCTTGGTAGCTGAGCTTCACTTAAGAAGTAATTGAACATTTAAAAAAAAAAATTAAAAAAAAATCAATCCAAATTACTATTTATGGGATCTGTTAGATTTGTATCTTTAGTCTCCTTGCAGGATTTGGCCAAAATGAGTAGATTTTCCACTTTAGTTAAAAATGCAATAAGATTCTGCAACTATAATTCAGGTTGACATTTGACTTATGATGTCATCGGGTAGTCTGGTCCAAACCACTCCTAGTCGTATATATGAACTATGTTAATGACTTAAAGAATTTTAATGCAATTTAGATGTCATATTAACCATTCCATGAAAAAATTTTAAAAAGGTGGATTGAGTTTGGCAAATGAGTTTGTTTTTTCAAGTGTTTCCTTTCATGTTGGAAAAAAATGATGCAAAAGGAAAGGCAAGTACACACAAAAAGTTCTCTTATGTCTCCATGTTTCATAAGGGTTTGATTATTCAGTCTAGAAGAAGATGGTCTAGAAATAGAGGAAGCTAATGGTTTTGAATGCATTTTCTAGTATTTTTATGGCGAGGTTACAATTATTTATTTACTCTCACTTTATTATCTAGTATAAAGCAGTTAAGTCCAGAAGTTTTCTTACAGTTTTGCTTATCACAAATTGTGTTTCTTTAAACAAACACCAATTTTTGTATTAAATATTTATTGTGTACTTAATATATGCTAGCTACTTTTACTGATTAATCTCAAATTTTTAAAAAAGATTTATGTATTTTGAGAGAGAGTGTGCATATGTGCACGTGAGTCCAGGGAGGACAGAGAGAGAGGGAGAACAGCGTCAAGCAAACTTCCTACTGAGTGCAGAGTTCCTCCTGGGACTGGATCCCATGGACCCTCATGACCTGAGCTGAAACCAAGAGTCCTCCGCTTAACCTACTGAGCCACCCACGCACCCGTCTGTAGTTAAGCTGTCAGATATTTACTCGTAAAACAGGGCATCATGTATTAGAGGATAATGATAAAGTTTTAAGAATTCGATTAGAAGATATTGGAGTAAAGGAAGCAGAAAGGACAATGTTTACTGTGGATCTAACACATCAAGAAAAGAAACACAAAGGCAATAGGATATCAAACTTTGTCAGTTACTGTAAATTAGAAAATAGGAATCAAATATGCCGGAGAAAAGAACAAGTGTATAGGGTCATGACTATGCAGGAAAAAGAATGTCTTAGGAAGCTTTATTGAAGAGATGTCATTACCCATAGTATACTGGCTTTTTTGTCCATAGTATGATTTTGAGCATAGGATATTTGTTATGTTTAATCATCCTGGAGCTGTGCACACAGGCTAATGGAAAAATAGCTACTTTATTTGATATAAATCCTGTAAGTGTGTAGTCAAACTGCAGTGAGAACAAAGATAAGGAATAAGCTAATCCTTAAATGCTAAGAGAAAAATGCCTCACCCAGGCTAGCTTTTGCATATATAATATGTTGAAAACTACGGAGAAGTTTAAGCTAGGCCTTTCGTTAGAGCCTCCTATGTTAAAGTGTGGTCAGAAGAATGTTACCTAGCGAGAAGATGACACTCGAAAAGTAAACTGAGATCCTCTACGGAGGGCCTTGGATGTCTGAAAGATATGTTACACTACTCTAGTAGCTCAGTTGGAATATTTCTGACTAGATTTTTAAAATTTCTCCTTGGTGAGATGAAGATTTCCCCTCATGGTAAGCTCACTTTTTAATGTATGCAAATTTATATTTGGAGGGAGGGCAGTGATGATACATGTGCTGGAGGAGGTCTAAATGAGATAGAAATGGTTTACTGGGGCAAAGGTGTTTCTGAGTAGAGTGAGTCATAGATGAGAGTCACTTCCCATAAATGAACAATGTGTTTTTATTACCAGCTTGTGCTTGGTAATACTGACTCAACTTCCACACAGCTCCACGATGCTGAAGCAGAATTTGACCTGGCAAAATGTGACAGCTTTGCAAACTCATCCTCTGCCATTGACTTGGTTTCTTCCCCCATCTTCCCTACCTGCTGTGATCTCTTTTATCTATTCTGTGGGAAGACAAACAACCTTGATTTTTCAGTTCTCACCTTACCTCGAATCTTTGTGTGTCTGATACCTTAAGAAAAAGCATTCATGTTTCATAATCATGTGCTTGTATCTTTTTTTTTCTTTCTGTATTGGTTGACTCAGGATTATTTCAACTGTCATATCTGCCTTGTCAATATTAAGATGTCATTTCAAAACATGTGAATATTATTAGAATATATAAAACCCAATACAGATTGTACAACATGATTTTTTAGGTCTCTAGTGTGATGATTTCATGTATGTACATCTTGTGAAATGAATACCACAATTAAGTTAATTAATACATGGATCTCCTCATATAGTTTTCATTTTGTGTGTGTGGGGGGGGTTGAGAACCCTATTCTCTTAACAAATTTCAACGATATAATACAGTATTTTTAGCCTTAATCACCATGCTATACGGTAGACCCCAGAACTTATCATATAACTAAAAGTTTATATCCTTTGACTATACAATTTTTTCATATACAATTTGCCAGTCATAACTTAATAAAACTGGAAGAATGTTAAATAAATAAATAAATAAATAATCAAGGAAAAAATTAAAAAAATACAGAAATGTTGTTGTTGTTTAAAGGACCATGGATTATGTATGTCAGCTTCTATGATGCTGATAAGTAAAAACAATTAAGGAGTTTCTACCTGTTGTGTCATCGTGTGTATTCATTCCTAGCATATTACTGTTTCCAAAGGGGAAGATTTTTCTGTATAATATCCCACCACAAACTATTTATTTTCATACAAAATATGATTTGTCACCTTAACACCTACAAGTGCCTTGAGAAGAACAAACATCTTCCACAGTCAGATACATAGAGCTGCGGGGCTAAGAAAACATGCAGGACGGCACATACAAACAGCCAATATCTTTCACTATCTTAGTGAAAATAAGTACATAAATCCTAGCGGTATGGCAAAAGATGCTTATTGTTAACAGGAAAAGCAGAGTGGATTTAATTCTTCTATACCGAAGAAATAAAGAAAGATATATTATACATTAAAAGCCATAGAGATAAAATATTTTACTCAAGACCACCCAGCTGGTAGTTTGATTGAGCTAAAGTATGAAACCAGGTATCTTTACTAACCATATTCAAAAATTTATTTCCAAGGAAGAAAATGTGGCAGAAAATGGTGAGGGTATAAGAGAATATCAAGAGAAGCATAATGAAGAGGGATACAAACCAGTCTATGGCAGAGTTTAATCTTACCCACATGTTGTAGAGTTCTTTCTGGTTTCTCATAAGGAGAAAAAAAATAGGGGATAATATAATCTTGCTACTGTTTTCATTGTATATGTTTGAAACTAAGTCATTTCATTGTTTTATATAATCATGATTAATTATCTAGTATAATTCTTGTTCTTTACTAAAAGCTTAAACCATCTTAATCTTTTATCTTTAAGAAATATCTGCTGAATAAGATGGAATGAGGAAGTCCACTTGACAGTCATGACTAGCTGTGCGTTGTGGGAAATATTTCTATAAAACGCTGCTTTAATAAGCTTTTTTTTTTCTGCTACTGTCTGCTACATATTACATCTTCATAAACTTTTAAATGTTTTTCTTTCCCAAAAGTTCTTTGGTAAGTAGACATTAGAAATTAGAAAATATTTCCACATAGAAGTAATGTTATTAAGAGCATTCACGTTTTCAAACCATCTCCCAAATCATTACTTACTCTAAAGCATAGTAATAAAACATAATAGAAAACAACTCTCATGCAATATTACTAGTTAGACAAAACAGAAAACAATAAAATGTAATAAGTAATTTATCTTGATGCTGATATGCAATAATTAGCAAGGCCCTAGTGAAAAGAAAATAAGGAAGTAGAAAACATTTTTACATTTACAGAAGACTTTGGGGCATTTTTAAAGGCTTTAATGTATTATTATTGTTTTGTTGTTAATTATTTCCTTTTCTTGATTTAAGTTTTAAAATTTTGAAAACAGTTTTTCTCATATTATGTTGTGCTGTTGTAGATTCTTGTGTATAAGACATTCTGAGGATTTTAATAGAATTTTTTGACTGTTTTGGCATGATTGAGATTATCAGGTGGTCCATATTATGGCACTCAAAATAGAAATAACATCTGGTAACTGAATCAGAGAGAAGAGTGAGTTGAACAAATACTCTTATATTTTGTAATGAATAGTGATGCTATTTTTATACTAGCAGTTTTCTTGTTATCTGCTCCTAAATCTTTACTAATTAGAATGGCAAGTTAATTGTGGAAAGGGTAAACAGTACAAAAGTAATTATTGAACTTTTAAGTTTAGCAATAGGAAACTAAAATGTAAGTTGTCTTTTATCTCTAAGGTTGCTAGTATAACATATTTCAGTGAACAGACACTAAGTGTCAACAAAATATTTGCAAATTAGACTCTTAACAGATTTTTAAAAATTATTATCATTTCTAACTACTAGTATTCCAAGGAGTGTTCTGTAGAGTTTTGTGGCCAAAACACCTTTCCATGAGTTATATCACTCTTTCATGGAATTTTGGAATATTTTGAAGATTTTGTTTTGTTTTGTCATACACCAGACAAATGCCTGTAAAGAGAAGGAGACCTGCCCACTTCCAACTGACAGAATTATGAGCCTTAGGAAATAGAATCCTGGCAATAGTGAGGGAAATCTAAAACTCCTCATTCATAGACAGAACCTTGGGAAGGGGACCACTGGGAAACACATGCTGGAGTGGGAAGGATCATAAAAGGAAGGAGCTTGAGAAACGATGCTTTAAATTTAAAGCCAGGGGTGTTAAGACCTATGTTTACTCCATAGCTTTGCATGCATGAATGAAACTGACTTGAATCATCATAGAAAAGGCTTTGAACATTGAAATATAGCTTAAAAATCAATGTTCAGATTTCAGACTGGGAATTATAGCATAAGGATGGGCCAAGATAGTACTGCAAAGGTAAAGTAAATAGACATCAGAAGCAAAGCCAGCAGAAAATTGGTAAAGACATTTTGTCTTAACCTAACCTGATAACTACCTGCTAAAACAACAAAAATCAATATTGTCTAGAAGTTGTAAACGGGACCCAGAATCACATGATATTTCAAATGACGAGAATGCATACCAAAATTTTTATAATATACACAGAAAAAGGAAAACCTAAATGATTTTCAACTGAAAAGGTAATCAATGAATGCCAATCTCAACAGCTCAAATGTTGGAATTATAATATAAAACCTAAAAAAAAGTTTTAAGAGGCAGAATTTTAGGAACCAGTAGAACAATGTCACAAATTTTAATATTCATGTGATAGGAGTCCGAGAAGGAGAAGACAGATTGCAGGAGACAAAAATCAATTAATAATTGAAAAAGTCCAAAACTTAGTTAAAAATAAAAATTTGCATATTCAAAAACACAACAGACCCCAGATAAGATCAACTTAAAGAAATCCAAACCGAGTAAAATCATAATCAATACCTGAAACCAAAACTAAAGAAAAAAATTTTGTTAGCATTCAGAAAAAAGCAACTCATTACGTATAGGGAAACTGGTTAGACTAATTTAGCAGATTTCTGATCAAAATCCATTGAGTCAAGAAGACAATGGAATAACATTTTTCAAGTACTGAAACAAAAGAATCATAGTCTTGAATCCTATATTAAGTAAAATATCCTTCAGAAGTATAGGTAAAATAAAGCACCTCAAATGGAGGAAAAAAGAGTGTTTATAATATTAATATTTTAAAAGAAATGCTAAAGGGAATTCCTCATGTAGATGAAAGTTGATAGCAGAGGGCATCCTGAAATGCCAGGAATGAATGAAAAACAACATAGATTTTAAATTACTGGGTGAATAAATTAATTTTCAGCTCTAAAGTTTATAAAAAATGGAAATCTGTTGAAGGCAAAATGATATCATCTGATGGGATTTTCAATGTACATAGTTGTAATAGATTTGAAAACTGCATTGTAATGGGAAAAGATACAGGGACCTATATCTTGTAAAATTTGTATGTTTTATTTGAAGTAATGAAATACTATACTAATTTTGAGTAGGATAAGTAATGTTTAAAGGAATATTAAATTTCCTAAAACAGCCACAAAAACATTTTGACAATATATACTCATAGTATTAAGTGATAAATTAAAATGGAATTCTGAAAGAAAAATACAATATTTCAAAACAATAGAAGTAGACACAGTAGTAGGAACAGGAACAAAATCCAAAAGAGATAATGATGATAATAATATTAATAATAGGGGCACATGGGTGGCTCAGTGGGTTAAAACCTCTGCCTTCGGCTCAGGTCATGATCTCAAGGTCCTGGGATCGAGCCCCGCATCTGGAACTTTGCTCAGCAGGGAGCCTTTTTCCCCCTCTCTCTCTCCGCCTGCCTCTCTGCCTACTTGTGATCTCTCTCTGTCAAATAAATAAATAAAATCGTTTAAAAAATAATATTAATAATAACCATCTTTATCACATTAAGTGTTCTAGACACAAAAATGGTCTAAACATTTAATATGTCAGAGATTGTTGGATTGGAAGTAAGATTTCAAGTCAATAATTTAAGTGTCACTTAGAAATAGAAAATGAAACCAAATAAATTCAGACATTTAAACGAAAGGAAATAACTAGGAGAAAAATAAAATAAGTAAAATTTTAAAAAGAAAAGTAGTAGAAAAAATAATGGAAAATATGGCTTTTCAAATGATCAATAAAACTTAAAGACCTGAAGCAACTTTGATTAAATAAATAAATAAAAGAGATAGCACAATCAATATCTAAACTAAAAAAGGGGATATTACTAATGAATCTATAGAACTTAAGAAGCTAATAAAAGTAATGGGGTGATTTAACAAATGTACAAATGTAGTAAAAGAAATATAAGGTATTTAGATTGGAAAGGACAATATTAAATTATCCCTATTGATAGATGGAATAATTATCTATGCAGAAAATCCCATGACTCTGCAGAAAAACTCTTAAAACTAATGAGATAATTTAACAAGAGAAATATATAAATATTAACCATATTTTTATAGAGTAACAATAAAATGTTGGAAAGAATATTTAAAATATCAATACCATTTACAATAACTCTAGAGAAAATGAAATACTTAGATATAAATCTAATGAAATGTGTGTAATATCCATATGCCAAAAGCTATAAAATGTTGAAAAATCAAATATGACATAAATAAATGAAGAGATGTAAGTAATATGTTCATGGGTAGAAAGATTTATATAGTTAAGATTTTAATTCTTCCTAGTTTGATCTTTGGATTTAATACAATCCAATTTAAAAAAAGGCAGAAAGGCTAATGTAGATATTGACAAACTATTTGCAAAACTTATATAAAAAAAGCAAAATGTATAGGGGTGTCTGGGTGGCTCAGTCAATTAAACATCTGACTCTTGATTTTGCCTCAGGTCATGATCTCAGGGTAGTGAGATGTAGCCTTGTATCAGGCTCTGTGCTGGGCATATAGCCTACTTAGGATTCTCTTTCTTCTTCTCCCCTTGCCCCTTCCCCCTTCCAAAAAATAATAATAATGAAAATAATAAAATAAAGGAGTTGTCATTAAAAAAGAGCAAAATGTATAGCCAAAAATGAGTGAAACAATAATGAGTAGCTAAGAATTCTGAAAAATGTATCAATTTGAAGGACTCATACCACCCGATTTCAAGATTTATTATAAAGCTGAAGTGGTTATGATAGGGTGATATTAGCTAAAGAATAGACATGCAGGTCAATGAAACAGAATAGAAAATCCAGACATGTACCTGCACAAATATATCAGCTGATTCTTAGCAAAAGCGCAATAGTAAATCAATAGCAAAAAGACAATCTTTTCAACAAATAGTTTTGGAATGAGTAGACATGCACATTCAGTAAAAGAAACATCAACCTATACCTCATAATGTATAGAAAAATTAAAACAGATCATAAACCAAACATAAAATGCAAAACTATAGACCCTTTAAGGAAAGCCTAGGAGAAAATCTTTATGACCTCATTTTAGACAAAGTCTTCTCAGATATGACACAAAAAGCAGATCCATAAACCACAATAAGTAAAATCTACAAATTAAACTACATCAAAATTAAAATATTTTCCTCTAAAAAGAACACTTTGCTCTTTACTCTCTTTACTCTGTAAAGAGAAATTTTTTTAAAGATTTATTTACTTATTTATTTGACATATTTTTTTTTAAGATTTATTTATTTATTTATTTGACAGACTCTGTAAAGAGAATTAAAAGCAAGCCACACACAGGGAGGCTCTACAAATTACATAAGACAGAAGATTTATATCCAGAATATATGAAGAATGCTCAAAGTAAGTACACTTGATTTTCATTATTTATGATAGTTCTGTCTGTGGAGTCGTCACAGACACTGAATTACTGAAAAGAGAACATTCTTCCTAGGGGATATATAAGGTTAGGTTGCTAACGAGTCTCTGATTGAAACATTTTCATTAGCTAATCAATACATAACCTTGTTTTATATGTGTTTCTGTTTTAAGACACCTTATTTAATGCACAATGTTAATAATTAAAATTGAAATAATAGCCAACAGCACTATAACTCATACCTGGAGAAAGCTTACCTAGCTTTTGTATTTTCTCTATAAGGCACATTGTACCTTTCTTACGTTCATGAACATTACACATTATTTCAGCATTACCTTTGAAGGACTTTTTAATCAATGAAATCACCAACAAAACACACAAAAAAATGTGAAAAGCATTGCAGTAAATAAACTGTCAAACTTGAGTGTGAGAGCTAAAACAGTGAGGTAGAGGGTGACTGTTTGCCCTCACCTGGGAACACGCATCTTGAGTGATTCAAATTTTTCACTGTTCTGCACACATGGATGTATGCAAATGATATTGAGTATTGATTTCGGAGTTACTAATACATTTTTAGAAGTATGAAAATTTGCAAACATAGAATCTGTGAATAATGAAAGTTGACTGTAAAATAACAACCCAATAAAAATGTTGGCAAAAGTTTTATGCAGATACTTCACCAAAAATATATATACAAATAGCAAAGCACATGAAAGATGTTCAACCTTATTAGTCATTTGAAAGAATTAAAATTAAGTTCAAAATTAGATGCTATTACACAACTAAAAAATCTAAAATTTATATATATATATGTAAGTTACATAAACACACATGTACAATATCAAAAGTTAGGATTCAGAGCAATTGGAATTCTCATGCATTGATATTAAGATGCAAAATGCTATAGGTACCCTAGAGAAAGTGTTTTGTTTGTTTGTTTAATATGACAGAGAATATATTCTACTACTCCATTATTACAATAACAAATTACCAAAAACTTAGTGTCTTACAACAAAACAAATATATTATCTCACAGTTCCCTGGATCGGAATTCAAGGTCAGTTCAGCTGGTTTCTTTGCTCCAGTTTCACAAGGCTGAAATCAATGTGTCAGCCAGATAGACTGTTGTCAGAAATTTCTGGGAGGAATCTGCTCATTCAAGTGATTGTCAGAATCCAGTTTCTGAGGTCCTCTTTCCTTGCTGACTGCGCTGCCCTTGCCTCCTAAAAACCTATCTTTGGTTCTTGCACATGGGCCTCCACTTCTGAGAGCCAGCAAGTGTACCAAATCCTTCTCAGGGTTGGTATCTCACTAATTTCCCTTCTGCCAAATTTCTTTCTTCCAGATGCAGAATTCTGTTTTTTTAAAGGCTCATGTGATTATATTGGCCCTACCCGGATAATCCAAAATGATCTCCCTATTTTAAGTTCTTACATTAGTTAGAACTGCAAAGATCCTTTTGCCAAGCATAGAAAAATATTCATAGGTTTCAATGATTAGGGCATGAATATTTTTGACAGGCCCTTATTCTGCCTATTACAGCCACTCAAAATAAAAGAGAGATGCAAAATCACAAAATAAAAAAAGATCTTATGGAAAGAGGGCTATACATAGCTGTATTTTGTTTATTATTTACCAAAGTGCATCCTTTATTCAGACTTCCTAGTTTTCACCTAATGTCCCTTTTCTGTTCCATGATCTCATAGAAGATCCCACAATAAAGATAGTAGCCATGCCTTATTTATATTCATAAGTACTTTTTGGGAAAATATCACTTTAACTTTTTCTCCATCTTTAATTGCGTTGTTTTTTTCTAATTGAGTGTTCAGATTTATTTTTAAATAATATGAATACATATTATTTAATTTAAATATGATTTGCACATATTTTTTCCCAGTTTGGATTATTGTTCTTATATATTTAGCATTTTATTATTTATTACTATTCTATTTTCTTTATAGAATATCTTAAGAAGTAGAAATTTTAACTTTTATGAAGTGAGATTTATCAAGTTTTTAGTTTTAATAGATTTTGTTTGCTTTGTATCTAAGAAATGTTTGCCTTAGTCAAGATAACGAAGGGAATCTCCTAAGGTTATTTCTAAAAATGTTATGGTTTTAGGTTTTACATTTACGTCTAGGATTCACTTTGAATTAGTTCTTTGTGTATGGTGTAAAGCATACCTCAAAGTTAATTCTGTTACAAATGGCTAAACAATATTTCCAGCAACATTCATGGAAAAATACTATAATTTCTCCACTGAGATCCCTCACTTTGTAAATCATTTGTTCATGTATGAGTGAGACTATTTCTGGACTTTTTATTGTGTCCCATTGATTCATATTCCAATTTTTATACCCAAACATTCTAATAATTACTTTGTTTTATAGTATGTCTTAAGGACAAGTAGTGCCAGTCCTTCATCTCTGTTCTTTTTTAGAATCAAGTCTTGGTTTCATGATTTCACTGTTGTTTTTCTGATTCCCATATACCAATTTGGATTCTGCTACTTCTTCTTTTTTACTTTGCTATCCTTTTCCTATCTATTTAAGGTAAAGATGAGGTCATTGATTTGAAACATGTTTTTATTCTTTATTGCAGATGTTTTGTTGTACAAAGTTTAACTCTGAGCGTGGCTCTAGCCCATATTTTGATATGTTGTGTTTTCATATTTATTCAGATTAAAATGCTTTATCTTTCCCTCTTAATTTATTGTTTGACTCATGGGATATTTAGAAATATGTTATTTATTTTCCAAATAAGCTACAGAAGTATTTTAGAGATCTTTCTACCATTGATTGATAATTTTTCAGAAGATGTGCTTTATATTATTTGAATCTTTTAAATTTGATGCTTGTTTTATTGTCCAAAAAAACTGTCTTTCTTGGTAAACATTCCATGCACACTTAAAAAGAATGTATTTTCTGTTGTCATTGAGTGAAGTATACCAATAATGTTTAGTAAGTCATTTTGGAAGATGGTATTATTCATCTTTTCTATACGTTTTGTGTTTTTCTGTCTATTTGTTCTATTAGTTATTGAGAGAGCAATATTGGCATTTGTGCCTATAATCACGGATTTGTCTATTTCTGTTTGCAGTGTTATCAATGTTCTCTTCATACATTTTGAAGCTACATTACTAGTGCATAAATATTTGGGATCTTTATTTCTTGTTGATGAATTGATCCCCTTAGCATGAAGAAATAAGCTTCTTTATACCTGGTAATTTCCTTCCATGTTGCATCATTTTCAGTACTTTGAGTTTTACTGTATTTGTGTCATGAAGTGTGTTTCTTAGGCAACACATATCTGGTCTTTCTCAAATGCACACTAATAATCCCTGCCTTTAGGTGGTATATTTTAAATACTTACATTTAATCTGAACATTGATAAGGTTAGTTTTAATTCTAACCCCTTGTTATATGTGTGTATATGTTTCATTTGTTCTTGTTCTCCTATTTCTCTTTTTTTTT
>CM052889.1:37424072-37517489 GCA_028534135.1 Potos flavus
TGGATAGTTTATAGATAATTTATTTTGCTTTGTTTTCTACTTTGGTAGCCTTTATTTGTTTGTTTCCTGCAGTTTCCAATCTGTTATTAATCTCCTAGAATGTAGTATTATCGTTTCCATTATAATTTTCATCTCTCAGGAGTTCAGTTTGTGTTTTTCAGTATTTCTAGTGCTTCCACTTAAGTTTCTGAACTTACAAAATATAGAAATAATAATAGTGTTAGTACCTTGGCCTCCTAATTCTAAGATTTCTGTCACTTTTGGGTCTGTTTTTATTGATTGATTTTTCTCATTATTATGAATTTCATTTTTCTTCCTTTTTGTGTGCCTGATATTTTTTGTATGGATGCCAGATATTATTAATACTTTGTTAGTTGTTGGATATTGTTTGTATTATTGCTGTTTTTGAGTTTTTCCGGGTGTACTTATTTGGAACTAGTTTTGTCCTTTTACATATCACTTTTAGGGTTATTTGATCAGATGATAGCTCAGTCCAAATAATCAACCTCAGTACTGTTACTAAACCCTTCTGAATCCTTTATTTAAAGCCTTGTGAGTCATGAGGTTTCTTGTCTGTCTAAGAGAATGATGTCCCGTGTGAGCCCTGAATATAGTTCCCTCTACTCCTCTCAGATGGTTCTTTCCACTGTCTAAGGTTGTTTCTCCACAGCAGGATTGACTGGTTAATATTCAGCTGCATACACAAGGGGGACCATCTTCAGGTCTCTGGAATTTTCACTCTGTGTAGTTCTTTCCTCTCAGGGACTTTGTCTTTCTTACTTAAGATGTCTTAGTCTCTATGTTCTCTCAGCTCTAGCTCCTAAAATTAACATGCCTACCAACTGGCTTTCCTCTCCCTTTACCATTAGTCAGAAATGCTATCAACAGAGTAAGCTGGTACAGTTTTAGGGCTTGTTTGTTTCCCATTTCTCAGTGTTGGTTATATTTAATTTTCTGATGTTTGATGTCCAGTCTGATACCCGATGTCTTGAAAACCACATTTTTAAAAAAAATTTGTTTGTTTTTGGATTTTTTCAAGTAGGAGGTCAAATCCATTTTGGCCAGTGGTAGTTTCATACATATTTTTTTATTTCTGAAAATGCAGTGAAATTCATTTACACTTAATTTCCAGTATATAATTTTCAGGCCGAGTGAAGAAGATATCCAACCACCTAGGAGAGGCACTTTTGTTTTTAACATGATGGCCCCAAAAATATGAAAAATAAAATCTGTTTGATTAGAAAAATGCTAAAAGTTGTTATCTTGCCATTAATTGAATTCTTTCTTCTGTAATTTACTTAAATATCCCAATATTTTTAATACATATTCTGCCAGGAAAAATAAAAAGAGCATTCTGTCAGAAAGAAATCCCAGCATGTTAATTATATCTGTTTATTTTGAATGACCCATGGCTTTAAAGTATGTAGAGCATTGCATTTACAAGACAGAATTTGAAACAAGTGATTTGACTGGCAACAGATTCTGTCTGACTACAGGCACAAACCATCATACCATCTGATTTCTAAGCAATAGTAGTACCAGTGGATTTTTTTGTACTTGGATTCAATTATCCAACTCCCTCGCTGCATAAATCCATATGAGTACATTTTATTTTATTTTTTTATATGAGTACATTTTAAATTAAAGTTATATTAGAATATCCATTTTGACTATAAGTCTCAATATTCCCTATAACACCGGGAGGCTGCCTTACCATTCAAAAAGTAAAGCATAATGTCCTATATATTGAGACTGGTATGTATTAGGTAAAGGGATTTGATGTGAAGATTGGCTTGAATATCCTAAAACTTGTCTTATTAAAACTAATGAGAAAATGACTTATGATGGAATTAATTATCTTCATGAAACAAAATTTCATAAATTATATGTAAATTGAAACACAGTTTTAATTAAGCACACAATAAATGCAACTCATTAAAACAGGTGCATTTTTATATGAGTGAAGCATCACTACTACTGTTTCTAACCTGAAAATACTTGCCACATTCCCCTTGAAATCCTAGCTTCCTTCATGAAAGCAAAGAGATATGCTTATGTGTATATAAAGCACTATTTCTAAATGTATAGAATAGAATCACAGTCTGAAAGAATGCTATTATTCATCTCAATCTACATCTGTTCAAAAAATTCAATCTCAGAGGTAAAGGATGCTTAAGATACTTTTTCCGAATTTCCCTGGAGGCTTTCTTTTGAAGGTTGGGTGAATACCAAAATGTTACCCTTTGTTTTTTGGGATTTTTTTTTTTTTTTTTTGATATCTATATGTACCGCAAGAGTCCATATATTCTACTTTGAAGCTATATTTTCTGCTGTTTCTTGCTGCTTGTATCATCTAGTCTGGCTTGCTTTTAACTCCTTTTAACTCACTTTTTCTTTTAGTTATCTGTGCAATTCCTTGGAGTCTTAACGCTAAAAAAACATGACTTGACTGCTAACTTTCAAAAGTCACAAATGAAATGAGCTTAGGAACTTGAGATATCCTAGTGCTAACTCCAAAAACTTTCCTAAATGCTGCATTTGGGGCAGTCAATTACATAAACCTGTTAAAACATGGTAACATAATAAAATGATGGGAAATACTGACTGAAATATTAGAAAAAAGACCCAACATTAATTTAGTGGGTTGTAGTTGCATACTGATTTTGTTCCTTAAGAACATGCTTGAAAGACAGTGAAATCCATTAGTTTACAATAGCATTTTAAAATCCAATTATAAACCATATCATAGTAAAATTCTTAGAACATAAATAACCTGAGAAGATGTGTTTTAATTTAGTATCAAAAGTAAGAAAAAAGTAGAGTTCAACTACTTTGGACTTCTAAATTTGTATGCCAATTTACAAATTAAAACTACAACAGAATATTCTATTATTAATAGTAGGGGGCAACTGGGTGGCTAATTCAGTTAAATGTCTGACTCTTGGTTTTGGCTTGGGTCGTGATCTCAGGTCATGAGATTGACCCCCATACTGGGCTCCATCTTCAGTGTTGGTCTACTTGAGATTCTCTCCTTATCCCCTTCCTCCCTCCTCTGCTCTTTTCCCTGCTCCCTCTCTCTGTTTCTCAAATAAATAAATAAAATCTTAAAAAAAAAAAAAGGAAATGTTAAAGGATTACCTATAAAGTGTTTAATGTGTTAGTTAACAGCCAGAGTTAGCTCCTGTACTTTATGGTATTGACATCTTAGTGGGTCATAGAATGTATAGATATAAATAACTATATGTTTAGCATTATTATGCTGAAATTATGTAGTGTGTATGTTTAGCTTTATGCTAAACATAAGTTCTTCAAACATTATTTAGCACTTTAAAAAATAGCAGTGCCAATCACAGATGTACTATCTAATGAAGTCTTCTTGTGGGATATAGCATTTGAATTCATCAAGGGATTAAAAAGATACTAAAACAAACAAACAAAACCTCGAAAACCAAAACAACAACAACAAAAAACTTTGAGCAAAATATAGTGGTTGTAAGTTCAGGGGAAAACCAGAGCAATTCTGAAATTATTAAATCCATGTGTATAATCTTGGGGACATCCAGAAATTAAAATACATGTCTTCTTTAAAACTTCACTTCCAGCCATCTCTATGTGGATCCTGCATACTCAACTGGTAGGACCAAACATAAATAATATGCTGTAATATTTTTCTTCAATCTTTCGCTATCTAAAAACTTAAGGCAATTTGTTATATTTGAGTTTCTGTATGCCTTTCCTGGGAGGGGATTCTTATATTCAAGCGTGTAGACTCTGCAAAAAGACACCATGGTGCATATAGCCTTGAAAAGTGCTTGAGGTCGAGAGGCAGGTATCCTTTGATTCAGATTCTGATTCTACCACTCATAAATTCTGTCATGTAAGGTAAATATTTGACCTCAACAAATGCTGGATTTCTCATCTATAAAATAAGAAATATTTATAGGAATGAAGACACAATCTGTATAAATATGCAATATTTGAAAATATCTCATGTTGTGCTTGATGGATACATACTTGTTATCTGCACATTTTATTCCCCCTTTGTGCTACTCAATAAAACACTATAAAAGGATCTTTAAATACATCTACTAACTAATTTACATCCAACTGTACTAATTTATTCATTCCCTAGTTGTATCCAAACAACATAAATCAAGATGTTCTTCCCCACTATTCATGACCTCCATTCTGAAGGTCAAATTTTGAATCCTGATAAATATAAATACTCACGCACACACATACACACATTATTGGCTATCATATGACACAGTCCACTATCAAATCTCTATAACACAACAATTTGGCTTTCATTCTACTGTAATGTGCACTATTTTTTTTTTTCCTTCAGTAAAGATATTTAAACCTGCCTGGTTACTTAGTGGATATTAGTAACTTCCAGACAGGCAAAAAGCCATAAAAATTCTATAAAAATATTAATTGACAAATAGCAGCATGCTGCAAGAGACTCTTTCCAATAGAACATTAAATTGGGAAAACTGTCTCATCATCCTTTTACCCACACTTTAGAAACTCTGAATATTTTGAATTGCTTACTTAAAGATGCTCTAGCATGAATACATTTTAGAAATGATGGAATAGTTGGCCTGGTTAACCTACTCACAGATAACCATTATAAACTCTGAAAAATTATATAAAAATAACTGAAGGTTAAAGAACGATTTAAAGAGTAATCCCCCCCCACACAATGCAGAAATTGAAGGGAAATGGACACTAGAAGAAATGAAACTACTGAGATTTGCCTTTATAAGTCTTTTTGCCTGAGAGAAATACAGTCCTGACTATAATATGAGCAGAGAAAGTGGTCCAAAATCTGTATATATACTCTGCATAAATCTTTGATAAATCTTTGACCACTAAACTACATCTACATGGAGGAAACTTCAAATTTTCCAGAAAGAAAAGAAACAGCTGGAAGTCTTTAAAAAAAAAAAAAGAAAAAAAGAGTCAAGATTTCATCCATGGCCCACCATAGGGGAGGTGGAGTTTTGGTATGTGAATTGAATAGAGTTCCTGCCCTCTAGTACACAAAATCAACACTACTGAAAGGGAAATAACAGAATTAAGTTCTCTACTATTGCTATCCCCAATGGTAAACTTCTTAAATAATCTACAGGAAATGATGGAAATAATGAGTGAAGAGAAGTATGATTTATGACTGCAAATGGAAACTATAGGAACAAGGACTAAATGATTAGTCTACATAATAAAACACAATAAATGAAATGAAAAATTTCCCTCATCAGTTTACTAGTAGATCACAGATGGCAGAATAAACATCAATATACTTGAACACAAAATAATGAAATTATTTAATCAGATAATTAGGTAAAGACAAAGAGGAGTAGACAGACAATAAAAAGACCAAGACAAAGACTTTTTTGCTGTTGCTGTTGCTAATGAGACCAGTTGGGCCAATGGGACAAAATGAAGAGGTCTAATGAATTTTTTTTTTAAAGATTTCATTTATTTATTTGTCAGAGACAGAGAGAGTACAAGCAGGCAGAGTGGCAGGCAGAGGCAGAGGGAGAAGCAGGCTTCCCGCCGAGCAAGGAGACCAATGCGGGACTCGATCCCAGAACCCTGGGATCATGACCCGAGCCGAAAGCAGATGCTTAACTGACTGAGCCACCCAGGTGTCCCGAGGTCTAATGAATTTTTATTTGGTATTCTAGAAGGAGAAGATAGAGATAAGTGTGGCATGAAATCATTTGAAAAAATAAGTTTGCACATTTCTTAAATTTGGTGAAAACAATTATTTACAAATCAAGAATCTACATGAATCCTAAGCAATATAAATATAAAGGAAGCCATGTATAGTCAGCTAAAAGCCAAAGATAGAGGAAAGTTTTGAAAACAACTAGAGGAAAAATATGTAATTTGCATATATAAGAAGAGTGATATAAATATAAGCTTACCTCTTTTCAAAAAACAATAGAGACCAAGAGACAACGGACATTATATTTAAGTGCTGGTGGTGGTAATGGTAGGGGTTTGTCAATGTAGAATTCTATAGCCTGTAAAAATACTTTCAACAAAGATGGAAAACTAACAAAATTAAGGGATTAATTGACAAAATCCCAAACATAGTGGAAGATTTTTGAGAAGCCACTCAGAACCACTAGGGAAAGAATAAAAAAATAGAGAAAGATGTAGAGATCTTACTAATCAACACCATTAAATGCCAGACTGCAAAATACACATTCTAAGTACAGAAAATATTAACCAATGTAAAACAAACTTCTACCTTAATGAAAGTTCATGAGCCATTGAAACAGTGTATTCTCTTGTTAGGTAGAATGTCAGTTAGGTCAGTTTGCTATTTAAGGAAATTGGTAAAACTGCTCTTTAAGTCTTATATATCCTTACTGATTATCTATTAGTTCTACCAATAGACTTTTATCTACCAATAATTAAAGAAACAGCTTTGATATCCCTAGCTATAATTGTTTTTCCTTTCAGTTCAGTAAGTTTTTGCTTCCTGTTTTTTAAAGCTCTATTATCATGTGCATATTCATTTAGAACTAACCCCCTTCCTCCCTCCTTTCTTTCCTTCTCTTCCATTTCCTTCCCTCCCCTCCCCTTCCTTTTTTCTTTTTTCTCCCTTTCTTTTCTTTCTTTCTCTCTTTCTTTCTTTCTTTCTTTCTTTTCTTTCTTTCTTTTCTTTCTTCTTTCTTTTCTCCCTTTTTCATCCCTCTTGATAAATTGACAGCTTTATAATTAAAAAATTACCTTCTTTGTTCTTTGTTATATTCCTTTTCTGAAGTCCACATTATCTGATATTAATAGTCTTTTAGGTTTATTTTGATTAGTGTTTCTATGGCTTACCTCTTTAAATTTATTTTTACTATTAATAAGTCCAGTTTACAGAGGGGTAATTTATGTACAGTTACATTTGTTTGTTCAGCTGTACAGCCTGATGAGTTTTGACAAATATATGGACACATGCAACTACTACACAATCAAGGCATAGTACATTTCCACCCCTCCCCAAACATCCCCCATTCCATACTGGAATCAATTCCCTCTCCTTGCCCTAATTTCTATTGTTCTTTGGTAGTATTTATGTCTTCTAGAATGCTATATAAGTTGTATAATGCAAAATTTACTTTTTGTCTTTACTGGGTTCTTTCACTTAGCATTATATTTTTTAGTTTGAGCCTTATAATTGTAGTAAGTCTTGTTTAATATTCAGTTGTGTGGCTTTACCAGTATTTGTTTACCATGGATTAGTTGATGGGCATTTGAGTTGTTCACCCTTTTGGACCTTATGAATAAAACTGCTATAAACATTTTTGTACATCACTTTCTATGGACTTATTTTCATTTCTCTTGAGTAAATGCCTATAAGTTACTATTGTATCGTATGGTAATTGTTAGTGTAATATTATGAGACTGTCAACTGTTTTCCAAAGTACTTATACTTTGCATTTCTACCAGCAATTGCTGAGTGTTTCAGTACTTTCTATATTCACCAGAACTTGGTGCAGCCAGTTAGTGGTTTTTGTTTTGTTTTGTTTTGTTTTCCCTCCTCCCATTAAAAAGAAAAATACCCATGGTAAAAGGTATGTACTGTAATATCATAACATTTTGCTGGTAACTATAAATATTGAACATCTTATGCTTAGTTGCCTAGCATTTATTTAAAACTTTTCCCTGTTAAAGGTAAAAAACAAGTTATTTGCTTTTTATTATTATTGAATTTTAAATATGATTTATATATTCTAGATACAATTCCATTATCAGATATATATTTTACAAATATTGCTTCCAATCATTTTCTTAATAGTATCTTTTAAAGTATAAAGAGGGCTCCTGGGTGGCTCAGTTGGTTAAGTGTCTGTGTTCAACTCAAGTCATGATCCCAGGGTCCTGGGATTAAGCCCCGAAGTGGGCTCCCTGCCAGTGGGGAGTTGGGTTCTCTCCCTGCCTCTCCCCTCTGCTTGTGTGCTCTCTCTCTTTCTCGAATGAATAAATAAAATCTTTACAAAAATTAAGTATAAAGATTTTTAATTTTGATGAAGACCAACTTATCTTTGTTTTCTTTGATATTTTATGTACTTGGTGTTATGTATAAGGGATCTGCCTAACCTAAGAGGAAATGATATTTTCTTTGATATTTACTTTCCAAAGTTTATTGTTTTAGGCTCTACATTTAGATTTATGAACCATGCCAACCTATTTTTTTTTAATATGGTATGAGGTAAGGATAGAAGTTCATTTTGTTTTTAGGTATGGGTTTCTTTCTTTTTTTTTTTTTTTAAAGATTTTATTTATTTATTTGACAGAGAGAGAGAGATCACAAGTAGGCAGATAGGCAGGCAGAGAGAGAAGGAGAAGCAGGCTCCCTGCTGACCAGAGAGCCCTATGCAGGGCTCAATCCCAGGACCTTGAGATCATGACCTGAGCCAAAGGCAGAGGCTTTAACCCCCTGAGCCACCCAGGCGCCCCTAGGTATGGGTTTCTGATGGTGCAGCACCATTTGCTAAAAAGATTTAATTATCTTAGAAATTTTCTTGAAATTTTTCTTGAAAATTTTTTTTCTATTTAAGAAAAATGTACAAGAATATTTATAGCAGTTTTATTCATAATTTCCAAAAGCAGTAAATAACTTGATTATAATGTATTAACAATTAATGTATTTCCAGATACTTACTAACATTTTGTTAACAAAGTTTGCATCTAAGTTTATAAAAAAAATCTGTAGCTCATTATTTTTCCCTCTCTCCTTCTTTTCCTTTCCTATTTTATTTTATTTTGTTTTGTTTTATTTTATTGTTTTATTTTATTTATTTATTTATTTTCCCTATAGCCCATAGTCTGATCAACCAGGCCATTTATTTCATATTTTAAGGGTTAGAGTAGACTTTGTCATTCTGAAAATGGTGTTAGAGCAACTTTAAGCCTATTGGCAGCATTCATCTTCTCTTTCTAACAGTGGGGTGGGAGTGATGCAGGAGAATACATCTTAGTCTAAAAAACAGTGAGGAAACCCTAGTGGCATTTCCATAAAGACCAGTATCAAGTCAGTGTCATCTGCTATCTCTGTTACTGCATGACATTGTTTTGTAGGGCCATGAATGTCTGTCTCCCTTACACTTCCTTTCCTCTTCATCCCACAATTGTCAACAGACACTTCTCCTTTGCTTTTTGCTTTTTTTTTTTTTTTACTTCCCCAGAATGTGTTCATTTTAACTACCAAGCCTTTGAAGTACATGTAGTTTTAAGTCTTTTCCCTGTAGGCCTTGATCTCATCATAGGACACTATGTTAGTATCTTCATTTTTGCAGTGTTTTTGGATCAACCTTAAGTCAATTACTAGCTTTTCCTTTCTGCCTTTCTTCAGTGTGGTGGAGATGGGCCAAGAACATGAGAAAGTGTATGGTAGACTTTCTTTTTCTTTCTCTCTCTCTTTTTTTTTTTTTTTTAACTTATAGTTAATTTGATATTTGAACATTTTTCAGCTACACTAAAGGTGTGGTGTTGTGTACTTTTACTTTTCCTCCATTATTTTGCACATGGAAGATATTTTTGGAAGTGGAGCTAAGGTAGTTGCCTATTCATCCCTCTCTTCCCACCAACTTTTGGCAACCATTGACCTTGTTATTGCCTCTGTATTTTTGCCTTTTGTAGAATGTTAAAGTTCTGTCATACAGTATCTTAGTCTGTTCAGGATACTATAACAAAATACTGCAGCCTGGGAGGCTTATAAACAACAGAAATTTATTTTTCATACTTCTAGAGGGTGCAAAGTCCAAGATCATGGCACTGGCAGATTCAGTGAGGCGGAAGGTGAGAGGCCATTTCCTGGTTCATAGAAGGTGCCTTCTTACAGTGTCCTCACATGACAGAAGGTGCTAGGGATCTCTCTAGAATCTCTTTTATAAAGCACTGTCTCATTCATGAGGGCTCCACACTCGTGACTTAAGCACTCCCAAAGGCCCCATCTCGTAATATCATTACTTTTGGGAGTTAGGATTTCAGCATGAATTGGGGGCAGGAGAGGTATAAACATTCACATCATAGCATACACTATGTGACCTTTTCATATTGGATTCTTTCACTTAATAATATGCATTTAAATTTTTCCATGTCTTTTCATTACATGATTTTTTTTAAAGATTTTATTCTTTTAAGTAATCTCTACACCCAGAGAGAGACTTGAACTCACAACCCTGAAATCGAGTCATATGCTTCATTGACTGAGCCAGCCAGGTACCCCTATATGATTTTTAGAGTAGTGAAACTACACTATAGTGATTTGGGTACATGTCATAATACATTTGTCCAAACTCATAGATCAATAGTGAATTATAATGTGAACTATGAACTTTGAGTAATTATGATATGTTACCGTAGGTTCATCAATAGTAGCAAATGTACCACTGTTGTGGGGGATGTTGATAATGGGGGTGGCTATGTATGTGTGGGGTCAGGGGGTATGTGGAAAATTTCTGTATCTTTTGCTTAATGTTGTGAATCTGAAACTGCTCTAAAAATAAAGTATATTAAAAATGTAATGCATTTCAGATAAGTTCTGTGAAGAATAATGTAGGCGAGGTTATGAAGAATAATATAGGTGAGATTATGAATAGTTATAGGGTACTATTAAATGGTGTTATCAAAGAAGACCTTTCTAATGAGATGACATTTGAGCAGAGTTTGATGTTATCATGAGAGTGAACAAATGGATATTTCAAGGAATACTGATCCAAGGGGACAACAAGTGCAAAGGGCCTGAATATGGAGTATGCTATTATTTTAATGTACCCCCCCAATTCTGCTCAGTAAATATTATTGACTATATGAACTGTAGGTCATTACATCCTTGCATCTACAAATTGATAAGTAAATTCACAACTCATAACACTTGCAGATAAAGTTATGCCTAAGAATTATTATATGTAGATTTAGACTATAATTTCAAAAGAAGCTGTAGACCTCGGCAATAACAGGAGATTCTGGGCACAACTGCTAAAGTAAATTGTAATAAATCATTTTTATAAAACACTTTCTTAGTGTCTAAAATAAACATAAAAACAGTGAAAAACAGCATTGCTTTGAAACTACACTTCCTAATTTTAAAACCATTTTCATATGAATTTTGTTCTTTTCCTGCCAATTCTTCCATGAATTGGCGGGGGGGGGGGGATAGGGCTTATTTCACAACAAATGGCCATTGTATTCTCAATTTTACAGAGCTGTATGAATTACCCTTACCACAGATTTCTGTATCTTAATGAAATGCTTTGAGTTCTTTCTATGAGCCAAGTATTTTATATTTTCTTTTGTAATCACAATACTACTATACAACAGGTGTTATTTTATTGTTGGTAAAACAATAAAATCAGAAAAGTTATTTAAAACTAGGGTGATACAGTTGTATCTGTATAAGTGACTTCGATCTCCAGTTATTATGACTATGTCATAGACATAGATTTATTTATACGTCTATATAAATATTTATAAATATTTATATTTATATATATATTTATATATAGTCATTGAAAAAGAAAATACATTTATTTATTATACTTAATGAAAACTTAAGTGTGTTATTGATATTGATATCACTATAATAATTGAAAGTTTCAGATATGGTAGTAGTATCTCTTATTACACCTTATTTAAATAGAAACAATTTCAATAAGATAGGTATAACAAATATTAAAATGCCAGTTTTACAAAGTAATGCTCAGAAATGATAGTGAGAAAAGTCCTACAGCAATTAAATGGTACTCAGTCATTTGGAAATAAATTTCTATTAAGCTTGCAAGTCACATGGCCAAAGACATATATTTCATGGAAAACATGTGACTGCTATCATTCAAATTAAAATCTAATTTTCCTCTTTTAAAAACAGATATTTTAAATAATTTTATGTCATATCCTTTGATCATAATTTTGGAACTTAATTTAGGAATCTTAAAATGAGAGAAAGTTAACAATGTATCTCTGAAAATGAACTCTCCTAAACATAGCCCAATTTATTATAGATGCAGGGGACTTTTTGTGACATTCATTATTTGCTATGGCTAACATAAAATTTGGCTGAACTTATCCTCATATTACTAGAGTTTATTTTTAGTTTCATAAAAAATAATTGTAATATACAGTGTAATTCATTACCTTACTAAAAATTAAGGATTTTGTTGTTTATTATGAATAAGCAGATATGCAAATCTGGAATGGTATGTTACTAAGCCCAGTTTTATTTTTTATTTATTTTTTTTAAGATTTTTTATATATTTATTAGAGAGAGAGGGGGCAGAGGCAGAGGGAGAAGCAGACTCCCTGCTGAGCAGGGAGCCTGATGCGGGGCTTGATTCCAGGACCTGAGGAGCGTGACCTGAGTCAAAGGCAGATGCTTAACCGACTGAGCCACTCAGGTGCCCCTAAGCCCAGCTTTAATATGAATGCAGTATTTTGAATTTTTGACATCGGCAGCTACTGAACGAAAAATCATTTAAAGACAACTTGTCTGAAGCATGTCTTATGGAGAGAAGACCAAACTCTCCTAAAAAATCAGTTAATTAAAGAAGTAAGCATGACTGAAGTATAATATAATTATAATGGAATTTGGAATTCTTAGAGTATTATTGAGTTCCTACCCACTGGAATATTTGCTTATAGATATATTTCAAATTGCATTCATGTTTATGAAGATGATTTTCCTGACTAAAATCTATTTACCTAACAGTGCAAAATCAATAAAATATTGGATTACAATATTGCTGCATTAATTTTGGAACTCGGAACTCCAAGGAAACAAAAGAAATGATACATTCTTTACCTTCTAGGAACTCTCCATTTCAGATTTCCTAGATATTTTCTAAATTTTAGCACAAAATTATCTATTTTAGACCTGTGACAATCTTTTTATCTTTATACATTTCTCTTTACAGAAAAAAAAGCATGTAAATTTTAGAACACTAAGGAATTATTTATGAATTCTAAGGGATGAATAAACAATAAATTGCCTATTTTATAGCAAGTGGGTCATTCAGTAATTATGAAGGTTCAGTAATTTCCATCTACATTGGATGGTGTGGAGGTTGAGTCAGTCGTTAGTTAATGGAGGAACATACATCAACAGGAAGCCTTCTTTGCCTACCATCTCTACACAATTCAGTTTTTAACTCTGAATCAGTTATTCATTCCCCACTACCTTTTCTCTTATATTTTCTCATCAGAATCTTAACACCTGTCATGTCAAGATATTAGACATTGTCATGACAACATTATCTTAGAGATGGTGAAGAGAAACTATTTTAAAGAATGTGACTGTGGTGCAACACTTCTTGTTCTCCTTTATATGTTTCTGTTGTGTGCCTAAGGTAGGAGATACACAGTAAGAGGCTGCATAGGCTATATCCTAAAAATATGAGCCCTTTGTGAATTTTAGCATAACTCACCAGGGAACTACACTGGGATATAGGAAAATACTTCAAAGCAATAAAATATTAGCATTTACTAGATTTAAAGACACAAAAAGGAGTCAAAAGCTTCTATAATGACTAATGCAAGAAAATATTCAAATGAGACTCACTATATCTCAATCATTGTTCTTGGGGATTTTATAGTTATCTGATTAATTATTTCAATAATCACTAAAGTAATTATTTTAGTCACACTTTAAATATAAGGAAACTGACCTTGAGTAGTTTTCCCAACTTGCAAAGCTAACATATAGCATAGTGTAGTTTGCAACATATTTTACTTTCATTCTGTATTCACTGTTCTTTTCACACATCATCATTGCCAAATCTTTCTAATTGAATTAATGAATATGTGAAGAATCTATATGAAGGATTCACACCTTCCTATGCTGTTGTAGTAAAGTTTTGTTTTCTGTTTTTTGTGTTTTTTTTAGGATTTTTTTCAGGAAATGAGAATCAACACCATAAATAATCAGAATGTTATTTGGGTCATTATAGTTTAATAAAGATAAATGTTTAAGTCATATATTTTTATCCTTTGTATTCAAAAACCTAAAAGAATCTCAAGTAGGAAGAAAATAAAATACATACTAAAATGCGATTGGAGAAATAGTGTCCTTTGAAAAAAGTTATGATATGTATGGGGTAGTAGAATTTAAATTATGGCTAACTTAATGTTTGACTCACTTTGTTGAATGTTCCATAGAGAAATAATTATTGTCTAAGTTGTAAAATATAGAGGACAAGAAAAAAAACTCTATCACAATTATAATCACCTTTTCTTTTTTTTTTTTTTACCTTAATGAGAAACCCAAATATCACTGGGAAAAAAAAAAGCTTAACATGGCAGGTATTTTGTGTATTAACATTCATGATATTAATAGTAAGGAGGAAAGCATTATTAAGGGGTGCCTAGGAAGCTCAATCAGTTAATCATCTGAGTTTTGATTTTGGCTCAGGTCATGATCTCAGGTGCTGAGATCCAGCCCCATATAGGCTTTGTGCTCAGCAAAGAGTCTACTTGGGATTCTCTCTCTTCCTCTCTCTGCCCCTCCTCCCACTGGCTCATGCACGAGCACTCTCTCTCTCAAATAAATAAATAAATCTTAAAAAAAAATGAATCCTTAATATAAGACCATAAAGATTCCAGAGTTTTATGTCTTCAAATATTAAATAATTATAAGTAAGCTGAAGAATAGTCTCTGAAAGAAATGGCCATTGTGATAATTCTGATACTCAATGAGATAATTGTAATTTATATGATAAACTATAAAAATACGAACTGTGAAAATTCAAATTGTAAAAGTACAGAACAATTTATGCATATGTTTATAAGAATTTTACCTTAAAAATTAAAAAGCACACATAAAAACTCATACACACATAAACATTAGGCCCACACTTACTCATTAATTTAATGTAAATACAGACAAACAAAAAACATTCAGGATGACAATTATAAAATATCTTTTGAATAGCCATAAAGAGCTAAGCCTATTCTGAGATTCCTTTATCAGTGATATCTGTCCATCAGATTTGCTCTGCCAGTGAGAAGAGTCTGTTAATCCTAACAAAAACAGAGTGTGAATAAAAGCTATAAAGAGTCAGTTTAAATAACAGATGTCATTGCAGAAGAACCTAAGAAGATTTAGTTCTTAAAATTGGGTAAGATGATTTAGTTCACGAAAATAGTGCCCAAACTAATGTTGGACATTTCAAGATCACATTTTCCAGAAGAAAGAATTAAATCTTGTTGATAATTCAGGACAAGCTTCTTTGTTTACCATTATAAAAGCTTTTCAGTTTGTTTGTTTTGTTTTGTTCTTCATTAATGCATATTTCTACGAGAAGAGAGTGCCACCTTGGAAAGAAGCAAATCTCTCAAATATTTAACAATTTTGTACATTATATATATATATATATATATATATATATATATATATATATATTTAAAATTTTCTGCTTGAGAGCAGAAATCATCAAATTTTGAGGGTGTATTTTGTATTCAAAATATTATGCTAGAATATAAAATTTTTATGGGAGTTCACAACGTCGTGATAAGAATTGTAAACAGAAATATTGAGCAGAAAATAAGAAGAAAGGTAGCAAACAGAACATGATAAGTAATCGATTAAAACTATACTCTGTTTTGAATTGGCTATGTTTTTCCCTGTTATTTAAAAGCTAAATCTGACTTAGATTCACTGGAAGCAGAGGACATGGGAAGCGGCCTATCTTGGTCTCAACCCTAGGTCCCAACCCTCTTATTATCTATTTAATTTAGGGTAGTTACTTTAGCTTCCAATGCCTCTGATTTCTCATTCCTACAATGTGATGCTAATGAAACCTAAGGGGACAGGGCAAAGCCCTTAAGTGTTCAGCTCTTGGTTTTGGCTCAGGTCATGATCTCAGGGTTGTGAGATCAAGCCCCTCATTGAACTCCCCACTCAGCACAGAGTCTACTTGTCCCTCTTCCCCTGCTTCTATTTATCTCTCTCTCGTTCTCAAATGAAATAAAATCTTAAAAAACAAACAAACAAACCTAACTGGGAGGACTTTTATGTGAAATAAACTTTGAAATCACTTAGAATAGTGTCTTCCATTGAGTCTTCACTCAATGAATGTAACTATAATTTATTATTACCATTGTTCTTGTTGGTAGGAGCAGTAACAGTAGCAGTAGTAGTAGTAATAGTTGGCAGTAGTACTAAAGAACAAGAGAAGAGACTAATTAAAGATTTACTCAAGGGCAGGGAAACATATCAGAAGTAAAATCAGGAGGGTAACACGGTGAGCAGACAACCAAAAAACGTGGGCTCTTCAATTAGTTTTCTGTGGCCATGGTAACAAATCATTGCAAACTTAGGTGTCATAAAACAATACACATTTATCCTATTACAATTCTGGAGGCCAGAAATCTGAAATCAGTTTCATGGGGCTCAAGTCAAGGTGTTACCAGGGTTTGTCCTCCTGGGACTCTAGGGGAGAATCCGTTCCTTGCTCTTCCAGCTTCTGGAGGCTACTGACATTTCTTGGCTTATTGCTACATTGTTCCAATCTCTTTATCTGTCACCATATTACCTTCTCTTCTGTAGTCAGATCTCCCTTAGTTTATAAGGATACACGTCATTATATTTAAGTCCACTTGGATAATCCAGGATGATCTCCCCACATCAAGATTCTTAATTTAATCTGATATGTAAGGAAAGTCCCTGTTGCTGTATAAAGTAACATTCACAGGTTTCAGGATCAGGATGTGGGTATCTTTGGGATATTATTATTATCTTTTTAAATACTCTGACTTCTCCAAAAGATTGTTGTTGTTGTTGTTATCATTATTATTATCTATAATTTCAATAGTCAAATTGAATCAAGGTTTTTTGTCATTTTTCTGAGAAAAACTATTTGCTTTTAAATTAATGTTAACCCTTTTGAAAAAAATAGGTAACAGAGAGTTGGGATGTTTCATAGTAACATAAAAAGTAATGGGATGCTTTATAACACATCTTTTGTTTGTCAGTCTTTCTGCTTCTAAAATCATAATCATAATAATGAAATGTCACATGTATATATCTATTGTCAAATGGGAGTAATAATTCAGTTTTCATTGCCTGACATTAGGTAGTATACTAGATTTAGGAGGGGTTGCTAAAGAAATTAAACAAAGTCACATTTATTTCTAACATGCTGAGTATGAATTGTAACATGACAATTTTTGCCCGATTTCCACAAGAAACCAAACACTTCCTCTGTTTTTTCCTGGGTCAACCTGCCATTCTTCTGTTGAAATCTCTTTGAAAGCATGGATTGTACTCTACTTAGTGATCCATCTAAAAAATAATGAGAGCAACCTGAATTCCAAATACCAGAGACTGAAATCTTCAACATTACTTCAAAGAGAACCTCAATCTTTGAACCTTTATTTTGTTGTATTGTACAGGGCATTCCCTGTAAACTCCTTATTTAACCTGAGAATACCATAATTTGGGCCATCTTATGTCCTGAGTTTCCATTATCCAACAAAAGATTCTTTGTGTTCTCTCTACCAATGAAATCAATATATTTTATTTTTGGAATTTTTAAAAGGCCAGGTAGGTGCCTAGAAACCAGTATCAGAGAGCTTGCTACAAGAGAAAGCTCAAAGCTGAATGAATGAATGATTAATAAATCTCTTACCATTGCTGGTATTTTGAGCTTTGAGTCTTTAACACACAACCTGCTGTTGTAATATTAATTCAGTGAAACCTTTCTCATCTGTTTACATCCCACTTTTAGTGTCCCTGAGGTTCTTAGAAAAGGTAAGGGGAACTTGAGATTTTCCAACTCTAGGGCTTGCTTTGGGAGGATAAAGAAAAAAACTTAAGAATTTTCTAAAAAATAAGTATTCAAAAATATAGTCTGTATTATTGGTTTATAAATTGAATTTAATAAATATATGTATATAACTTTTCTAATTAGCTTATTAAAACATTGAAGGAGTTAAAACATTTCCCAGGACGCCTGGGTGGCCCAGTTGGTTAGGCATCTGCCTTGGGCTCAGGTCATGATCCCAGGGTCCTGGGAACGAGTCCCATATCGGGCTCCTTGCTCAGCAGGGAGTCTGCTTCTCCCTCTACCCCTCCACCTGCTTGTGCTCTCTCTCTTTCTCCCTCACTCTCTCTCTCAAATAAATAAAATCTTTAAAAAAAAAAAAGTTTCCCAATCACAGTCTCAAAAGTATTGTTTTATCGCTTATTGTATTACCTCACCATCATTTAAGCTTAAAAATAATTTTATGATATGCATGCTTGCATTCAAAGATATAAGCTAAGTTCTGTACTGTCATTGGAAGGCATCTAAAATTGTCATATGTATGTTTATGATTTGAAACTTATGCATATATTGCAGTTAAATTCATGCTTTATGACTCTAGCCTCAGTATACATTTTTCACATTTTAAGACTTACTTTTTGTATTTAGTTTCTTTAAAGTCCTTCAGTGAATGTTGCTGGGAATGTAAACTGGTGCAGTCACCCTGGAAAACAGTAGGGATGTTCCTCAAAAAGTTGAAAATAGAGCTACCCTATGACCCAGCAATTGCATTACTGGGCATTTACCCCAAAGATACAAATATAGTGATCCGGAAGGGCACCTCACCCTAATGTTTATAGCAGCAATGTCTACAATAGCCAAACTATGGAAAGAGCCCAAATGTCCATTGACAGATAAATGGATAAAGAAGATGTGATATATATATATGTATGTGTATGTGTGTGTGTTTGTGTGTATGTATATATGTGTGTGTATATATATATATATGTGTGTATATATATATATATATAATATATATAATAATATAATATATATATAATGGAATACTACTCAGTCACCAAAAAAGAAATGAAATCTGGCCATTTGTGGGTGCCTGTGTGGCTCAGTTGTTAAGCGTCTGCCTTTGGCTCAGGTCGTGATCCCAGGGTCCTAGGATCAAGCCCTGCATTGGGCTCCCTGTTCAGGGGGAAGCCTGTTTCTCCCTCTCAAACTCCTCGTGCTTGTGTTCCTCTTGCTGCCTCTCTCTCTCTCTGTCAAATAAATAAATAAAATCTTAAAAAAAAAAAAAAAGAAATCTTGCCATTTGCAAAGATGTGGATGGAACTAGAGGGTATTATGCTACATGAAATAAGTCAATCAGAGAAAGACAATTATCATATGATCTCACTCATATGTGGAATTTAAGAAACAAAACAAGATCATAGGGGAAAAAAACCGAGATGAAATCAAAGAGGGAGACATATCGTAAGAGACTTAATCATAGGAACAAACTGAGGGTTGCTGAAGGGGAGAAGGGTGGGGGGGATGGGGTAAATGGAAAAACAAAACAAAACAAAACAAAAAACAACAAAACAAAACTAAAACTCTCAGTGAAGTCTGTAAATTTGCTTGTATTTATTATGCCATATTGGATTTTTTTCTTTTAATAGATATATAAGACTCATCACTTGAGTTTTATAATTTGTTCAATTAGTGTATGTTTTCTAATTAAAAGTAGTACATGGTGATGCTTTCATTGTTTTATAAATGTAAATTTTGGTTAATTTCATTATAAATTCATATCTATATACACAAATATAAAGCTTTTGAGGAAGATTATTTGGTTAGTTCCCAAATTTATTGCCTGATGTCCAGTCTGATTTTACATTAGATTTATATTTTGTTTTAAATAAAACGTTGTTACTTTAATTGCAATAATATCATCCAAAATAAGATGTGTAGACCCCTACTTTGTATAAAGTTTATACATATGAAAGTTTTATTTTTGTAAATTAAACTGATTGCTATGAGTATTTTATTTTATTTTTAAAGATTTATTTATTTACTTACTTGAAAGAGAGAGGGCACGAATGCGGGGAGGGCAAGCAGACTCCCTGATGAATGGGGAGCCAGATGATCCAATGTTGCATCCTAGGACCCTGAGATCATGACCTGAGCCAAAGTCAGATGCCTAACTGACTGAGCCACCCAGGCACCCTGCTATTAGGATTTTATATGGATTATTATAATACTTCCATTTCTGACATAGTCTTAGTAGTATGTAGGATTCATTTGTAATCAATAGAGTTCTCTCTATAAACCTTGGTTGGGAGAGAGAGACTACCAGTGATAAACTATTCCTCTCTTTACATAGTCTTTCTCACCCTCAGTGGAATATCTCCCATATAGTTCACACCTCCCAGTGTGCAGGTGGTTTCTGATAAAAGATGTGTACTCAGACAGAAGCAGCTAGGAACAGCTTACTCTTTCCAGGCTCTAATGGTAGTGGGAGAAATATTCAATGCTGCTCTGTCTGCTGACTGCTCTCCTTGCCGTGACTTGGAAGATGCACACACAAAGTCTCAAAGCCACCAATCGCTGAGGTCAAGAGGAAATTACAGGTTATATACATATAAAATATGTGTAGAAAATAGAAACTGACAAGTCATGCACCTGAACATATATAAGGGAGTCATCTCAACACAACAGTTTTAGAGCTTTTTCCCCACATATATTTCATGAAGTCTATAATTATGTATTCCTTTACTTGTTAGCAGTGTTTTCTTTTTTATTCAGAATATACCCTGTTAATTAATAGCAATGAAAATTAAGACAAAAGTAAATATTGAATTAAATATATTAAAACCTTTATGTAATAATTCTAACATCGCTTCTGAGTAAGGGTTTTTGATTGTGTCTCTCATGAGGGATCACACTGTGTTTGCAATTTTTGTTAAATGTTGAACATTATGTAAAAGAACACCAACAACTGAGGTAAATAATATTTATGCACAAAGTATTCCTCCTCCTCCTCTTTCTCCTTCTACTTTTTCTTTTCTGTCAGGTATTAGTGTGTTGAGTTGAGTCAGGGTAATCAGTAGTTAGTCTGGGTCTTTTGTTTTTTGTTTTTTGTTTTCTTATGTTATATTTTGTTCATCAGAGCCTTCATAAACTTTGAAGGCAGGGTCATAGACTTTTATTTTAGAAGGAACTGGGATTTCAGTGCCTGGAGGTTTTGTCTCAGGTCTCCTGCCCTATCTTTTGTTAGGATCTACATATCTCTCTTCAGTATTGAACCTTTCATCTCCCTTGCCTCTCCACTAGGGTATATTGCCACTGACTCATTTGAGTTCTTTCTTTCTGGCTTTATACTAGAGCAAGCCCAGCAGACCTGAAGCTCAAAGTGGATCTCTCTGAACTCTCCTGCCATTCCTCCAGTGGTAGGCAGCTTACTGCCTCATTCTCCGTGTTAAGGGCTAGAAACTGGAACATTTTTTTCTAGGTCTTCTCCTCCTGCCTCAAATCACAGCAGAGACACTGAAGGAAGATTTTTTGGTAGTCTTCCCTTGCCTGCCACTAAATGTTTTATATGCAACATGCAAATAGTAGAGGCCCATGTAGAAGAATTGGCAGGTGCCCCTTGTAGTTTCAGGGCTCCTTAGGATTCCAAACCACCTCTTAGTGTTGTTAATCTACCAAAGATGAAAGCAGCATGGGTTTCATCTCTCCAAGGAGACGTTTATCTTCTTTGAATTTTAGCTCACTAAATTACTTTGTAATCTTATCTTACTAATGGGCTTAAAAATAACCATAATTTTATAGACAAGCAAGTTATTATTGTTAGTCGAAAACAGTTGAGCGATGGTAGTTTTACATTATTGTCGTAAGACACTTTTAGCCCAGTTCTTCAAATTAAAGTTTTAGAGTTTTATTCTGACAAAACCAAAACAACTTCCATTTGAGGATTATATTTAAAAATTCTATCCCAAAACATTTTTTTCTAAATTTTATATATATATGTGTATATATATATATATATGTATTATATATATCTTTATTTAGAAAGAATTTTATTTTTGAATAGAGTTTTCAAAAGAATAGTTTCAAAGGTCCACAAATATAATAACACTGGTATTTTGGTCAACAAATAATGATTAATAATAACAATAATTTTATGCCGTATTTCACCATTAAAAGTCTTCTGGTTTGGACAAAAACAAATTAGGAGACTTTGAGTAGAATGTTACTGAGTTGGTTTTCTTTTTTGGACTGCTGCTACTTCTCATAATGGAACTTATATGACCCTCATGTAGGGCCATCATAGTCTAATCCCAGTGAAAGTGAAAAACCTATCTTAGTATTTACAGGGCCCAGCCTCAAGCTAGTATGTTACTTTTGAGGTATCAGTTTTGTTCTTCCTTTCTAGTATAAGCATTTCTGTTTTATTGATGAAATTATGTCTGCCTCTAATGTCGATGAAACCCATACTTGCGTCCAAAGCAGTCATCTTCCCTCCTCCTCGAAAACACCAAATTTCTCTGGCATTTGTAACGTTCTTTATCTGCTAATACTTTTCCTTGTAGCTGTCATTATTAATATTCTCCATAGGTTTTTTTCCTCTCATTTATTAATGCCTCTACCACATGCATCACTTTTCACTATTTGTCTTATTATAATTCATGTATATTTCAATACATATGCAAATGTGCATAACCCCTTTTCTTTTCAGGTTGTCACCTTTCTCACCTGCAACACTCTATTCTGAAAGTCATGCTTTTCTTTGGTTATACTCTCAACAATACTTGTGCCACTCCAGTATTTCATTGCTATAGATATTCCCATCTCTAACTATATGATACACTTTTAGATCACATACATTCACATGAGCAATTCTTTATTCAATACTCATTGTAAGCCCTACTATTTTCTTCACTATCAATTGTTGCATTAATTTCTTTAGTTCTCATCTGTTCATATTACATTTTCCAGCATTTATATGGCTCCCTTACATGAAAACCTCAAATTGTTTACCTGGGAAAGCAAGCAAACAAACAAACACAGACTATATAAAACTATTCACCCCCCAAAATAATAATTAAAAAATTAAAAAATTAAACCTATTCACCCATTCAGCATCTATATCTCAATAGCTAAATGATAGTGGAGAATAATGAAAAAGTATAGTTAGAGGATTCTTTAAGTTTTTAGAAACTAAAGTAAAATAGTCAAAATTGCCTGATTATTCAATGATACTAGCCTAATATTTTTGACTTCCTACTAGTGATAAACAGTAATAAAAACCACTCACATTTGTTGAGTGTACAATGTTATGGCTTACTTTGTTCTTCACTATGCAGTGACCTAGGACATATATAATTTCCACAGAAACTCATAACATATGTACTGTTTTAGAACCATGTTTCGGGGGGGCCTGGGTGGCTCAGTCAGCTGGGCGTCTGCCTACAGTTGAGTGTCTGCCTTCAGCTGGGCATCTGCCTTTGGCTCATGGTCCTGGAGTCCTGGGATCGAGCCCCGCAGGAGCTGGGAGCCTGCTTCTCCCTCTCCCTCTACCTGCCCTTCTACCTATTTGTGCTCTCTCTCTAGCTCTCTGTCAAATAGAGGAATGGAATCGTTAAAAAAATTACAGTTGATTAAGTCATGGTTGCAGTACAGTGACATAATTTCAGTGCATGCTCTGAATTTCTATGCTGTATTGCCTCTGTGACATGTTTATTTGTCCTTCCTTTCTTCCTTCCTCCTTCCTTCCTTCCTTCCTTCCTTCCTTCCTTCCTTCCTTCCTTAATAATATGAATGATGTTTTATCTACTTCCCTCAAAACTCAGTTTCTCTGTACCCAAATTCCATTCTGGAAATCTTCTCTAGGACTGTTTCACTGATGTGGCCTTCCCTTTTGCTTTATCAATTACTTCCTCTCTACTACATCATTCCCATTTGCATAGAAATGAGTTCTAGATTCTCCTAGTTTAAAAAAATTGTAAATCAATGAATAAATAAATGAATCTCGCCTCTTCTCACCTTTACACCTATTCCTTATGCAGGATCAGGTCTTACTTTAGAAACTACTTTTAATTCTTTACCCCACTACTCATCCTGCCCCTCTAGAACTCTCTTCTCCAGAAGAGAGGCTAGAATATTGGCCTCCCAAAGATGTCTATGCCTAAATCCTGGAGCCTGTGATTATATTATGTTATATGGAAAATAGAAATTAAAATTACAGATGAAATTATGGTAGCTAGTCATCTCACCTTAAAATAGACATTATCCTGTTTTTTCCAGGCAGGCTCAGTGTAATCACAGGGTCACTAAAAGTGGAAAAGAGTGACAGAGTCAAAATGTGACTATGGAGGAAGCACCAGCAAGATGTAATATTACTGGCTATGAAGGTAGGGAAAAGGGGCCAGGAACCAAGGAATGTGAGTAGCCTCTAAAAGGTGAAAAGGGCGTTGAAATGAATTTTCTTCTAGAGCCTCCAGAAAGAACACAGCAGTGCCAACACCTTGATTAGTTTGGTGAGAGCTATGTCAGACTTTTATGCTAAAGAACTGCAAAAAAATGAAACTGTTTTGCTTTAATCCACTAAATTTGTGATAATGCATTGAAGTAACAATAGAAAACAAATACAGTGGGACTCTGGGTGGTTCAGTCCTTTAAGCATCTGCCTTCAGCTCAAGTCATGATCCCAGGGTCCTGGGATCAAGTCCCTCATGGGGCTCCTTGCTCAGCAGGGAACCTGCTTCTCCCTCTTCCTGCAGCTCCCCCTGCTTGTGCGCACTCTCTCTCTGACAAATAAATAAATAAAATCTTTAAAAAAACAACAACACAAATACAGCTTCTCGTATGGGTTCACCTTTTAGCTGAAGCATTTCTCTAACATCCCTGTGTTCTATATAAGTTCTCTGTTCATAATTTCATGAAAAATGTATTTAATAAATAAATAGGTCTTCAGTAAGACTTACCTAATATCATGAGCATGTCTGTTTCTCAGTACTAGTGCATCTAAGCCTATATACCCTATGTAGTTAACCAGTTCATGTATGTTCATAATTGAAGTATGCCTTTTCTTTTTTTTAAAAAAAAGATTATTTATTTATTTACTTATTTGACAGAGAGAGAGAGAGAGAGATCACAAGTAGGCAGAGAGGCAGGCAGAAGCAGGCTCCCTGCTCAGCAGAGAGCCTGATGTGGGGCTCGATCCCAGGACCCTGAGATCATGATCAGAGCCGAAGCAGAGGCTTTAACTCACTGAAGCACCCAGGTGCCCCACCATTTCTTTTTTTATTCATTATTAATAGGTCTACTTGTAGGACCTTTTTTTAACATCTTTAAATTTTAAATGCCAAGCAGTATTTTATACACTCCTAGATAATTTTTTAACATTTTAATTTTTTTCAGTGTTTTATTTGCTAATATATATTTGTTCTGCAAATTAAATTTAAAGCTGCTAACTAGAATTAAATAGTTTGTGCAACTATGCCAGTACCCTTGCATTTTGTTTAGTGCCTCATTAGTGCTTAGGGCAAAAGAGAAGAAATGTTGAAGAAATAACAGCACTACAACCTTGAGGAAGAGCAAATATAGTTTGATGTTTCTGTGAAGTTTTAACCATGAGATTGGGCTTTTGATATTTTTTTACATGTTAATTAAGCACTTTAATCTTCCAGTGGTAGTGAGGTTAAAATGTATGTGTGTATGTGCATGTATATATGTAAAAGATCTGGGAAATAGGCTTTCACTTAGAAGTAATTTAAGGAAATGGAAAATATCCATAAGCTGAACATTTTTCTGTTATAACTTTTGGAATTTTCAAACATATACAGAATAAATACAGAAATGAAAAGTAAGGCTGGGATGAGGTACCCCAATGAAGAACTTTTATGAGTAGTAATGAGTGGAGTGGATCTTAAACAGCGTTCTTAAATACAATATATTTTTTTTAATTTTACCTGTTTCTGAAGCTTTCCTTGGACCTAATTATAATTTTTCCACATCGTCTCTGAACTTGGTTCTTTTTCTAGGAAATACATTATCTATCTACATCTTTATCTGTCTGTAGCCATATGTATATATTATCTATATCTACCTCTGTATCTATTTATATTACTCATGTTTTCAAGCAATATAAAATAGCCATATCAAAATAAATGTCTTTAAGATGAAATTCAGAGGAAAAATAAAATTAGTTTTATGAGAAAAATGTTTTAATTTAAAATGCTATTCACGGGCTCTTTTAAACTCTGCAAAAAACAAAACAAAGCATTTGATTATTTAGAATATTCTTAGTTGGGATGGTCTCAAACAGTTGTGATTTACCTTGCTCCTTTATATCCATTTTAAAATGTCTATGTTGCAGTTTTGTCAAGTACAGGGCTCAGCAAACAATGACTCATAGGAGTTCACTGCCTATTTTTGTTTTGTTTAAATAATGTTTGCCTATTATCCTCGGCTGATTTCATATCACAATGGCAGAGGTAAATTGTGACAGACTCTAGTGCCCATGAAGACTAATTTATGATTTGGCCCTTTACACAAAAAGTTAAATATGGATTCAAATTCAGGAATTACTTATGCACTTTGCAAATTATATTAGGTGACCTAAATTTTCTAATGTCTAACACTGTGCCTTGAATTTGATAGGCAGTCAATAAGTACTTGTTGAATACATAATAATGCTAAACCTCATCAGTAAAATGTAAGAACTACTAACTGGCTATTAAGATTCATGTCCAAAAAAAAAAAAAAAAAAGTTCATGTCCAAATAAAAATATATGTAAACAATATAGAAATATACCAGGGGCATACACAGTAGGTTTTTAATAAACATTGGTTTCCCCTAATATACCTTCTCTGTTGAATTTGGGTATAGGGATGGACCTTGTCCAAAGGGCAACAGCAATATTGAGAGCCTGAAATTTTTAGGTGCCTTAGGATCCTTACTCAGTGCTTAATATACTATCATTTTATTCTTATCTCAATTTCTAATTTGTGAATAAGATTAAGGACCTAAGAGCTGAGCAACTTATGAGGAGCATTGGTTCTGTCTTTGAATGCCCAAATCTTCTCCCTTCAAATTCAAATTGTGAATAGGCTGTTCAAATTGTGAGCCTAGAATTTGACAAGAGAATCAAAAGTCTTGGAGCTGTATCTTATCAAATGGAAACTGAGCATAATTAGTCAATCATTCTATAAGTATTAAAGCAGGAAATCAGAGGTAAAGCCAAGATTTGCATGAAACCAATTATATTTGCGTGATTATGGACAATAGAACTAATGTATCTGCAACTGGCCTTGAACTTTGAATATACATGTGATGAGCTGGCTTAATGGTCATGATTGGACTTCCTCTTTCTGTTAATATAGAGTAACAGGGACTAGATTTATCTACCCCCACACACTTAAAACATTAAAACATACACACACACATCTGCACTCACACACACAATATTTGAAACAAGATACTGGGCATCAAGCAAGGGGCAATCAGTAATTCCTGAGAAATAAGATCAGTCCTATAACTGCTTCAGTTTACTGCCTTGAGGGTGTTTCCAGGCTATGCCATTGTGATGTAGAGCCAGGCAGACTTCAGAGTTTGTAAAACAGAACTGAAAATCTGGGGCAATTAGAGGTTATAGATAGAAAACTACAGGAGAGAGCTGCATAGAGAACTCCAAACCTTAAAAGGGTCTCCTTGAATATTTATCTGAGTACTTGTAAGCCCATGCACATGAGGAAACTAACTGAAACTGGGTAATAAATACCTGAGATGTGTCCATTCCAAGCCTGTCCTCAGTCTGGAGAATGTAAAAATCAGGGTATCGGGTAGAGTACTCAGAAGGGTCTTGACATAGTAGTGGGGAATAATAAACCTTGTACTAAATGCTCTTCTGGTGCCACCTAACAAATTTTAACCACATGATACAAATGGATCGCATTGTTTCTAAGTAATTTAGCTGTATCCTAGAATAAATTTCATAAATATTTATGAATACAAAAAATACCCAGCATGCAACAATGTGAAATTCCAATGTCTAGTATCTTAGTCAAAGATTAGTAAGGATGATAAGAAGCAGAAAACTGTGACCCATAAGAGGGGAAAGATGAACCAGCTAAAGCCAGCCAAGAGGTGACACACATGCTAGAATTAACAGACAAGACCATTAAAAATAGTTATTCAGACTGTGTTTCAGGTGGTATAGAAACTATAAAAATGACCCCAATTCAAATGTGTAGAGTTGAAAATTACAATATCTAAAATATAAAACACACTCAATGAGATAATTGGAAATATTTCACTATCAAAGAAAGATTAATGAATTTGAAATAACAAACATGAAACATACAGAGAAAAGAGAATCAACCAATAATTTAAAAACCATAACTGAACTGTGGGAGAACTTTAAACAGCCTAATGTATGTATAATTTGAGTCTCTAAAGGGAGAGAATAAAAACATATTTCAAGAAATAATGTCTGAAAACCTTTTGAATTTGATAGAAACTGATGCAAAAAGCTCAATGAATTCCAACCACAAGGAACATTAAGAAAAACATAAGTCATCTTATAATCCAACTGTCTAAACGAATGATGAAGAAAAAATATCTTAAAAGCAGCAAAAGGAGATAAAAATGTTACCTTCAGAGGAAGAAACTTAAGTGTCCAAATGAAGGATGAAGAAAAAAATCTTTTTTTTTTTAAAGATTTTTTAAATTTATTTGACAGAGAGAGAGACAGCGAGAGAGGGAATACAAGCAGGGGGAGTGGGAGGGGGACAAGCAGGCCTCCCGCTGAGCAGGGAGCCCGATGAGGGCTCAATTCCAGCCCTAAGATCATGACCTGAGCCAAGGGCAGATGCTTAATGACTGAGCCACCCAGGTGCCCCAGAAAAAAATTGTAAAAGCAGCAAAAGGGGGAAAAATGTTACCTTCAGAGGAAGAAACTTAAGTATTACAGCATAAATTTTGTAGAAACAATACAACAGATAAGAAGTATAAATTTGGAATTCTATACCCAGTTAATGTAAATTTGAAATGTATGGGGCAAAATAAAGACTTCTTTTCAGATACACAAGCTTTGAAAAATTACTTCACCAGAAGTTCCACACTAAGAAACTTTAAAAATACTCCTTTAGGTAGAATAAAGATGGCACAAGATAGGCTCTATAGAAAACGTATATCCCCAAATTTAACTACATTGATAAATATATCATATTTTTTTATTCTTTAAATCTCTTAAAAAGATATTTGATTATTTAAACAAAAATGCAATACATTATGTGTTTAAAATGCATATTTAAAAATAAAATGCATGATAAGAAACACATCACACCAAAATATGGATGAATCTCATAATAATTATGCTGAGTTAAAGCCAGAGGAATCTATTTTATAAAGTATGATTACATTCATATAAAACTCTAGAAAATGCAAATGAATCTGTAATGACAAAAAACCTAGTAATCACTGAGTAAAATGAAGGAAATGAGAGGCAGAGGGACAGATTTACAGCAGGGTATATTGAAGCTTTTGAAGGTAATGGAAATGTTTATTATTTTTATTTTCATGATGGTTTTATGATTGTATACAATTATTAAAACTTACTAAATTGTACACTCTAAATATATGGAATCTATTATATGTCAACACATCAATAAACTGTTTAAAGAAAAAAGAAAGGTTGAAGGTGATGGATGATTGCTATGACTCCTTTTCCCTATGGTATATTTTTATATGGGTTCAGAACTCTATCTTCAGTAAGGAAAGTAATCAGAGAGCTTAAGTTGTTTGTCATGGAATTTATACTAAATATTTATTGGTTGAACTAAATTAAATGCTAACCATATGCATGCAAAATAGTCCAGGGATCTGACCTTCCTTGATCACATTGAAACAAGTGAATTTTCCAGTGTTTAAGTCAATTAAATCAATTATTAAACATGATTTACCCCTTATCTTTAGTCCTTAGAACAGCACTGCAATATGACAATCAAAACTGAACATATTATCTTTATAATACACTGCTTTGTTTGTAAACATTATCTATGCTTTGTTAAACACCCTCAATCTAAACATCTGGTCAGGTTTCAATAATTTTACTCTATTCCTCATAACTCTTAGGCTGCTGCAAACTAATAACACTTTTGGCTGAACTAGCCCTTAGTCGTGAAATTAGACATTAAATTGGGAAATCATCATTCATTAATGAACAGTTTTTTTCCACCTTGAAAGTTGACATACAAATGATGACAAAAACCATTATATCAAAGAAACTGAATTCAAGGTGGAGAGAGACTTATAAATGAGTATGTGTGGTAAAATTTGACAGGTGCTTTGGCAGTCCTATATTTAGTGCACAATGGGAAACATAAGGAAGTAGTGGTTACTATTTCTTGAGTTGTTGTCAGAAAAAGCTTAAAAAACAGGTGAGATTTGAGCTGAATCTTTAAGAATGACCTTATGTTTGACAGGTAGAAAAAGAAAAAGTGGTCATTTTAGAAATATAAATGAGTATATACAAGCAGAGTAGCAACTGAATTGTTTGCAAAGTGAATGGAGACAGCCAAAGGTGAAGCTGTAGAGTTATTTAAGAGGCAGATTATAGGAGGGGCACATTGTGGAGGGGTTTTAAATCAGACACTTAAAATGTTTTTCAGCTTTATGCCCCTAATGGATTATTCACTCTCTCTAAATTATTCTTGCCTTGTTATAATTATCCACAGTTTATTCTGAAATGTAACAATTTTTCTACTATTCTTTGTATGGACAAATTACCTAAACCACTTAGAAAAGGTCTTCACATCTTAAATTCTGCTAAAACATTACATTGATACACAGCATCAATTTTTGTAAATTCCCTAAACTTACTTAATAACTAGTGTGGTTTAGGTCACATGAAACAAGTTGTAGTATAATCCAGGAAGACATCTTTCTGACAGTTCCTGCTTTTGTCCTCTTCATCTCACTGTCAGTAAGGTCCTTCACATCAGAGGATCAGGGGTTATATGAATTGTAGAATTAACATATGATAATAATGGTAAATTATAATTAACAAAATGTTAATATTAATCAGTACACATTGAGTGCTAACTCTGTGATAAACATAAGGTGAAGTGCTTGTTATTCTTTCCTTTAATTCGCATGACTAACCAATGAGGTTGCCATTTCACTGATGAACAAACTGAAGCTTCAGATAGTTAAGGTCATGTAGATAGAGACTGGAGTGCAGCTCTGTCAGATTCTAAATAATGTAATAAAACATAAGGTTAATGAGATAACTGGTACCCTGCTAAACCAAAATAACTCTTGTATTCTCAGAATGTAATTTAGACCCTGCAAAGAATATAACATGACCAATTACTATCAACATTAAATTGAGAAAAGCTGTTTCATTGTTAAATATTCTATTACTCCTTTAAAATTCAATCTACACAGACATTTTTAAAACAAAGCATACAAAGAGCATAATTTGAATTCAAATGTTAAGTGCTTCTGATTCTAGGGGAAGCATTGGAAGTTGTTTGGAATTCTTGAATGAATATCTATAAATTGGACATTTACATAAAAGAGGTTTATTTTTGAAGACATATAATTTTGAATCTGCAGAGTGTATATGTGCGTGTTTGTGTATAATGAGTCAAATTGGAATGCTGTTACCTGTAAGAATAGGATCTGTCATCTTCAAGACTCAAATGTAACCCACGTACAAACTATTTAATTGAGAAAGAAAATAGTAACAGTGTGTTGCTTCTTTTTTATGCTTCACATGGGATAAAATGTCAGAGTATCGAAAGGCTTTAGCGATTCTGCTTCTAAGGACTTTAATGACAGATGCAAGGCTAAAGCCCCATGCAGCATTATGAAAATTTATCCCACATGTGCTTTAATTATATGTGCTAACTTTACAGACAAAGTCAGATTGTTCTAGCTGTCAGAATAGAGGATCAAATATAAATGTGAATGCATGCAGCACACTGGGCTGATTTTCCTAACAGCATTCAAACATACCACAAGTTTCCTACTTGACTTTCTTTAACATTAATGATGAACCTTAGACCAAAATGATGATGAACATAAGACAAAATTAAAGTGTAATCTTTTTCTCACTTAAAAAAATTATAGATTTTTCTCTTTATAATATAATAATTCACATTATTCTTACAAGCATCATTAGTGTGTTTGTTTTCAATCAAAACTGCCAATGAACTGGTGGTACATGCAAAACTTTTTTTTTTAAGGTTGTTTTTTTTTTAAAGATTTTATTTACTTATTTGACAGAGAGAGAGAGATCACAAGTAGGCAGAGAGGCAGGCAGAGAGAGAGGAGGAAGCAGGCTCCCCACTAAGCAGAGAGCCTGATGCGGGGCTCGATCCCCGGACCCTGAGATCATGACCTGAGCCGAAGGCAGAAGCTTAACCCACTGAGCCACCCAGGCACCCCCGTGCAAAACTTTTTAATAGGAAGTACTTCAGGGGTTATATTAAAAGTACCAGAACAAAGATTAAGATAGTTGGATTTCTAAAGTATTCTTATTTTATGTGAAAAAATTCAAGTTTGGTCTAAAATATCAAATTAAATTCTTTACCCTGAAATGCATATCCTTTATTTCTAGAGAATATTTCTAATTATCACTTCCATCCAAAATCATTCCATCACTTTGAATTTATTCTTATATTATGCCTGAAGTCCAGGTTGGAAAATTATTATTTCAGTCTTATTTCAGAGATTAACTCCCAGAATTTGAAGCTAATTGATGTCTCCAACAGTAATGTTTGCAGAAATTGCAAAATATGCATCTACCTATGGAAGTATACTAATGGATAAAGCAATTGTATCAAAGGCCTTAATTCTTTACTCTTTTCTATACCCATGTTATTTGTCATATAACTTTGCCTTTCCACTTGCTTTTGTGTTCCTCTGCCTTCACCATGAGCATATTCTAGTGATGGCCTGTTAAATAATGAGGTAAATGTGGGAGACAGATCTGCCCATCTAAGGCCAATCTGTAGCTGACCCTCAGACACATGAGTGAGTCTAGATGAGCCTAGACTAAATTGTCAAACTACAGATTTGTGGACTAAATGAATATTTATTAACTTGGGGCACTGAGCTTTAGGATGTTTTACTGACCATAATTATAGCAATAGATCATTGATTCACATTACTTTCTTTTTAGTTGAACTTTTAATTAGTGTTTAAAACATTTTACTGAATGAAGCTGTACCTAATTTAAATATTTACATTTCAACATAATATTTTTCTACATTCTTACATCTAAAGAATATTCATTAACCTTAAGGTTAATGTGGTTTTATCACCAGATAGGTATTAATCACAGGATACTTGGTTCATTTAACTAGAGTGCCATCTCAGCACGCTGGCATGGTAAATAGCCCCACCGATATCTTCTTACCAATTAATATAAAGACTAGATCTTTTTCTAAATCTTTTTCTGAGTAAACTCCCATTTCCAGACCAGGTCCCAATTCTTCTAATTTAATCATTGTTTAATGGGTAAATTTTTAGCCACATTCAATTTAAATGTTTTGGAGCTTGAGAAATTGCCACTGAGATCTGTAAGAACTACTAAATCTTTCTTAAAGTTATGATTTTTTGGAGTAGCTCTTGGTCTTACTGTGTTTAATGAGCATTGGTGTTCCAAATATGCATGATCTTTCTGCCTACGACAAACACAAGTTTGCAAACTGGTCCACAGGCCGAATCCTGCCTGCCACCTGTTTTTTGTTGTTATCATTATTGTTTTCTAATTAAGTTCATTAGAAGACAGCAATGCTTATTTATTTACATATTGCCCATAGCTGTGTTTGTGCTACACTGACAGAGTTGAATAATAAAGACAGAGAATGACCTATAAAGGCTAAAATATTTATTTTATGACCATTTGTAGAAGAAGTTTGCTGTTTCCTGGCCTATGACATCAAGTATTTCTTTAGTTTATTTTTTGTTTAGTTTTGAACATCAATCATGCATTTCTCATATTTTGCATTGATTTTACTGAGTCCATTTATTATTTCTATGCATTCTGGTAAAAAAAATACATTAAATATTTACATATTTTATGTAAATAAAGAGCAAAATCACATGAACGGATGACAGACAATGATATTGTCTGCCATTCATGAAGTAAATCAAGTCTGAGTAATTCATTTGATTATTCAAAGTTCTCCATAAGTTGGCCCTGTCACTATGCTACAGTTGATGCATCATTATCCTTTTACCATACCATTCTTTAAAATCATGCCTCACAGAGAAAAGTTTTCTGTTAATTTTCCACTATCGCTATCTCCTTCTGGTCTCATTTTGAAATGTATTATTTTCTTGTTTAATAAAATTCAAGAATCAACTTTTATAAGTATCATTTTTCTTGCTAATTTTATTAATCTAAAATTTTCAAATCTTCAAGTGCCAATTGCATGTCGATCTATAATATAATTATACAATCATGTTTATTTCAGATGCCATATTTCAGGCAAAAAGTGATTTTATAAGCAAGATATAAGTTCTTAAGCCAATTATAATTTTTTCATATATTTTATATTCCCTAAAAACTGAGCAAATTGCTGGTTTCAGAGTTTAAAATACTTTTTTTGAATAAAAAAATGGTCAAAGAGTTCAATTCAAAGAGTTTGAGATGCTCAGTGAGTTTACATTTATGAGCTCAGTGAATTTACCTCAAGAGCACTAAATTAAGAGAGTTGAAAACAAAGGATACAAGGCCAAATATGACAGTTTGAAAATGAAAATTATGGACATATAAGAACTCATTCTTAGAACTATCTACAAAATAATACTAAAATTAGTACATTCTAGAAAAAGAGATTGCTGTATTTTAATGAATATATATCAGGTATTCAAAATTAATCTGATTTGTATAACATTGTGTATATCTCAATAAATGTGGAAACATAACTATAGCATCAATCTCTAAAATCATCACGTCAAGCTGTGCAGAGTGGCTATGCTTTATTTTTTTCAATTACTTACTTAGGAATATATAGACGTTATCAAGAAGTAGCATATCTAAAAACAGTTAAAAGATTTTTCTAAAGTCATTGAACAAGTTATGAAAACAAATTAGAGATTTAATTTTGAATACAAGTTTGGATTTAATTTATGATTACTAAAAATGTCATCGCCATTCTCTAACCATTTTATCAAAAACTGCCCGCTACCTGCCGTTCAGATATTAAGAGTTTCAGCTACTCTTGATTAACAGGGACAGCTTTGTGACACAGTCTCATTACATCATACGAAAATGACCTGAGAGTGGGAAAAATTTATATGGAGATTAAATTTAAAATACTTAAACCACTTTGGGGTTTGAGGTTGAAAAACATTGAATTTTTATTGCTAGTCAAGTCACAAGGATAAATGGAATACTATCCTTAAAAAAAAGAAATTGAAATTCTAAATGTTTTATTCCATACTATCAGAATCTTTTGAATATAAAAACCTGATATTTAAATACCGTGAGTGGAGAACTGTGGTTTTTTGATCTTCTAAAATGAGACTAAAATTACTCTAAGAACTGTCTCTCTTAGGACATCTATCTTCTCAAAAAAAAAAAAAAAAAAAAAAAGGACATCTATCTTCTCAAATAACCCTTTGACTGTGCTATTTAAGAGCAGAATGAATGTCATATTTCCAGTTAGATATCAAATAACAATTGCTAAAGCACTAAAATTGCTTATTTGGTTTAATATTTTGATAAAATGTACCAATTGAAATTTCTCATATCATACTCTCATTTGTAAATCCTTTAAAGATCAGAATTACTTTGACTAATTACTGAAAAGGAAGTATTCTATCAGTCTATATTAGAAGAGCATGTAGGAGGCATGGCTTAATTACTTTCTAGTACAAGAGATTTTTTAGAAAAAATAATCAGAAAAATAGGAAAGAATACATTGTGAAATACTAGACATAGAGAGGTATTCATTTTAATTCATTTGTTAAGATTTATGGCACAGATTCAGAAATTAATTTTTGATATGTCTATCACTTAAGATGGTGACTAGCAAGTAGTATTTCCTAAGGCAAAATTTATTGAATAACTGATTTAATTCATCAAGTCTTTGTGTGTTCCCTCAGAATGAAGACAAAAACAGTCTGAAGGTGGAAAGAAAACTATTACTGATAAATCTGCCTTTTGGGAGAGGTTTAAGCACTAAAATTTCAGCATCATAAAAAGGCTGGGAGATGAAATACTATGAAATTTGATCTTGTTGGGTATTGGGAATGCGGGCAGAGATAAACTTGGGATAAAGTTTTAGCCTATCAGGTCACAAGACTCAGCAGTAAATGTCTGAAAACACTTGGAGGAGCTTACAGTAAATTGCATGAGGAGGAAAGGAACAAGTAAAAGTGGGGAATAAAAGAGTAAAAGTGGGACGACATTACGTTTCTCCGTCTCTAAAAGTGAGCTTCATGCACTGCAGGAAAATTTATAAATTCAATTCCCAGAAGTTTAAAATCTAATGTTGTTTAAGAGAGGGGAATGGATTTCTATCTTCTCAGTTTCAACCTACAAAACTGCATTTTATCTTCTTTTGAGAGTTAGTGCTTCTGTTAATAAGACAAATGTATCAATCATCAGTGGCATTTTTTGACTGCTTTAAAGTTCCTGTGAAATCAAAGAGTAACCAAATAAGTCAATTTATTCTATATTTTTCACTTACAGTGCATTTTTAAACTGACATATTATCTGTAGTCTAGGTTGATTTGCAGAATGCCAACTACCTCTCAAGAAGAAATGTCAGTATTTTGTTCAAATTAGAGAGATGCTTAAAGATTTCATTTATTGAAGATTTCATTTTGGTAACAAAAGAACAAAAATAAAAACTTTATATAAGTTAGGAGAAAATAACATGATTAGATCAAAATGTATCATATACCTAGAATCCTGGTGGATTTATTGTTACTGTCTTTGTGAGACTCTGTTCCTACAGACAGATCTTTAAGGTTAGAGATCTATAAAATGATAAAATAGTGGGTCATTAGACGGCACCTAGTCTACCACTGCATTTCATACAGGACAGAATTAAAATCAAGATGAAAACAAAAATGGAAACAGAAAGGTACTAGAATCTAGGTATATCTTAATTTTAGTTGAATTTGCTTTGCCTTGTTTCGTTTGTTTCTTATAACAGTGTTATGGATTGAATTTCAGTTTTTTTCGAGGTATGTTGAAGTCCTAACCCCCCCAGTGAATTATCTTATTTGGAAATAGGTTCTTTGAAGATATAATCAAGTTAAGATGAATTCATTATGGTAGGCCCTAATTCAATATGAATGGTATTTTTATAAGAAGAGGAACCTTTGAATACCGAGACACACTGGAGATGGCATTGGTGGGAGAAGCAGAGATTGGAGTGATGTATCTGCAAGTGAAGGAATATCAGTTATGGATGATTTCCATCAGAAGCTAGGAAATGACAAGGAAGGGTTCTGTCCTACTGGATCCAGTGGAAGTATGGTCTTACTGACAGAGATTTCAGACTTCGAGCTTCCAGAACTGTGAGATAATAAATTTATATTATGTTAAGCCATTCATATGTGGTATTTGGTTAAGGTAGCTCTCTACAACTACTACAGTACTTAGTATCAGAAAGTGAGGAGCTACTGTAAGAAATACCTAAAAATGTGGAAGCGGCTTGAAATTGGGTAAGGATCGTGGCAGGAAGAATTTTGAGGCATTTAATAGAAAAAGTCTAGTTTGTCTTAAAGAAACTGTTGGTGGAAATAAGGATGTTAGAGGCAGTTCCGATGAAAACTGAAAAACAGCAAAGACGAGCAGTAGAAAAAGGATTTATTGTCTTAGAGAATACATATATTGTCATGAACAGGGTATTGCTATAAATATGAACATTAAAGATACTTCTGGTGAAGTCTCAAGGTATTGAGGAATCTCTTGGTGAACACTGGAGGAAAGGTGATTCTTGCTGTAAAGTGCAGAGAATTTAGCTGAATTGGCTTCTTGTGTTAGCTGAAAGGTGGAATTTTTGTGCAATGTATTTGGATATTTAGCAGAGGGAATTTCCAAGCAAAGTGTGGAATGTGCAACCTTGTTTCTCCTTACTATACTTAGAGTAAAATGTGAGCAGAAAATGGTAAAATAAGGAAGGGGTTGCTAAGCAATAGAAACCAGCTTTTGATGATTTGGAAAATTCTTAGCCTGTCTAGATAACATGCTCTGGAAACAGGACAAGATTATAGCTGGACATACATTTGCTAAAGAGATCAGGTGTGTGGTTCCAGGATCCAATCAACCTTCTCAGCAGAAGCTAGAAATAGTGGTGCAGTTATTTATGAAAAGTCTGTGGAGGACTCTTGTCTGATGGTTTGGGCCACCCACTAAAGCATTGCCAGCCTATGCTGAAAGGGACTGACATGAGACAAAATGAAGGCAACTTAACTTGCAAAGTAGAGTGATGAAGGTACAGGCTTGCACTGCCTGGTGTGCAAGAAGGTAGAGCTGCCACCCCAGCAGGCCCAGAGAAGGACGCATCAAACTGCCTATAATTATTCTCAGGTCTGAAAATATAGTAGAAATTTGCTTACTGGGCTGCAGACTTGCTTTAGATGAGTGACTCCTTTATTACTTTTTTTTTCTCTCTTATGAAATGAGAGTGTTTATCCTACATTTGACCTACCATGGTGTTTCAGAAACAGATAACTTATTTTTTAGGTTTCACAGGTACATGGCTGGGGGGAAATCTTGCCTCACAACTAAGCATATCTATAGTCTCACCCATACCTGACTTAATATGATTTATTATATGAGATTTGGGATCTTTTGCTTTTGAGTAATTATTCTTAGGTAAGATTTTTTAACTTGTTGATGCTGGAATTGGTTGACTTTGGGGATACCACGATGGAAAGTATTTTGCAGGTGGGAAGTACATGAATTAATTATTGCCTATTTTTCTTTAATTTTCTAAATGTGCTTACTACTAATTGATCCTAAATCTTTCTGCCAGTACAGAAAATTTCACTCTTAAATGTTTTTAACAACAAGATCATATATCTGATTTTTTTAATACTGGAGGCCTTTCTATTATAGTCCTTTGCTCTTCTGTTCCAGTCTTTCTAGTTGCTATCTGGATTTTCTGGAGAGTTGTTCTTTTGGGATTTCACCTTATCCACATTATCAACTCTCTTATTATTGGATCCCCATTTTAGGGACTCTACATCTTCTTCATATTTACTATCTCATTGGTGTAGGGTGTATCTTTTAGTAGCTTCCAGAGAATGGGTGGATGACAGGTGAATCAGCCAAACTTTTATAAGAAAAGCCAAACTACTATCGGTGTTTAACATAGTTAAACTTAAACTGTAGGCCTCAGCCTTTCCGTAGTCGTAGGCAGTGGTGGAACATCTTTTGTAAGCTGGTGTTTCTACATCTAGTATGGAGCCTTAAGTCACTATAGGTCAATTGGATTGGCAGTTAAGAAGGAAAACTGAATGTGCAGAACAAAGGTAAACTGGAATCAGGAGGACAACTGGAACATACAAGGACATACTAGAATTGTCTTCTGTCACTTCCCACCTTGATGTTGTGGGTGACTTGCAGAAGAAAATACTGCCAATTACCGTAGAGATACATATGTGCTTGCCCTTCTAAATCTAATGCAGAATACTTCTTGTGGCTAATATTAATCTGATACCATACAGAAAAGGAAATGCTGGAAATATTTAGTTGGGTTTTGAGTCTAATGGAGGCAAACACATATATTCACATCTACAATATAATCTTTAACCTTCAGGATACTCTGTGTATGGGTTTATTATTTGTCATGGCTTTTATCAATTAATGCCAACTTACAAAAATATGGACAGGGCATACTTATGTAGTAAGGGCATACTAACAAAGGAATTAGTGGCAACATGTTAGGATTTTGCTTCTTTCTAAAGGGCTGCTGCTCAAATAAGGGCAAATTTGGTTTGATTGTCCTTCATGAAAGCCAATTTAAATTTTTCTTATATTTTTATCAGTTAAGTCATTTTGTGAGGGATCTTTGGCTTTAAAAAATAATAGTTATTAATTCTGAGTAAATGTTTTGTGAAGTATGAATTCAAAGTTAATAGAGTAAGAAATACTTGAAATTTCAGAACTATAACAAACCAGTGCTTATCAGAATCTATTACTCTATCTAGAGTTTAAGTTTAATGAGCATACTAACATTTCAGCATCCATTACACACTGAAAAAAAGTTTTCAATAATTAAGGATAATTGGCAATAGAAATAAAATGAGCAGATGAAAATGACTCTGCATTAGATTTTGGCAGTCTGCTCTTTCAGTGTGTGCTGGAAAAAGAAGGGAGGATGATGATTTTAAGTAGCAATCCAAATTGGTCAAATGTGTCATTATTTTGCACTTTTTTTTTTTTCACACTCTGTACTTCAGCTTCCATTTTTAAATAATTTTATAAAGTTTCCTCAGATTGCCCACAAAGCACTATTCTTAAAGTTAAAAACCAATCAAATTATGACTATATTTAATGATTATGCAGTGTCATTTTGTGTCAATTAGCTTTAATTTGTAGTATCATTTAAAAAGCCAAATCATTTTGAACAACCTACCTGATACAGAACACCATTGTTTATTATATTTTCCAATACAAGATCATTAAACCTAACTGATTTCTTTAGGGAGATTTTTGTCATTCAAAAATAATCTTCGAAGTGGCATATTTGAGGCTTTATTTTATATTGGTGCCTGTTGGAAGGAGGAATATCTTTTATGTCATTAGAAAAATGCTAAGAAGTTACATAGTGGTCTACTTGGTTTGATTTTAGACCAGATTAGATATTTGTCTACCTTAGGTTTATTTCTGAATGTCCTATAACATTTTCAATAGAAATATTTGAGCATTCTGATTAAAATAACATTTTTAATGTTCTTTCCTAAGTGTTTATGAAAATATTTATAAATAAAAAACACACGCAGACACACGTGCACACATAGGCATGCAAAGACATGTATAGACACATGCACACATGTAAGAACACACACACACAAATGTACTCACATGTCAATGTTCTCACACGTAAAGAAGGACACCCGTATTAAAATTAACATTCATAACATCACCACTGCCAGGGGCTAACCCTGAAGGAAATTATTACTTGAACTGAGGAGGAATTGTATCAACTGTGAACCCAAGTGAATAAAAAGCATGACCAATAAGATATTTGAAAGGTAGGAAATTGTCTTATACTTTTGGAATTTGCTGTCAAATTTCCTCCTGTTATAGTTACATACTGGTAAACCTCTTACCGTCAGATTTACTTGGGAGTGTTTGTTAAAATTCATATTCACAGACATTATCAAGACCTTCTGAATCTTACATGTTGTGTGGCTTAGAGATACACATCTTTCATGGAGACATAAGCTGCTTCGGTTGCATACTAAAATGTAGAAATCATTGTGGGACTGTGCTGACGCTGTGTGTTTAGGGCAGGTATAGTATTAATTTCCATCCTCTCCAGTTTAAAAACAAAGTTCAGACTATAACTGAGGAAACAGTAGTGAAGAAGAAGAGAGGATGACAGGTGACACATTTTATTCTTTGATTTTTGCAAATTTCTTTAATGAAGTGTTGTGTTGATGGCTTAAGAGAAGTAGAGGAGAGTTGGGAGAAGTAAAGGATAACAAAAAAGAGCACCATGTGGTAAGTTTTTAGTTTCACATCAGTTCTTCTCATGGAATGTTCCAAGAGACAGGCAGAGGGGCTAGGAAACTATTCCAGATCATTATAACAGTGCTATGTTAAGAGAGATAATGGAAATTGTACATGGATGTATATGTATCAAACCATTCATCACATATAGAGATGAGGGGAAACCAGATAAACAGGGAACAGAATCAAAACAAAGCAATACTCAACATCTTCTCTCCCAGGCCATGCATTCATTTAAAGGATATTCGCTGAGTTCTTCTTATATACCAGATACTGAAGATACCACAAACAAGAACTCATACGTCCATGAAGTTTACATTTTAGTGGTGAGAGACATACATGATACAAAATAAAGAAGTAAACAAAGAAAGCAATAAATGTTATGATAAAAGAATAAAGCTGGAAGAGATAGACAATAAATGTAGAGAGAAAAATACTATTTTTTAAAAGATTTTATTTACTTATTAATAGAGAGAGAATGAGCAAGAAAGAGAGTGAGCAGGGTGAGGGGCAGAGGGAGAAGCAGGCTCTCACTGAGCAGGGAGCCTGATGCGGGACTCAATACCTGGACTCTGGGATCGTGACCTGAGCAGAAGGCAGATGCCCAACTGACTGAGCCACCCAGGCACCCGAAAAATACTATTTTAAATGGAGGAGTCAAAGAAGATATCACTGAGAAGGTGACATCGAATATAGACCTAAAATGGCAAGAGTACAAACCATGAGCATTTTTGAAAGAGTAGCATTTGCAACTGAGGAAAGAGCAAATGCAGAGTTCTGAAATGGGAGGTTATTTAACATCTCTATAAAAGCAAGGAGGTCATGGTGGCTGGAGTAAAGTGAGAAAAAAGGGAGTAAGAACATACACTCAGAGAGCTAGGGGTTTGAAGAGCAGGGATTTGGAACACGGTTTTTGCTATGTAACATCTACACACACAGTACTGAGTCAGATGGCAAACTAAGGATTTTGAGTCAAGGGATGACCTGATCTAACATCCTTTAAAATGGGGATTCTTGGTTGCTTTTCTTAGTACACTATAAATGGAACAAGGAAGAAGCAGGAGAACCATTAGGAAGATATTGTAATGATTCAGGAGAAAGAAGGTAGTAGCTCAGACAAAAGTCCTGATAGTAACAGAGATGAGATGAAGAAATTTGACTCTAAGTACTTTTGAAAAATATTGTACTCCCTCCATCCATCCCACTATGACTTACTGGGAAAGGTACCTCACTTCTGTGGTATTCTTCCCTAGAACTATAGTCTAACCATGAAAAAACTTCAGACAAACCCAAATTGAGGGACATTAAAAAAAACAAAAAAAACAAAAAACAAACCTTGATGAGTGTGCCTCAAAAGTCAGGGAAAATAAGGAAAGACTGAAAAACTATCACCAACCTAAAAAAAAAATTAAGGAAAAATGATGTCTACATTCAATGTGAGATCCTAGTTTGGATCCTGGAAGGGAAAAATGGCATTGTTACAAAACCTGGTATAATTCATATCCAGTCTGTAGTTTATGTTATTATTCCAATGATGACTTTAGTCTTAATAAATGAACCATGATAATGTAAGATATTAACATTCGGGGAAATATGTGAAGGGTATACAAGAATATATCAACTAGCTTTGACTTTTATGTAAATCTAAAATTATTCTAAATTTTTAAAATGTCTTAAGTAATGACAGGATTCATCAAGATAATTTGCTGTGTGATATAAAAGAAACAAAAAAAACAGCATTGAGGGTAACTCTAAGAATTTTAGCCTGACTACTTGCAGAATAAATTTCCTTTTACATTATAAAAAGTTTTGCCTTTTTTAGATAGTTTTAGGTTTTTTTTCAAAGTACAAAATTAAAGTCATAGCAGAGAATTAGAAGAACAAAGAAAGAAATATATAAAAAGATGGCAAGAAAAAGAGAAAAACATATTTGGAGAATTAAACATGAGAAAGACAAAATCAGAGTGAGGATGGTTGGGCAAAATAGAAAAGAAAGGGTTAATACGAATGTTACTGAATTTACTGGACTATACAAATTTTAATGTTTTTCAGGAAAAGAAAGTATAGATTGGACTTATTATTAGTCTGAACTATGTTTCCTCAAAAGTACTTCACTGCTGAGATTGGACTACTTGGTTCCAATATCTATAAAGGTTATACTTATTTTTTTTAATCTTCACATTTTCAGGGACAATAAGAGAAAACTATATATGGTGCATTAAATCTAATACTACAAAATTAGAAAACAGGAGAATCATGCTGAAAAAAAAACCCAACAGAATAAGAGCATGCTTTTTATAATTAATTACTGCAAAAGAGAAATTTAGAAAACTGGTATCACAAATCTAAAAATAAATGGATATGGAAATGTATGCTGAGAATTCAAATACAGTGATATGATAGCAAGTGATTGGCTATAGAGAATGCTTTTGTTTGATTACTGAGAGTTTGGGCAGAAAAGTATATTCTCTATATGATGTGTCAAAAAACAGTGAGCCTTCTAATAATCAAGGGATGAACATCAAATAAAAAGAAAAACTAGTATAAATCCTTAAGACTGTAACTAACAGGGTGTGTATGAGAATAGAAAAAAGGTCAACATGATTATAGCGTGGAAGGCGATGTGTAGAGGAATATGAGATGGAGTCACATAGATAAGGAGGTACTACTCATGGCTGTTGACCCTTAAAAAAAAAGATAATTGAGTTTTTAAAGTGCTACTGTATACCTTTAGATTATTTATAAATAGGAGAGTGACATGATCTGATCTATACCTTTTAAATGCATGCTTTGTGAAAAATGGAATTTGAGGGAACAAGGGAGGAAAGAGGCAACTTAAAAGAAAAGAATGGCAAAGAAGCTAAAATTTGTAAGCAAAACACACACACACACACACACACACACACACACACTGAAAAGAGTTCAGAGTAGGATTGATATTACCAAAATTAAATGTCATATACTAGCAGTTTCTGTTAGCATTCATCAAATGTTTAATATGCCCCCTTACATTTACCATCTCCTCATGTAATGAAGTTGGGTTATGAAAGCTGTTTTAGTCTAATTCCTCTGAGCATAAATGAAGTGTGGCATTTTTTGGTTTGAAGTAGGTAAGAGGCAATATGTTCCTCATTTGCTTTCATCCCCACTATGATAATTTCAAGGCCAGGTTTTCCATATGGTACAGCCACCAAGCAAGTGAGCCACCTTCACCCCTTCAGACTATATCTAACTATATCTAACTAATAAAGATTAGTAAATCTTTATTGTGTTAAAATCATCTTTATTATTGTTAAGATTTAAGTCTGTCAGTTTGAGCAGCTAACATTAAGTATTGTAATTAATACATGTACCTATTAAAATTATGTTTATAAAACTGATAAATGACTTGAGTCAGTCAGAGCTCATGATACTGTGCTTAACAATAAAAGCTGATATGAAACCATCCATGGGCCATGACCCAAAACATAGTAAGGTGAAGTACACATAATCAAAATAACTGACAGATTATACCAATATGGTAATCATGTTTATTACTGAACAGATGATTTTAATTTATTTTTACATCCTTATTCTCTCTCTCTCTTTCATATATATTTATATATGGCAGGGGGAAATTGCATTTATAAACAAGCCATATATTTTTATCAAGAGTGAAAATATAATTAAGAGTAGTTCTTAAGGAAGCAGAAGTATATTCTCCTTTGTTGTTTAATAGCTGCAAGGCCTAAATCATTTAGCTCTTTGAGCCTCAGCACTCTTACTATTCAATGGGGACAATTCCTTACCTGAAGAAAAACAGGGGGGCTTATCTAGGTCAGCTTTTAAAAACCATGAAGATGTATGCTTCTGTGTCTAGTCTGTATGTTTTTAAGTTAAGACTCATTTTTATCTTCTATTTCTCTATGAAATCACAAGAGCTGTTCCACTAAATCTCATGCAGTATCCTCATATATATAAATATTGTACACATTATATATAAATTCAGTAACTTTGGCTCATCTTAAAGAATTTTCATCAACTTTAGTTATTCTTTTCTGAACTATTCAAGTTCTTCATTTATATCTCAAGTGGAACATAGAGCTCCAATATTGTTCTATTTAATGCTGGCTATGTTTCAAAATGACAGTTTTATTTATATAGTATTGGGAAAACAATTTTGAAAGTACAGCTGAATCACATGCATATGTATTTAGTGCATATGCATAATCATATATATAATCTATATGTAATCTATATGTATATGTAATATGTATAATGTGTATATATATAGTATGTATAAGTATGGTATATATACAGTGTATATATATATACATATATATATACACATAGTATATACATATATGAAAGGCATAAAATATTTTATTATCTTACATTTGAAGAACACTAATCAAATGTGGAGGAGACACATTAAATTGATAGGCAGAATTTCTTATTCTCAGGGAATTCAGGATCTGAAATGAATGCAAACACTTGATGGGACTTTGTGTACTTTATTGAGGAGAAACTTAGGATTATTTTTATGAAGGCAGATACATGAATGTATTAAGTGGGGATTACATATGAGTAGAAGAAAAAAATAGATGCCAAATTATATTAACAACTCTCAGGCTTTAATTCTATTTTATTTATTTATTTATTAATTTCTGTGTCAAATAGGCCTCCTTATCAATTTAGTGAATGCTTTATTTTTTTTTCCCAAATACTTTTATTTTATTTTTTCAGTGTTACAAGATTCATTGTTTATTTTAAATGCTTGAGATGGTTTTTGTTTCCTGTTTGGATTGTGACTGATATAGCACCCCATATAATATGAGCCCCCAAAATATTGACTAACTTTTGAACCCTTTATCTAAGAATTATATTTTTAATTAAAAATGTATACTGTATTCTAAATGGTGAGATATCCATTTTCCTAAGGAAAACATATTTGAGAAATATGTGTATATCATTAGAGATAATATACTCATAGAGAACTTCTCATCAGGCTCTAGAAAAGCCCAAAGCAAGAACAAATAATGCCAACTTCACTCTCTGTTTTCACATAAATAAAGGCATTGATTTTAATGTCACACTAGAATTGTGTTCTCTCTCATATTTTAAATTTTAATCAAGTTGGGATTAATTGGTAGCTCCAAGTGATATTGATTCAAGACCTCATCTGTGAAGACTCCTGGAAATGCAAGGATTTGAGTGGACAAATTCCTATGTATCTCTCCAAGAGCAAATGCTGTGTGCAACATAAATTCTTTCATTAATTTTTTGGGGGTGATGGCTTTTAGAGTTGATAATACTGGTTAATTATAATACATATTGCACAAGTATTTGTTGTTTTTGATGTGTTCTCCATGTTATATGAGCATCTGGAACACAGATTTACAAAAGTACCAACTCCTACAGAAAAAACTTAGGAGTTTCACTTAGAGACTTTAGCAAAGTATTAATTTCATCTATTCTCCTCATGATTTTCATCCTTAAAAACATTCCAAATCCTTATCTGTCCAGGCTTTTCCAGGCCACTGTTCCTGTAAGATTCTGATTTTTGTCTCTCCAGTTCCCGGCCCATGTCTAGTCCAAGTTTGCCTGTGGAGCCAGCAATAGCTCTATTACAAACTGAACTCTTCTGCGTATGCAGACTTTTAATTCTACATAAGGGTGTATTGAGTACTAAGTAGTTGTGATTGATTTAAAACTGTGATACTCATAAGGATCATTTTAGACTCCTGGTTAAAAAGAAATTTATAAACTACATAATCACAGGTTTTGATTCAGGAGACCCCAAAAGTTGCATTTTTAACCAGAATATCAGGGAAATCATTCCCAAGTGACCTAAGCATAACAGTTCAAGAAACGCTGGCTTAAATAAAAGCAATCCCTCAGCTATAAGCTTAGAAATGCCAAATTTAAATACTGCAGCCCTTGCCTCATGGAAAATGTGGTTGGGTTGGGGTGGGGAAAAGGGCTCCAAATGTATTGATATCATCTCCACTATGAAAATTTTGAGCCTATGTCCTTAATATGTGTGTATTAATTTACTTATAAAACATATATACCACCTTATATAACAGGTTATATATATTTTAGAAAAACAAATAGAAATTGAGAAACCAAAGGAAAAAGCAAAAAGCAATAAAAGAGTCTATGAATGTTCCGCGCATTACTTCCGTGTTCCTTAAGGGATAGACACCACACATTGAACATCACTGATCAGATGTAGGATCACATGAGAACATAATCATAGAATAATGTAGGGGAAACTTAGAGTACTTTTACCAGTTGCAGTAAGTATTCAGGGTATTACTAAACAACTAGAAAAGGACATTTACTCAAACCTAGAAAGAATAGCTTGGAATATGCTTCCATGGGTGGTGACATGGGAGATTGGTCTTAACAGATGAAAATGGGGAAAACATTCCAGGACAAACAAACATGAGACAAACAGGGAAGCAAGATAGATTAGCAGTTCAGTTTGGTGAATCATCAGTGGTATGATTGGCCAAAGTGGCAAAAATTAAAGCAGTAGAAGGAAGCATGGTCAGAAGACTAATTGTTCAATGAGACATATTAGAGTCTGAATGTTAATCCTGTTCATGGTGGGAATCATTGAAGAATTCATAGAAGAGAAGCAATGTGTTTGAGTAGCACTTAAGTCAATTGTACAGATGATGGATTTGAGAATATGACCAAATATAGAAAACTGAGTTAGAAGCTGTTCCATGATATAAAGTAAGAAATGATGAGTGACTGAACTAGGGCAGTGGAAGGGATATGAACTTAATAAAAGAGAAGATATGGTAGTTAAGGAAATAGGAAAGGGGTAACTCCAAAGTTTCTGTCTTCTTCCACCCATTGTATAGCAGTGCCAAAAAATAAAATGAGATTTGTATAAGGTTTTATAAGAGAGGAGGAGATATGAAAGGAAAATAAGGCATCTTTGGGTTTTCTGAGTTTGTGTTGCCTATAGACCATTCAAGAAGAGATATTCAATGAACTTCTAGCAGTTGGAGCTCAGGAAAAAAAAAAAAAGGTGCTTGGCTTGAAACCTATATTTAGTAGTTCTTTTTATATAAAAAGTAGTTGAAGCCATGGTGGATAAGAAGCAGTCTCCCAGAGGGGGTATGCAAATTGGAAAGAGGACCAACATTTATCAGAGAAGATGCGCTAAGGAAGGAGATAGAGCAGAAAGCATCAGAAATGCAGGTAGGCAATAAAAAATGTGTGGTGTCATGGAAGTCAGAAAGCAATATCAAGGAGAAAAAGATGTTTTTAGCATTCCCGAGTGCTACAGAGAGACAAAGTTTAACAAATGCTTGAAATGTAACTGTAGGACTGGTGAGATGTGGAGAGAGAAAATGCTATGTTGTTGGCCTTAGGAGAACAGGTTTAACAGACTAGTGATGCAACAATCAGACAGCAGTTAGTTGAGGAGCAAACAAACTATGTGGTTGTAAATCTGGGAAATGTAGATTAATTTTAAGAAGTAAGGTAGAAAAGTTAAAGGATAAATGAGATTGTATCTAGTAGGGGTTTTGGGGTCAGGATACACACACACACACACACACACACACACACACACACACCCTTCTCATTGGAGGAAAAAAAAAATTGCTTAGTTGAATAATAGAGTAAAGAAAGGAAATGATCGATAAGGCAAGATTTTAGAGGAGGTGGACGTAAGAAGAAAATGAGAGTTCAAGGGCAAAAATTGATAATTTCACCTAAAACGGAGAAGAGGCTCCTTCGTCTTCTGAAATGTGACGAAAGGAAGGACTTGATGTTTTGTATAAGACTTCATGTAAGGGAATAAAGAAAGACAGTAAAAAATAATAGCGTCAAATTTATTGCAGAAAATGGAGGAGTTGGAGGATCCTAGGCTCACCTTGTCTCATAGATACAACTAAATAACACCTACATCAGTGTAAATAACCCAGAAAACAACCCAAAGACTGGCAGAACAGACTGTTCATAGCTAAATGTAGAGAAGAAGCCACATTGAAGATGATAGAAGGACGGAGACAGGAGTAATATGGACCTGGGGGAATGTCCAAAAGAGGGAGGGATGTTGCAGGTATGGATATGGGAGAGGAGCAGACCCCATGCCAGGCATCCCAGGGATGGGGGACCCAAAATGGGAAGAGGAATCCCCATAATATTTGGCTTTGAAAATCACAGTGGCTTGGCTTCATGAGTTTTTACTATTAGAGGGGCTTAACACCTGGAACTTTAAAAATCAGTGGGTCAGCTCTGGGAGAAACACGAGGGCGATAAAAAACTAAGTCCCTGACTTTAGAGAGAAAGTACAACAAACAGCTCCACTGAAATACAGGACGGAAGCAGCAGTTTGAAAAACACCCAGGTATGCAAAATGATTTATTTAATAATCTCAGAGCTTGTGCTGGAGGTGCAGGGATCTTTTGGAAATTTCTTCAAGAGCAAAGGAAGTGGCTGTCATCATTTCCCTCCCCTGCCCCCCAGCCTGGATACACAGACACCTGCAGGAACCAGGAAAGCAGGAACACTCTCCATCTAGCTTGTTAACAGCAAGACCCCTGTGCTCTTCTGCAGATCTACCCCCTCTAACCTGGCCTGGCCAGGAGTTTTCCCTCACATAGGTTTCCCCTCACAGTAGACCAGCACAGACCTTACTGGCACCACTCACCCCACCCTCACATTCTGCAGACACACCGTCCACGCTTTTGGCACCATTCAAAGTGGTGTCACAAACCTGGCAGCATGAAAATAGCCATGGGATCCAGCACCACTCCAAAGTGACTCCTGCCCTGGGAAGAGGGTAGGATAACCACACACACCAGTACAATTGCACGCTAGCGTGGGCTGGGGGCAGACATCTCAAGGTACAATGAAAGCTTCTTAAGGGACACACAGGGAGAGCTCCCGGCAGTTCAGTGCTACCATACCTCTGGTAAATGCCTAGCCTCTCTCAACTCAAGCCCAGGGTACCCCCGACTGCCCTACTAACAACTCAGGGACCAAAACCTACCCATGAGAGACAGAGACAGCCATTGCAGCTGACTGGACTGAAGGCAAATATAGCTCAGCCACATCAGTAGGGCACATACAACCCACATCAGAGACACCCCTGAAGCTCCATGTTCTGGTGAACAGGAGACATTACACTGCAGGGCACTACAGGACATCTTCAGAAGGCCGCTACTTCAAGAGCAGAGGACCCAGCTGACTTTCCTTAATATGTAGAAACAGATACAGAGTTAAGAAAACGAGGAGACAGGGGTGCCTGGTGGCTCAGTGGATTAAAGCCTCTTCCTTTGGCTCAGGTCATGATCTCAGGGTCCTGGGATCAAGCCCCTCATCGGGTTCTTTGCTCAGCAGGGAGCCTGCTTCCCCCTCTCTCTCTCCCTGCCTCTCTGCCTACTTGTGTTCTCTCTCTGTCAAATAAATAAATAAAATCTTAAAAAAAAAAGAAAGAAAATGAGGAGACAGAGGATTATGTTTCAAGTAAAAGAACAGAACAAAATTACAGAATTACCTGTTCTCAAACTGTTCCAAAAAATAGAAGAAAGAAAGCTTTCAAATGCATTCTATGAAACTAGCATTACCCTGATACCAAAACCAGATAAAGACACTTTAAAAAAAGAAAACTACAAGTCAATATCTCTGATGAACATAGGTGAGAAACTTCTTAACAAAATATTAGCAAACAGAATCCAACAATACATTAAAAAAATTAATCCCATCTTTCCTTTTTCATAAGTCTGGCTAGGGGCTTGTCAATTTCATGAATTCTTTCAAAAACCAGCTCCTGGTTTCATTGATCTTCTCTACTGTTTTTTTGTTTGTTTCTGGTATCATTTATTTCTGCTCTAATCTTTATTGTTTCTCTTCTGATGATGATTTTAGGCTTCATTTGTTATTCTTTTCCTAGCTCCTTTAAATGTAAGGTTAAGTTGTGTATTTGAAATTTTTCTTGCTTCTTGAGGTAGGCCTGCATTGCTATATACTTCCCTCTTATTATTGCTTATACTGCATCCCAAAAGTTTTGGACCATCTTGTTTTCATTTTCATTTGTTTCCATATATATTTTTTAAATATTTATTATTTTAGAGAGAGCAAGTGAGCGGTGGAGGGGAAGAGGGAGAGGGAGAGAAAGAATCCCAAGCAGACTCTGCAATGATCATGGAGCCTGATGAAGGGCTCAATCTCTTGACTCTGAAATCATGACTTGAGCTGAAACCAAGAGTTAGAGGCTTAATTGTACCACCTAGGTGCCCCTTCATGTATTTATTAATTTATTTTTTTAATTTCCTCGTTCACCCATTCATGTTTTAGTAGGATGTTCTTTAACCTCCATGCATTTGTGGTCTTCACAAATTTTTTTCTTGTGGTTGACTTCAAGTTTCATAGTATTGTGGTCGGAAAATATGCATGATATGATCTAAATCTTTTTGTGCTTGTTGAAGCCTTTAAATCATTATTTTGTAGGAATGAATTGCTGGCCAAAACGTGATGTAATCTCACTAAGGTTATTTGTCCACAGACAGCAAGTTTCCTTTCTGTGTGGTGCCATGACCAGGAATGGGGTTGGTTGCTATTATAAGAGACTTGAGGGCTCAGAATGAAGGACTTGATTAGGGGATGTCTGTGCTGCCCAGACGATGCATGACCCCCAGTCTTACACCATTACTGCTTTATATATGAGCACAGTAAACAACACACTGTCATACTGTGTTATAGAGTGAAGGTGGACAACTAATATTTACAGAGTGGTCATTCTGCCTAACATTATGCAGAACATATTTTTCAGTAAGATACTTCTGATGAGCATTTTTATGGATATTTTCATTTGTTGGGTCTATTTTGAAATATGCATCATTAGCCTTCCTCTGATATATTTTTAACAATCTTCAATCTTGCTTTTCCTTTGCATCTAGCCAGCTCTTTAGCCACTGACAAAGAAAAGTAACAATTAAGCTTATTGTATATTGCATATTCTACTTCATAGCCATTCTTCCTAGGTTGACTACCATGCAGACGTTTATAAATTGGTTTATAAATTGGTTTATAAATTGGTTTATAAATTGGTTTATAAATTGGTTTTGATAAGTGTATCCCTCCCTACTTTATTGAGATATAATTTATATTATAATATATAATATATGTTTGATTAAATAAAAATTGCATGCTTCCTAGGATAATATAGGTAAAAGATAATAACAGTATGGGCCTGCTTTGGAAAACTCTGTGCATGCCAGTTTTGATTGATGAAAGATTATTTTTGTCTTAATGTGTCTTTTTGTTTGCCTCTCTCAGAAACATCCTCTTATTTCTCTGCCTTACTCTATTATGCTGGAGATGACAGCTAGGGGCTCCACTTCTTAGACTATATACACTTTGTTTTCCTCTTGGATTTGGCCAATGGAGGACATTGGGAGGAAGTCAGAGGACAGAGACATTTTATAATCTCCTTTATCTATGACAATACAACTCTTCCAGTTACTGCATTCCACTAGAGTTATCTCTCCTCTTTGGAAGTCTTTTCCATGGCACCTTCCTTCAACTGGATTCTTGTAACTATTGTCTTTCCTTTGCCACTCCAGACCTAGGGCTTCTAAAGGCTCCCTGCTATTGCATCTCACTGCCTCTTATTAGTTTATTTATTCCTGACCACACCTATGTAAATATTTTCTATGTTAAATTATCTTTGCCACCCCATTAAATCTACTGTATCAGTTTTTTTGAATATGCATTCTGTTTTATGCTAATATATTAATCAATATAAAAGTCAACATTGACTAATATAATTAGCTATATACATTATATATAGCTAAGCTAATTACATATATAATATCTATAATTATATATATTAGCTAATGTATTGACTAATGTATTAGGTCTGCCAACATTCATAACTGAGCATCTAGCTTGTGAATAGAAGTCACCCCAAAAGTTATCTATCACATTGTAATCTTTGATCAGAAGAATTAGTATTGGAAAAACCGTGTGATACTCCAAATATTTATAATGTACTTCAAATATTCCTTTACTAATGTTTCTTTAATACTGTTATAGTTTAGTGACTGTTGTATTAACAAGAGTGACAAATCATTAACATAGTATAGTGGAGTCCATATCGCTTGTCATTCTTGATTATTATGTGGTGTTTTCCTATCAGTTGTAAGAACAAGTCTCCTTTATATAAACATAGTGCACATATGGCAATACTAATAAATGAGCAATTGCAGCATACTAAACCATTAGGAATACATTCACTTGCTTCCAAACATGTGTTCTGTATAATGACATTGGCATATACTATAAATTTATTAGAAATCCTGCCAAATTTTAAGCAATATGGAAGAGTAGCATAATTATGATAAAAAGAATGGTAAAGATGGCCAGAATACTAGTACTGGTACTAAGAAGTAGGACAATGAGGTGGGGGAGGAGGCAGAAGAGTGAAAGAATAAAAAAAAAAACATACCTAACAATCTGAAGACTAACAAAGTTCTGACAGTGTGCAAAGTACCCTACATTCCTCATCTCATTTAATAATCACAACAAAGCTAGGATTTAGGCACAGTTATTATGCTCATAACATTAAGATACTGAGGATCAGAGGAAAATAGGAAAAAAATGAGTAGATGAAAAAACTCAAAGATAGAGGGGTTGGACTACTTATTACCTAGCCTATTAATGTTGGAGCTACAGCCTTGCACTTATCACAAATGTTGGAGCACTTACGTACTTGTCATTTCATCCCTTTCAAATTCAAATATTCTACTGTATGTCATCTTCTATATTTTAACTACTTTTGCTAATATGCCAACTGGACTGTAATAAGATATACCACCTATTGACCCTAATAAGTTTTCACTGTCCATTTATTTGTGTATTTCAGCGTGGCTCTATAAGACATACAACCAGCTGGCTAACTTCATGTTAAGTCCATCACTCCTAAACTTATAGTGGACCATTGGTTCTGACTGTCTACTCTACACTTCTCTTGTTAATTTATATTTCCATTCTCCTGTGTCCTCCTCTCACAATCTTCCTATATTCCTTCATCAAAGTCATCTCATCTTATTTCATTAATAAAATAAAATGCAATTTAGAAAATGCTAAAATAGTTTCATTTTAACCCATACCTATTTATTCATGTTTATGTTTATAAAGGATAAATTTTGTTTTTTTTTCCCCTAAAGCAAAACCTGTCACTTGGATCCCAACACCTTTTATCTACCCAAGATATCACTCTTAAAATTGTTTACTGCTCCACACACATCATCAATATTTAAGCAACCTTTTGAGTTATAATTGTGTATGATAGAATGTATCAGTTGTAATTGTACACTTGGTAAGTTTTGACAAAGTTATATGCTTTGGAACCATCACCATAATGAAGAAATAGAATAATTCTATTATCCCAAGTTTCCCTATATTCCTCTGTAAGTAAATTCCCCCAATTCCGGTCTTAGACTATCCCTGATGTGCTTTTTTGTTGCCATGCATTACTTTTGCCAGCTTTGAATTTCCGAAAGTCAAGTGGAAACATAATGTATGCATTCTGTTTATTCATGGCTTCTTTTTTTTTTCGGTTATGTTTTTGAGTTACATCTGTGTTTTGTTTAGCTATAGTTGATGTCATTTTAGTGATCTAATGAATTGCATTGTATGGCCATTTCAGGATTTGATTGCCCATTTATATGTTGACAGACACTTGCGTTATTTATTTACTTTTGGCTATTATGAATAAAGTTTCTATGGGAGTTCTTGTATACATCTCCCTGTTACACGTTTTTATGTTTCTTAGATGGATAGTAAGGAAAGGATATTTAGGGTTATATAGTACATGCGTTTGTGCTTTATAAGAAATCACCAAATTGTATTCTAAGTTGGGTGTGACATTTTACATTCCTACTAGTAATGTGTGAAGATTCCTGTTGCTTCACAACCATGCTAAAACTTATTGTCAGACTTTTCAAATTTTAGTCAATCTAGTTAATGTATGATGCTACTTCATCGTTGTTTCAATTTGCATTTTCCCGCTATTGATGTGGAGTGTCTTTTATGTGCTTTATGGTCAGTTGCATGCCTTCTTTCATGAAGTTCTATTCAGATATTTTGCCCACTTCTAAGAATTGTCTTCTTTCAATTGAATTGTAAGACTTCTTTCTGTATTTAAGATACAAGGCCTTTATATATATATTTTTCTTCCATTGCCTTGTGTGCCTTTTCATTTTCTAAATGATGCCATTTGAAGAGCACTTTTAGTTTCAATGAAATCCAATTTACCTGTTTTTTTCTTTTATGTGTCATTTTTGTTTTTTTGTTATTTTTTTGTTTTTTTTTGTCCTAAGAAATTTTCACTTACCCCCAAATTGCAAAGACTTTTCCTCTGTAAAGTTTTCCTTTAAAATATCTATGGCTTGGGGCACCTGGGTGGCTCAGTGGGTTAAAGCCTCTGCCTTCGGCTCAGGTCATGATCTCAGGGTCCTGGGATCGAGCCCCACATCGGGCTCTCTGCTCAGCAGGGAGCCTGCTTCCCCCTCTCTCTCTGCCTGCCTCTCTGCCTACTAGTGATTTCTTTCTCTCTGTCAAATAAATAAATAAAATCTTTAAAAAAATAAAATAAAATAAAATAAAATATCTATGGCTTTAGCCTTTATTCATGGTTTATGTGTAGGTCTCTATTCAGTGAGAGTTATTTTTATATACGGAGTGAGGTAAGAGATAATGTTAATTTTTTATATGAGTATTCAGTTCAGCCAGCATTATTTCTTGAAAAACAATTTTCCCCCATTGGATGATGTTGGTGCTTTTTTTTAAAATTAATTAAAATATGTGCCTTGGGGGGGCACCTGGGTGGCTCAGTCCATTAAGCGGCTGTCTTTGGCTCAGGTTGTGGTCCCAGGGATCTGGGATTAAGCCCTGCGATGACTGAGAGGCTCCTTGTCAGGTGGGGAGTATGCTTCTTTCCCTGCCTGCCAGTCCCCCTGCTTGTGTGCGTGTGCTCTCTCTCTGTCTCTCCCTCCCCTCTCTCTCTCTGACAAATAAATAGATAAAATCTTTTAAAAATATATGTGCCTGACTCGATTTCTGTGTTCTTTTTTCTATATTATTGATCTGTATGCCTATCCTAACACAGCTACCACATTCACTTGATTAATGAAGCTTTATAGTATGTTTTCAAGTCAGGTAGTAGAAATCCTCTAACATTATTCTTCGTCTTAAAAATTGTTTTGAGAGTTGAAGTGCTTTGCACAAGGTACCACATTAATTTCTACAAAAATACCCCCTGGTGGGGCGCCTGGGTGGCTCAGTGGGTTAAAGCCTCTGCCTTCGGCTCAGGTCATGATCTCAGGGTCCTGGGATCGAGCCCCGCATCGGGCTCTCTGCTCAGCGGGGAGCCTGCTTACCCCTCTCTCTCTCTGCCTGCCTCTCTGCCTACTTGTGATCTCTCCCTCTCTGTCAAATAAATAAATAAAATCTTAAAAAAAAAAAAAATACCCCCTGGTAATTTGAATGAATCTTGTTAAATCCATAGAACAATTTTGGTAGAATTAACATCTTAATATAGAACTTTCCATTCCATGAAATTGATGTATTTGCCCATTTATTTATTTCTTCTTAAATAGCTGTCAGTGACATTTTGTGTCCCCGCCCCACACATCTCCCCACCTCTTTCTGCTGCTCTGGCAATGACCAGTTTGTTCTCTATATTTATGGGTCTGTTTCTGATTTTTTTTTGTTTGCTTGTGACTTTGTCATTTTTAATAAAGTAGTCTTGAATAACTTTTATATATTGAACTTCAGTATTTCAAGTTTGTCAAGTTTGCATATGGTACCTTAAATATTTATTTTCAGTTATCTGTTGCTAGTTTACAGTAATATAATTGAATTTTTTTATATATTAACCTTGTACAAAATGAACTAGATGAATGTATATACGAGTTCTAGGTTCTTAGGATTTCTATGCATAGTTTATGTCACCTGTCAATAATGAAAGTTTTATTTTCTCCTTTCAAATCTTTTAGTCCTTAATTTTCTTGCTTTATTTCTCTGGCTATGCCCTCCAGTATAATAGAAAAGGAAAGTAGTGTGAGCAGACACTCTTGGCTTGTTACTGCTCTTAGGGATAACATATACAGGCCTTCAGCATTATGTATAATGAAGGCTATCGATCATTCATAGTTGCCCTTTATCAGGCCAGGGAAGTTCCCTTTCATTTTCAGTTTGCTGAGAAAGTTTTATTTTTTGTGTTTGTTTGATTGTTTTGTTTTGTTCTGTTTTCAAATCATGCATGGGTGATAAATTTCTTCAAATGCTTTATTCATACATTTAGATCATACATATTTTCTTTTGTTTTGAAGAGATAGTGAACTACATCAATTGGTTTTTGAATGTTAAACCAACCTATGTGATTTTAATAAATACCTTTTGTTATGATGTATTAACATTCTTGTGTATCATTCAATTTAATTTGCTAATATTTTGTTAAGAACTGTAATGTGTACATTTATTGGGGTTGTCATTGTTTTTATTTTCCCCCAGAGAGCAAACTGTTAAAACATATCCAGGATACTATTAAGTTTTTAATATTATGATTAAAGTTTCCAAATATGTACAGATATACATATTTTTACAATGATATGTTTATACATAAAATTTTAAATTTTTACGCTTGTAATCTCTCTATGTCTTCTTAATTGAAAGGACATTTAAAACATGTTTCTTTTTGATAACTGTAATTGGACATTCTTCTCTTATATAGTCTTCCACTTTTAGACTTTTGCTTGGGAGTTCTGAAGATATACACTAACATGACTAGTGATGAGTTTTAAGTAAGTCTCTTGCTGTTTTTTTCTAACTGGCCCATGTATGTTTGTTCGTGCTTTTTTGGTTTTTGGGTTTTTTCCCTCCCTTTTTCTGATTTCCTGGTTTATTTGGATTGTGTACTTTTTAGTATTCCATTTTAGGCTTCCATTTCTTTTGACAAATTGTAGTGAATGATTCTTTAGTAAATTATTCACATTTTTAAGTAGTCAAATATACTTCCATATAATTTGGCAGATTGCTCTCAAAATTTTAAAAAAAATCTCTCATTTTTGTTGTTTCATCTTTGATAGTTCCAATTTTGTGTGCTTGTATTGCTTATATTGTCTCTCATTTTCATAATTTTTTTACTTTTCCCTTAAAATTTAGCTTAGATGAACTCAGCAAATTAATTCAATTTTGCTTTTATCCTTATTATTATTTCCTTCTATTCTTCTAATTGTTGTTATTTTTCTAAGTTCTATATTTGAATTGATGATGCAGGTTAATTCACTGTGTTCAAGAGAAACTCATAACCATAAACACTTATATTACAAAAAATAACACCAAAAGTGCACAAGTGCATATGGGACTTTAGAAAATCTTTTAACTCCAGGAATATGAAGGAAACATACTAAATGTCTTCTGGGAACCTATTGGTGCTTATTTCATTTAACAAGAAAATGACTTCTAAAGAAAAGTTACAAGCACAACAGATATATGGCTACTAAAGTGAGTGAGTGTAGCAATGATATACATTCATTGTCACTAACTTCAACTTCCATTTCTACAAAATGAGGATGATACCAGTCTTGATTTATTGTGATGAGGATAGAATGATAAATAATCCTAATAGTAGTGGTAGTAGTGGTAGTAGTCTTCACAGTAATTTTATATCACATACAATGTTCTAGACAGAGTCTTAAAGTTTTATAATGCGTATACTTGATTCAGTAAATATTTCTTTCTTGCAGTCTAAAGATTTCATAAATTTAATGATTATGCTACACGATTTAATTATAAAATAGTTATTGACAGTTTTTTTTTTATTAGAGAGTTTTGTCTGAGATTCGTCAATTTAAGGCTTAGGCAAAACATGAATAAATATCTAAGTTATTTCAAAGAGTACTACTAATTTACTTAAATATCCCAAATAAAGTGAAATTGAAATGAGAACATACATCCCCTGTTTCTCAGCAGGTTATCCTTATTTTTCTTTGTCATTATGCTTAATTAGAGCTTTAAAGATACGTTTCTTGAAAAAATTATATTTCTGTCAACTGCTGTCATTTGGTTTCCAATTCCATGTCACTCTCAAGTAATAGAGTACTTGACAATCTTCTGACAGAATCCCAGCTGTCAGACAGCTATGCTGATTGCTACTGCTTCCCTTCAATCTAATTAAAGATTTATTATTTTCATCAGACCAAAGATAATCTTTTCTGTTTCAGTCAACTTTGGCCCTTAGGTGCCCGATATAATAATGCTATAATTTTTCTCTGGGCTCATCCATTTTTTTCTTCCACATGCTTGAGACAGAGTATCTTTGTTGTTGTTGTTTCTCTATGAAGGCAAAGTTCATTCTAAATACCAAGAATCTTTAAGGGGCTTTCTATAATTTATATCATGCAGTATATATATTATGGCATTGTATACATAAAAACGAGTTGTCATTTTTTAAATAGAATACACAAAAGTGGGCTAACTATAATTTTAATAAAGAGCCTCTGCCTTAACTTTCAGATACATAACTTTTAAGATCAGAAATGGATATAAATGTATACTGTTAACAAAAAAATGAGATATACAGAATCACAAACTCCCAATTTTATGCTTTGTTGTACACCAGCATATGCATATGCAACTATGATATTTATATTCACTTTTCGTTGTTGTTTCTGTGACAGTGGTTCTTGGTTTGTTAATTTGTCTCTATCATACATGAAATAATCAAGCCAAATTAGAAAGTGTTTACTGATTTTTATTAGAATTCTGGAGTTGTTTTTATTGAGGGGGGACGGGTGGCTCTAACAATCTTTGTAGGAGTTGGAGATACACTTACTTGGGATTATACCAAAAAGATACAATTTCTCATTTTAACCTTATTCTTCTTAGTTAGTATTGCCATAAAGATATAGTGGCCCTAAAATTTTTAAGTAGAAGAAAAATCTCATTTATAGAGAATTGCTCATACTGTAGTATCTGTAATTCCTTTACAAGAAGTTCCAAAGCTTAATGATTTTGAAGTAAACTTGAAGTATATTAAATTTAGCAATACATCACACATTTACTTTAGAATAATTGGTCTATGAATGGAAAGGAAAGTTTCTAGTAGCACCCTAGAAACACACATTTATGTGCATGGATACACACACGTATGTACACACACACACATACATACTATTCTGTAAATGCTCGAATCCCAGAAATTGTTAGATACATTATTAATGACAATGAGACTGTTCTCTTCTGAGTTGTTTATTACAAATAATTTCGGTGGGAGAGTGATTGCACTTTACTCACCATTATGCCCAGGAGGAAAAGAAGAAAGCAGAGGAGGAGAAGGGGCAAAAGAAGGAAGAGGAGGAGGAAATGAAAGTATCTAAGTACATTCCTGAGTCAGTATTTTGAAAGAATAGTATATGTACTTGGTGACTTTTATCACATTTGTTTCTACTAATATAATAAGGTACTAATTATATAAGCACCTTATAATAAGGTGCTACTAATATAATAGTCTGTTTCCTTCTAAACATTACAAAATAGACGGTCCTGGAGAGTCTCAATCTGAAATAGTTTCTGTTCAAATTCCAATTTTTTTCAGAAACAAATTAAATCTCAGTTCCAAACGGCCTTTCTGTTGCCATCAGAAGATATCTACATTTATAAATTGTGTTTTTAACTTGAAAGAAATACTCAGGATGAAGCTTAACTGTACTTAATCACCAATAGCATTGGTGAGAGTAAACACAATTTACATTCATAATACTTACCCAGTGAAAGAAGTGGTTTCGCACAACCATGAAGGATGCAGTAAACCAGAGCTAATCACTAATAGAAAAGTCAGCTATATACAGTTAGCATCCTATGTATTATTTAAGAAGGTTCTGGCTTTATCTGCATGATGTGACAATAGTGATTATAATTCTATAAAGCCACAAAAATGATTGAGAATCTGCAGAAGCCTCTTGGGAAAATTAATGAAAATTGTATGTATGTATATATTTATATATTTATGCATTTAAATTCTGGGAAATACTATGTATTAATAATAACTACAAATTAAACATAATAATTACACCTTAGCGGAAAAAAATTTAAATGGTGTCATAAAATTTCTTATACATAAAACATTTAGAATATAAACTAGAGAAGCCTATTGGATAATTTATGATGGCATATGCAGTTATTTACTTCTAAGTATGTCTTCTAGGTGACCAGTTCAGATCTGAGTTTCATCTTAACCTATTTTACTGCCATACATCTGGAAGATGACTACTGCGTAAGAATGCAAGAGTATTCCTACACGACTCCTACAATGTCCCATAATCTAAGATTTCTTGCAGGTTGCTTTCAAGATCTGTCTTGCCTTATCTTTAGTTAATTAATTAATGAATTAATTTGCATATAGATTTACTATTATGTCTCTAAGGTTAAATTTATTTTTATTCTCTAGCTTTGGATTTGCTGGGCTTCCTTGATCTAAGAATTGGTGTCTTTAATCAAACAGAAAATCTTTGGTCTTGCCTCTGAAAATTCCACCTTCCTTTTTATTGTACTATACCCAGCCTCATGCACCTGTGGCCTAATTCTTACATTCCATCAACTTCAACTTTCCCCAACTATAAAATAGTGATTATGGTAGGGCACCCGGGTGGCTCAGTCAGTTAAGTATCTGACTTTGGCTCAGATCATAATCTCAGGGTCCTGGGATCGAGCCCCACATCGGGCCCACTGCTCAGCAGGGAATCTGCTTGTCCCTGTCCCTCTTCCTCTCCCCCCACTCATGAGTTTTTTCTCTCTCTCAAATAAAGAAATACATAACATCTTAAAAAAATAGTGATTATGGTACTCAACTTAAGGATTCCTTATAAGGATTAATTATGTTTTTTTTAAAGATTTTATTTATTTATTTGACAGAGAGAGAGAGATCACAAGTAGGCAGAGAGGCAGGCAGAGAGAGAGAGGGGAAAGCAGGCTCCCTGCTTAGCAGAAAGCCCGATGCGGGGTTCGATCCCAGGACCCTGAGATCATGACCTGAGCTGAAGGCAGAGGCTTTAACCCACTGAGCCACCCAGGCACCCCAATTATGTTGTTTTTAAAGCACAGTGCCTAGTACATATTAGCAGCTTCAACAAGTAGTTGTAGAAAAAAATATTTGTTTATTAGAAAATGTTTAACAAGGCAGAATTGGGATAATTCATAAACTCCCGCATATTTTCTATTTATGTGGCTTAATGAAGGCTTAATTTGGTTGGATACTAAAAACATCTAATTTTGTTTAGAACACGTGACTAACTTAGAAATGTTAAACTTCAGGATTGGATGGCTTATCATATAAAATATTACTTATGGCCTCATTAGAACAAACAAACAAAAAACATAAATTGGTAGTCTGTCATCACAAAATAGCCCATGTTTGTGACTTGGCAGTGCTTTGTCAAAAGAAGAGTCAAAGGAAATGAAATTATTAACAATATTAAGCAGTTTGTTCACTTAAAGTTGTTGGATTGTGCGATTTAAGGAATAGTTTATATTTTTAACATTTATAATATTAAGTTCATTTTGTTCCTTAATAAACTCTTGTTTGCATATTCCACATACTTTCTCCCTATTGAATGCTTTCTTTGGTTAACCTAAGAATTTACTTCTTTTTATCAAATACTAGGCTTAACTATTGATATTTTCTCTTAAAAATTTTTAAGGTTAACTTGAAAATTTGGGTATGATGGAGCTTCCAAAGAAGTTTCCCAAGAGAAATATCATAAACAATTTTGATTGCTTTATTCTATTACAGGAGCTACTTAAGTGAATTTACTGCTTATTTCTCACAGGTCCAAAATGCATATGTAGCTGAGTTTTAGCCTCCAGTATGACACACAGGTAGCTGGGTTATATTGTAATTTACATTACAACCACTGATGTATGTGCAGAAAATTGTTTTATTTCTTTAAACTTATTTTAGTCCTTCCTTCTATCTGTCAACTTCTGGACAATAAGTAAAATAAAACAAAAATAATTTTATCAGGTAGATATTGATCTGTTCTCTAAAATTATAGAATACCTTTTCAGATTACTTTCCTCTCCCTCTTCCTTAAGATGGCTTCTGGGTTTGTGGGTGAGAGTCTTGCATGATCCCTTGGTATTGAAGGACAAAAAGGGCAATGGAAAAAGGGCAGTGCTCCTGCTTTAGGAATCCTTAGTGAGATAAACCCTATCAAGGTTTCATTCCCTGACATGCCTGCCTGAGATTTCACCCTGCTCTTCATGTCTGAATAGTCCGCATGTCCTATCCTTATCCTTTGTGAGATAACATACTTGTCATTCCCCCCTTATCCCCTGGAGCCATAATGGTTGACTAGATGTGTAGAGAGGGAAATAGCTAACAGAATGAACCAAGCCAATAGATATTTTACAATGACCACATCAGTTATCACTATACATACATACATGAGTGGAGTAAAAAGATTATCTTATGAACCAAAACCAAAAGCCCAATCCTGCTCTCTTTTTTTCCCCAATTCTGCTTTATAACGGAAAAAATTATTTTTAAATATACATTTTAAATATAAATTTATTTTTAAATATAAAATATTTAAAATCAATGTGGAAATCAGCTAATACTCTCCTCATTTAAACTTACTGAAAACAATTTGAGAGGAAGGAATAGAGGAATTTAAAAATCTCTGCTACTTCAGTGCACTCACATAGGTAAGTAACCTGTTGGTTAGCAGAGCATATCCAGAAGGCCTGTTCATGAAGATAGGTTTTTGGAGAACTAAACTTCTGTAAAACAATATCAGGAAATTTGTGTTTCTGACAAAGACCAGAGAGGTAGAGACTTGAAAAATCAGGAGTCAGTGATTATTTAGAGGAAGCAATGGCAGCAAACAGGATAGCAATGTAAAAATCTATATCATCCTCCAGTTCCATCCATGTTGATGTTAGAGACTCTGGACTCCAGGAAACAAACTGAGGGTTACAGAAGGGAGGGGGTTGGGGGGCGGGGTAACCGGGTGATGGGTATTAAGGAGGACACGTGTTGTGATGAGCACTGGGTGTTACACACAACTAAGGAATCGTTGAACACTACATCAAAAACTAATGATGTACTATATGTTGGCTAGCTGAACATAATAATAATTTAAAAATAAAATAAAATCTACATCATGCTAAAGATTCTGCAGGGGCTGCTATACACACAAATGCATTCTGCAAGTGAGCCTTTTGGAAGAGAAATTAACATAGCTGGATGGGTATCTTGAGAGTTGAAAACTTAGAGGTTACATGATTGATTCCAGGAAATGATTCAGTGATATTGTGAATCAGTCAATTTGTGAATATTGTGAATCAGTCAATTATGTGAATCAGTGAATATTGATTCAGTCAATATTCAGAAATATTGACTAAAAACTGTAAGCCATTCTCAAGTTTTGAATCCTCAAAAAAAAAAAAAGTGAAAAACCAGAGTGAGGAGGAGAACACAGAACTGAATCACAAAACTATGGAAACCACGAGAGACATCTGGAGAAACATGTATTTTTAAAATGTCCTTATTTTATTAATAACATAATGCATAATAAACCCCTCAAAAGAAACCTTACTTATGGCTCTGTTTTTCAGGAATTTAGGGCTATGACATTTGGTACCTGGAGTAGATTTGAAGTAGATATTCTGGGTAGGATTTTGGAGTTTATCAGCCACTGGCTTGAAGGAAGTAAGAGCCCCTTTGCTGGTGAGAGTGATGGAAAAAGAGAATTGATCTGAGAAGGAGGAAAACAAATACAGGGTGGAATATATTAGAGTTGCCTGCATCTGTTCAAGAAATCATTGGCTGTTGATTGGACACTTGAAACATCCAGAGACTATATGGAATCACTATGGAAGGGAACATTCAATCAGGAAGATCAAGGGTGGGCAAGTTACCTGATAGATCCTTCCAGTCTCTGATTTCCATGGTAAAAGTTCAACCCATGGGACATAAATCTATGAAGTCACAGGTTAATTAATGCATGACTGGGGTAACTATTGAATGTGATTTCCAAAGAGGGTTTAGTATACTTACTTTGACAATAGAGCTGTATGTTAACAAAATCTATTCATCTGCTATCTAGGGAGCTTTACCTACATAGGTTCATGTAATGGGTGCTGGTTAATGATATGGGTATCAATCGCTTTTTGAGTTTTGTGGCAGTCTAAGGTTCTGTTGTGGTTAAAATAGTCTTCATAGAGCTGATAGTTATGATAGGGTTGAGTTATGGCAAAGATCTTTGCCAAGCAGAGGAGTGATGAGAAATATGAACTAAGATAACAAAAGATAACAATTATCAAAACAAGATGTGATGAATTAAAAGCAAAGATTGAGCAATATTTGTATACCTATTTTCATAGCAGTATTATTCACAAAACCCCAAAGATGGAAGGAACCTAAGGATTCATAAATGGATAAAAGGATAAATAAAATGTTATATGTTCATACAATGCAATATTATTCAGCCTTAAAAAAGAAAAGAATTTTGACACATCCTACAACATGGATGAAACTTGAAGACATTATACTAAATCAAACAAGGCAGTTACAAAAGGACAAGCAGTGTATAATTCCATTTATGTGAGTTACTCAGAGTAGTCAAATTCATAGAGACAGAAAATAGAATGGTGGTTTCCAAGGTCTAGGAGGACAAGAGGAACAAATGGAGAGTTATTATTTAATGGGTATGAATTTTCAGTTTGAGTAGATAGAAAATTCTGCAGATGGATGGTGGTAATGGTACACAACAATCACCACTAAACTGTATACTTTAAATTTATCAAAATGGAAAAATTTATGTTATATGTGTTTTTATGTTTTACCACAACAAAAATGTATCATCCAAAATAAAAAATGAAATGGGAAGGAAAGTTTGAGAAAATAAGTTTGGGAAAAAATCCATTTTTTAAAAGATATTTTTTATTTATTTGAAATAAAGAGAGAGTGAGTGAGTGAGAGAGAGAGCATGAGCAGGGGGAGAGGGAGAAGCGGACTCCCCACTGAACAGGGAGCCCAATGCGATGCAGGGCTCAATCCCAGGACTCTGGGATCATGACTTGAGCTGAACGTAGACGCTTAGCCAACTGAGCCACGACAGGTGCCTCGGAAAAAGTCCATTTAAATAAAAATATTGATTAGATATGTATAGTATATCTGCCCTGTATAAGGTGCTTTAGGTGAAATAGAAATTTGTCACTAACTAGCTGTGAATTCTTGGGTATGTCAATTAATCTGCCTTATCTTCTCAAGTGTGATAGTTTGGATTCGGTGAATTCCAGACTTCTTACATCTTTAAATATACACGGCATCTCTGATAATGTCTATCCTTTTTCAAAAAAAAAAAATATATATATATATGGAATACTCATTCAAATTAAGTCTAGGCATTGTGTTGTAGAAAAACATTGCAGCTATAATCCAGTGCCAGCTGTCTCTCCTATATTATCCATCAGTGCATTACCTGGGTCTAGCTTTGCTTAGCACTTACCATTCTCTGGAAACATCCTACTGTATGAGATGGTCTTCAAGCAATTTCCACATTTTTATCTGGCATGTTTAGACTTCCAAAACTAGAAAGTTCTGGAATGTGTTCCAGAAAAATTCTTACAGATTTCAATATGATTTTACTCTCCCCTTTTCCCACATTTCCATGGAAATGCATTTGTATGCTAGTCACAGTTTCTCTTGTAATAACTTACATATTTTACTATAATTAGTGTCTTGAACTAGGAAGTGCTCAATAAAGATGTTGAGTTACTCTGAAAAGCAAGTGATATATATGCTTTGCTATTTATGTCTTCTAACTAATTTCTAGTTTTTTATTTTTCTAATATTCACTTTATCATATAATTTCATTAAGAAATAGACATAGAAGAAAATAAGGTAAATATAAAGAGACACTGAAATAACTTCTGACATCCTATTATGATTTAAAATATATTAGAACTATAAGCCTAATAAGACATAAGGATGAGTAGAAATGAAATTGTATTATGTCAATACTTTTTTTTTTTTTTTCCCCTCCTTGTTGTGATTGGATTTCACATTTGGGACAAAGAATAGTAATTGCACATAAAATGGTTGTCATTTCTCCAATTTGAATGAGAAGAGGAAAAGGAAAGGTGGATATTGGTATGTAGGGTGATAATACATAAGGCATGAGCCAATGAAAATTTTGTAGAATATTACTCTGTCCCTTTTTAGACACATACCTTTATAAATTTGGAGAAAATAACAAAGTTGATAGGACATAATATTTATATGCTTATATTTAAGTGAAATTTTAAACAGTGTCATTATAGAACATTATAATAATATTTCAGTGTCTCGAATTTAGCTTGGTAGGATAGGTGCATTTATGTGAGAAGACTGGTATTATATCCTGTTGGTTACCTAACAAGTTTCAGGCAAAAAAATAAACCCTAAGTTTTATTTTGTTTTGTTTTTAACTTAAAAAAAACCAGACTGGAATATAGTAATTTATTTATTTATTAAAAAATATATTTATTTATTTATTTGTTTATTTATTTATTTATTTGAGAGAGTGAGTGAGAATAGAGAGAGAGAGAGAGAGATCATGAGCAGGGGGAGGGTAGAGGGAGAAGCAGACTCCTGGCTGAACAGGGAGCCTGATGCGGGGCTCGATCTCAGACCTGAGCCCAAGGCAGACACTTAAACCAGCATACTATATCCCAGGCACCCTGGAATATAGTAATTTAAATGAAAATTCTTAAATCATAGAGCATACTTCTGATTTGAATGTGATTTACAGAAAAAGAATAATGAATCAACTTGGTACATCTCTTACAGCCACATCACTTTCAATCACCAAAAAATGATTGGAAGAAGTTACTTACAACAAGTTCCAATTGCATAATATTCCCAGGACCTATATTAGCAGTCTTGAGTATTATTAAGATGGATGTATATAGAACTGCAAGTCCCTGCGATGAAAACATATCTGAATGAAGAAAATATTAATCCTGGAATGCTATAAAATCTTGTATTGTTAATATGCCCTGATGATGGTATAAGAATTGTTTAGTTGTGCTTATCTAAAGCATCCCATCTCAAAGCTAATGAATAGATCCCAACCACTTTTCTGCAATGTCAGTAAAGAGTTTTAATGACTAGAGATTAATCAGTTTCCAAGGCAGGAATCTTTAGAGATATCAACCTCATTAAGGCAAGGAAAAGAAGTGGCAAAAATTTATGCCAGCAAATAGAAACAAAAAAGCAAAACAAAAAAAGTGTAAGAGCACTTTTGCTCCTTAAAGAAATTGCATGGGAAAGGGTCTTGGATTTAGTGGTGCATTCACTTAATTAAAAGAGTCAGGATTTTTATTTTCTTCTCAGTGTAAATCACTATTGAGAAAAGTATCTGTCACCTCTGATATTCCCTCAGCAATAAATTTAAATGAATTAATCATTTCACTTATTCAGAAATTTGGAAGAGGGATAGGCACTTGCCAATGGACTGTAGAATTCCTGGCTCATTGATTTTTAGATGCCAGAGGAGATTGGAGAGGCTGTGAAATGATTTAAGTAGGAATAAAAAGAAGTAAATCATTCTAGACTAGATTTGCCTGTTTATCTTTTTACCCTCTAATCAAACATGGATTATAATATTACATGTACATAGTGGTAAAATAACATTAGTGTAGATGGTTCTATCCTTCTGCTTAATCAAAGCTTATAAAGTCACCATAATTTTAAACTATACCTGTATTGGAATTTAGCTTTCAGTAGAAGCCTTTTAAAATTCTGATGTATCATTGATTGATCCAAGTCCCTTAAGACTAAGGTGGCTATCTACTTTATTATTTCAACAAGGCCACTTTTGAAGATGAAAGAGAGCTCTGGTCAGACTAGGATATATGGTCATTCTAAAACTGAAATATTAACAAATATGCATTATATAACTATTGGTAAGAGTTGGCACAATTCCTCAAAATTGTTATTAAAGTATTGGCTAAGCTGCTATGACAAAGCTGGCAATAAAATACAGAGACTCTTGCAGAACAGCACAGAGAACTGCAGGTGGTTCAGGATATCCAGGAAGATCTATTTCTTTGTTCAACATCCCCTTCGTTTTCTTGCTTTCCTTGGTTAAATGTGGTATACCAGCAGCAAGACCTTATTCCAGACTGTGAAATGAGATACAAAGTACTCAGCTTTTAAGGAAGTAACAAAAAATTACATACTTTATTTCTATTTTCACTTCAGTAGCAAGCGCATAGTCATATGGCCATGTGTAACCTACTGGTCATCAGACCTACTAAAATATGAATGTGGATGATGAGGGATATTCTATTACTAGAAGAGTGGGAGTTAGACACTGGGGGATTTAGCTGTGTTTTTTTTTCTTCACAAGATTGTTTCTCAAATGTGATATGCTGAACCATTGGAATTTCATGGACTGTTAAATTGTAGGGACCTGACCACCACCTTGTTATTCTGTATCAAAATCTTTGAGAGTGGGAACCAGGAATGGACATTTACTACAAACTCAGGATACTTATAGATATAGAAGATTGGGGCTATAATCTTTTAATGATTATTTACATATCATGGCTTCTTTTTATGTAAATAAAAGATGATTTAATTCTTCATTTGCAAAACATGTTACTCTTTTAAACAATAAGCTCGTAATTTTCACCTATACATAAATGAAATGAAAAAGATTATGTTGAACCATAATATTCTCCTTATGAACCACAATATTTTCATCACTATATTTCTGAAAAAAAATATGCTAACCAGAGTGGCTAAAAATGAGATTTCCACCATGATTAGTTGGACTTGTACTGATGTTAGGCTTCTAATGTATGAAATAAAAAATAGTAAATCAAAAATTACCCTTCATATGAACTTTCAGTTATAAAATGAATAAGGTCTGAGGATCTAATGTATAACTTGGTAATTATAGTTAATAAAACTGTATTGTGTAATTTAAATTTTCTAAGAGAACTTAGAAACAAAACAAACAAAAAACAACAAAAAAAGGAAAATGTGTAATGAAATGGGAATAGCCCTTTACCTCTGTGGTCTTCTTCACACTTTTCCCAATCTCTTAAAAAATAACCCTAGTCCAATCATAGAAAATTATCAGACAAGTCTAAATTGAGAAACACTCCACAAAATCCCTGATTAGTATTCCTCAAAACTGTCCAAGTCATTAAAAACAAAGTCTGAGGCATTATGATAGCCAAGAGAAGCTTAAGGAGATCTGACAAATAAATGTAGTGTGGTATCCTGGATAGCATTCTGGACCAATACAAAGACATTGGGTAAGAACTAAAGGAATATGAATACTGTATTGACTTTAGTTAATACTAATGTACCAATATTGATTCATTAATTGTGACCAAAGTACCATAGTAATGTAAGATGTTAACAGTAGTGAATACTGTGTGGGGAGTATAAGGCGTATATGAGAACTCTCTGTACTATCTCCACAGCTTTTCTGTAAATCTAAAAAGATTATAAAAACTTTATTAAAAGAAATAGTCTTTGACAACTATTTTTACTGTACGGCTTCTAATAAAATGGTTGGCATGAGTTTAGAGGATATGTTTTACAAACACATTTATTAAAACTTTGGAATTTGGTTTCCTATTAAGATACTCTTTTGCCTGGAAAAAGCACAACGGAACTGAGAACACTGAGGATTGGCAAGATGTAAGTCATGCTCCTTGTAATCATTCTTACTCTGTGGGTAGAATGGCAGGGGTTTTCCCTTTGGTTTTTTTCATGGCATTCAGTAAAGTTTTTTTGTTTTGTTTTTGTTTTCTGGTTTTTTGTTTTTTTTTTTTTTTTTTAGATTTTATTTATTTATTTGGAAGAGAGAGAGCTCGAACAGGAGGAGGGACAGAGGGACAAGCAGACTCCCTACTGAGCATGGAAACTAATAATGATGATCCCAGGATCCTGAGATCCTGACCTGAGTCCAAGTCAGATGCCCAACCTACTGAGCCACCCAGGAGCCCCTCAGTAGAGTTCGATAAGTTAAAGATATGCACAACGTGGCACGACTGTATTTGGAGTCAGAGGAGGAAATTCCTTAAATTCTAAATATATTGAAATTATTTGTACATATGTTAGTAAAATTCTTAATGTAGTGCTTTTGGAGAAAATTTAATGTGCACATATAGGAATATTTGGAATAGGGACTGTTACAACATAGATTGATTGGGAGACTGTTCTGGCAGTTTGGGTATGAAATTGTAAGTTTGGTGTCAGTGGGATGGATAAGAAGATATTGATTTGAGAATGTCATGGACTCAATGGAAATGGAGAAAGAGGAGAAGAGAACAGAGAGGATAGGAGCAGCATTTAAATCTGGTCACTTGGTGGATATTTACTAGCAAATGTTTGATACAGGAAAAAAAGTCAACATAAAATCATAAAGTTAGAAGTATTGTAGTTAGTGGATTTTTTAGATTGGATATCTTCAATATACAAAGATCTTTGTAGCCTTGTAGTCTTGGTAACCATTTAAATACTTAGTGTCCTAGCTTGTCAGTTTATTTAATGAGGACAGTAATTCTTTCCACCTGCCTTATGGGGATGTGAGAATTAATAAGAAAAAAAAATCCTAAAGACTTTGTGAGTTCTTCACTATATACCATTGCTAGAGACGAGATTCACTAGAGCGTGAATTGCAGTTTTGCCACAGGAAAAACAGGAGATTTTCAGTAAGAGCAGGAATGAAAGAATATGCTTCAAAAGATTTATGTCACTTGTATTATTACCTGATGATGTTTTATATATATATATATACACACACACGCATATAGTTTCGAATATCTCTAATTCATAAATATGCTTGAGAAATTAGTATATTTCCCTATGGATTTTTTTATTTTTTAAAGAATTTATTTATGGATCATCTCCTCTTTAAATCTTTATGACAGTTTCAAGCACTATCAACTCCCTCCTTTAAACTCCCTCAAGTATGTGCACTCCCCAAATCCGGTACACGTATCTTGAATATATAATTTACTGATTTATATTATTAGTTATATTTGCCTCTTCAGTGTGATTATGAAATTCTTACAAGGATTAAGTGTCATAGTACTAAGTGAACACTAAAAAATGTTTGATAAACTATATGTGGATATTTAAACATCTAAATGCTGTTAATGATGGTCAGTTTGAGCAACAAAACTGGAATTTGAGCTGCTTTTAGGGAATTGTTACTTTTTCAATGAAAAAAACCCAATATTTTAATAATAGTTATTGAAAATTCATTAAATCAATGAACTCTATATATTAACTTTAAAATATAATCCTTCAATTTGTTAAATAATATCAAAGTTATTTAAACTTTTTGAAATGTCAAACCAGTGTAGATACATTTATTACGCAGAACCCTGTATTATACATTTTTATGAATATCTCCTATGTCATTAACAGGATTGTGTCACAAATAGCTGTATAGAAAAAAACAATGCCTTATAAATTATCCATACTCAGTGGACACCTGATGGAAATAATGTCTAGTTCTTATTTTACAGGAGTGGGGATAAAACTAATAACTCACAGATGGTTTGCCCATGCTAGGAAATAAAAAAAAAAAAGTATTTAGAAAATGCAATTCAAACTATTTAGGGGGATGAACTAAACTATCAATTGCAGTCTAGAGCAGGTTCTAAGACACATTGTCTATCATAGGTTTCTGCATCTGAAATCTAACATCACCGGACACCATAAGGGAGAGTATTTTCAAATCCTAAATGCTGCAGAGCTCAGCACAAGATGTACACCTCTAGTTGCATCAGTATCTTCTTTCTCTGAATGCCACTTTTGGAAGTACTATACTATTATAGTCATACATTTCTAGCTCCAGGAAAAAAAAATGTGTATATCACTTTAGAATGAGGAATAGCAAAAATCTCTGGAAGAAGTTTCAGAAGGAGTTATATGAATGCTAAAGAAATTGTAAATTAGGACAATATAGTCTGAAAACCAGTTGGAAGGCCTTGCCCCAAGTTACATACAGCAATCACAAATACTATTTATTTCTAGAGGCTAAAATCTGTGACTTGATTATCTTTTCCTACAAAGTATCTCCTGCAGTTTTTGCAATACTATTGTAGTCAATTACTATGTCTTATTTATTGAGTATATTGAATATATTGAATATTGAATAATTATATTATATATATTATATATAATATATTATGTTGAATAATTAAGTTACAATTTGTAAACTAAGTTATGGAGGAAAATATCTGAGTAACAAGTAAACTTGTAGGGGAATATACAGAAAAACTAGAGGTGAAAATTAAATATGAAAATTATGTTCACTATGGAAAAGAGAACTTTGAAATATTTTCTCATTTTGGTTATTTGACTAACAGAATATTTGGTCTATTGAGAAATTTTGTTATTTCTTCAAATGTGGTAATGCTATTTTCAATTCAGCTGATAGAGTAATTCTTTAAAAATACATACTAAAATTTTTGTGAATAAACAGATAAACTCCCTCACAATATGAGGAAAGGATGTGTGGGGATATAAGTGGGACAGAATAGATTTTAATTTGATGCAGATAAGGATTTATTATAGTCCGAGTACTTTTTTGTATTTTGAAGTTCTCCATTATATAAAAGATTCAAAATATATAAAAATAAAGAGAAAACAGATAATTAGGATATAATTTTATCAACAAAAAATTTTAATATTGCTTATTTTGAGTTGTCATTTTAAACTTTCTAAACATTTATAATAGTGTTTTGTTCATTCTTTTGAGTTTTGTGGGTAGATGACTAAATCATCTGCATATGACTTTGGTACCTGATTTCCAGAATTAAGCTTATAATATGAATTACCTGCCTTGTGTTAGTTCTAGAATTTCCGAAACAGTGCCATGGAATAAGGAAACTATATTTCACAAAATACATTTTTGTTACATGAATGACTGGATAAATTAGTGCAGTGACATTAGACTTCTGTGTCTTATTCCTGGCTTCAGTGATGATCTTCCAGTTATGTGATATTAAGAATAATGATGGAAACCGTGACATAACTGATGGCAGAGCAAAAGTACTTTTTCTACCTCACTTGAATGTTGGAATTCCCTTTTTAATTATATCAGACAATGATTATAAGACCAAACTGAAGTTATGCAGAATACCAAAGGAGGAGAAGGTAAGAGCTATCATTAAACACTTTTCCAGGTTTCAAACAGGGAAAATTTCTCTAAAAGTGGGAAGGTTCAGAAAAACCTCTTTATGTTTTCCCAACAATAATCATTTGTCTGAAAAGTAACTCAGAAAATTGAATGTATTTTAGTATAAATATACATTAATATGCCTTACCAATGGAACAAGAAAGTAATTTGAAACATTTAGAGAGGATCCTTATCTATGGCACTGTTCTCAGACCTGAGGTCAGTTTCTCTTAAATATATTATCTATCAACTTATGGTAACTTATTACCTTATGCTATATCTCCTATTTCAAAATATTCAATTTAAAAATATAAAAATATATACTTTTTAAAATATATTTGATTTTTTGCGGTGTTTTGTTGTATTAAATTACAAGATTAAATGGAAAAATATTCCTTTGAGGGTTTTTTTTTTTTTTTTTAATACACAAGGCAATATGGCATCTGCTCAGTTGTTAATTACAAATACGTAGTCACTTCTTTTCAGGGACAGAGAAAGTATTAAGTCAAACTTCTTAGTTTAATGTATTGATTGCTTTAAGAGGAATTTTTAGTTTATGAATGTTTAAACTCTTTTAATTCATGGCTATTTAAAAACATTTTTTGGGCTGCCTGGGTGGCTCAGTTGGTTAAGCATCTGCCTTCGGCTCAGGTCATGATCCCAGGGTCCTGGGATCCAGTACCATATCAGGCTCCTGCTAGCAGGAAAGTCTGCTTCTCCCTCTACCTACCATTCCCCCTCTTTGTTCTCCCTCTCTCTAGCAAATAAATAAATAAATAAATAAAATCTTAAATTTTTTTTTCTAAGAACATCAGTAAATCTGTAATTTCAATTGACTATGCACTCCACCAATTAGTAAGAAGACCCAAATTCAAGCATTACCAAAATGGTAATAGGTATCATTTCTGGTTTAAAAAATAACTACTTCAGGGGCCTCTGGGTGGCTCAATTGGTTAAGAGTCTGCCTTTGTCTCAGGTTCATGATCTGCTCCCTGCTCAGCAGGGAGCTTGCTTCTCCCTCTCTCTCTGCCGCTCTCCCTGCTTGCACTCTCAATCTCTCTCTCTCTGTCAAATAAATAAATAAAATTAAAAAAATAATAACTACTCCAAGCACAAATGCAAAAGAATCAACACACATACTAGTGTACTTAATAAAATAAATATTTTTGAAGGTCTGCAATACTTTGTGTTTGCTTAAATATTCTAAGAAGACAACATCTAAAATTAAGAGAAACAAATATAATTAGGTTTTTGACACTGAAACATTTTTGGAAAAAATAGATCTTTTAGATTTGGTGGACCTTCAAGTGGTTGATATCAAAGTCTAAACTAGAATATGATTGAAATATTTGTATTATAGGCTTAGCTAGATACTTAACAGTTGGGCCTTCTCCTTTTGCAAATTCATGTGTTCTAAAACTCATAAACATTGAATGGGATGCTTAAAAAAGCTTCAGAGATCATCTTTCTTCAGAATCCCAAGTTTACAGATCTGGACTCTGACAGTCCAAAATACCGAGTTCTCCAACATCCCAGACTAATCAGTGGCACAGTCGGAACTAGAACTTGATTCTTCTTATTCCCAAAATAATACCTTGTAGACAGTGTTCTCTTTTTGACTATAGTTCAAATAGCTACAATGTTTTCATTGTCTTTCTGTGATCTGGTTTTATAATAAGAATACAAAGGAAACTATATGAAGTGTATATATGTACTTAAAGTTTTATACCTGCCTTGGCATAGGGCAGTATTTTCTAAATTCCCATCAAAATGAACAAAATTAAAATTATATCATTTTAATGAATCACATTCAGCTTAGCAAAGTTTAACTTTAAAGGGAAACATTCCGGAACACCTGGATGCCTCAGACAGTTAAGAATCTGCCTTCGGCTCAGGTCATAATCCCAGGGTCTTGGGATGGAGTCCTGCATTAGGCTCTCTGCTCAGCAGGGCGCCTGCTTTTCCCTCTGCCTGCTGCTCCCCCTGCTTGGGCACGCTCTCTCTCTCTGTGTCTGATAGATAGATGATAGATAGATGATAGATGATAGATAGATAGATAGATAGATAGATAGATAGATAGATAATGGAAACATTCCATTTTAAAGACTTGACGGTGCTCCGAAGTAAACTGCATTTTCTCTAAAACTGGCAGATTCTAAGGGGAAAAAATGTCATTGAGGTGCTTCAGAATATACATATATATACTTGATAGTGAAGCCATAGCCAAATCTCTGCCTAAGAAATGACTCACAGTGGACAAGTTGTTTGAGGAAAGTAACACAAAAGGAAATGACCTGAATTAATCTCTAGAAATCTGTATTTGTCCAAATGATTTTCTGAGTTAATAATCTGGAGACAAATGTGAACACTGGTAAGATATCAGGCTTGCAGAAAGATGCTGACTGTAATTGGAACCAAAATTAATGTGAACAAAAGAAAAGGAAATGGAGAATGGGTTTGTCTAGAGAATTGTGGATCTGTATATCTAAACAAAGAAAGGATGTATGACTAACAGGGTGGGTTTAATGGAAGAATCACAGAGAAATGTTTTTAGTCTCAGATTCCATTCAAATAAACAAACAAAAATAAAAACATTGCTCTTTTGTAAAATAGATTTCATGGGCCACTTGGATAAATACAGACATACTATTAAAATAAATGTTTTAATACTGATGCAATAGAAATGAATTTTTTTGGACTACTACAAAATATTTATAAGCAAGTATGTTACATAAATATTCAAACAAATATATTACTGTCTTGCTTTGTGTATGACAGTTGATTTGTGATTATCTTGGCTAATAAAAAATCAAGTCATTTTCATTGGGTTTTAGCAAAAATCATGTGTAGTCTTTGTTTTTTAATTTTTTAATTTTTTTTTACTGCATGTCATGTATTCTTTGATTAGATATTTATATTTCTGACTTTATTTATGTTAATATATAAATCAACTGTAGAGATTTGACTTTTTAGATTCTGAGTGGCAGAATATAGCCAGTAATATCTATCTATCTATCTATCTTTCTATCAATCATTGACTATATGTATCGCTAGTTTATAGTGTATGTGTGTAAAACTATAACTAGCCATAAGCATTCAAATATATACTTGAATATATATATTTGAATAATCAATTCTTACTTATATAGAAAAAAACCAATTGAAGACATGTCTGCCTGATGACTTTGGCATCCAGAAGGAAAAGCACATTATTTTCTCATATTTAATACTATAATTATGTTAAAAAGATAAAGATGAGATTAATTACTGAAATACTTTTATCCAATTTATTTAGGCTTTTTGTCTCTAAGTCTGTCATGATGAGTTATTTACAAATCTTTAACATAGGCAGCAGAAGAGATCCTAAAACCTGTTTGAGTGAGATATTGAAATTAACATTACATAATTGTTGCCATGGGATTATTATCTCTCTCTCTCTCTCTTTTTTTAATTTTATTTTTTCAGTGTTCCAAGATTCATTGTTCATGCACCACACCCAGTGCTCCATGCAATACATGCCCTTCTTAATACCCACCACCAGGCTCACCCATCCCCCCACAACTCCCCCCTCCAAAACCTTCAGTTTGTTTCTCAGAGTCCACAGTCTCATGGTTCATCTCCCCCTCCGATTTCCCCCAATTCACTTTTCCTTTCCTTCTCCTAATGTCCTTCTCTCTCTTTTTTTTTAATCTACCAAGGAATTAGGTAGAAGTCTTGTTCTGAACATATCAAAACCACAAATCAAAACCACATATCAAAACCTCTCCCCCTCCCCTCCACTCAAGCTCTTTCTCTCTAAAATATATATATATATTTTTTCTTACATATAAAATGTGATAAGAACCCATTTTAAGTGTGTGCTCAAAGGGACAAAGTCTCAAAAATGAGACAAATTTGGGAAATGGATAAAAAGAATGAATAATCAGAATGCAAATGATACAGATGAAACTTTAGAAGAAATATTGGCTAATGACAAATATAATTGCTAGTTACATGTCCTAGGAGAGACTTTTAAATTAAATTCAGTTTGACAGTGTGCACCTAATAAAGTACTCTAAACTATCATAAGTTGATATAAAATAGTATATCTAAGTAAGTATAATTTTATGTAGATTTTATGATAGTTTGTATACAAATATTTATTTCAAGTCTGTTTCTACAGAATTATTAAATCATATCACTTCTATTTTCAGGAATAAATATACTGTAACTGCACTAATTCTAAAAATATTAACTTGTGAAAATGAAAGAAATACCTAAAACATGGTAACTCTTGGATTTTGTCTCTTCTATGATTTTGAATGTTTATTTTATGGATCCAAATAAAGGGTTATTAGTGTAAAGAGAATGTTAAAAGTAACAAGGATATCTACATATAGAATAATCTGGGAATACATTGTTCCAAAAAATGAAAAGTTACTTTCTTATACTGTCTCTCACTTCAATAAAAGTAATATTAAAGATATATATCAAAATATACTTTCTTTATGCTGTCTTAAAGGCAATGTGGGTACACCATGACTTAGAAGGCCTCCCTCCAATGTTTCTATATTCAGAGATCTCTTTTTCCCAGGCACAGTTTAGCTTATATTTTGTTACATTAAAATATAATGTCCTGCATAAACAAGTAGAATACATACCCTATTTTTTAAAGTGAATTTTTAAAACAGAAAAAAACACATTTATATCAAAATTAACTTTTTTCCAAATGAGAAAATCTGCAGATGTACACTTTGATTTCTTGTTTTTATTAAGATGAGTTTTCTGATTATTTTATAATATATTTAGGGACATTTTTGTTCTAATGCAACATATTTTTTAAATATACATTTAAATTATATTTAATTTTCATATCAAAATGCAATTAATATTAATGACTATTGACTGGGTGCAATACTCTTTTAAACAGCATATTGGTATTAAGCATAGAATTCCTCAACTTCACTCTTCCAAGTAATTATATACTTACGAAACAATACGAGCCTAATAAATCGTCATGAAGTTTCTCCCCAAACTTATAGTTGAATATGCTGCCTTTCTTATATTTTTTTCTACCAGATGATCTAACTTAAGAATTTGTCACTTTCAGAATGATGGCCAAAATAGGCCATATTTTATCATCAAAAATAAATTAAATATTTTTGATATAATAAAATATTTATAAAAATAAATATTTTTATTAAATTATTTTAAAATAATTTAATTATAAATTAAGTATTTTCAATACTTTAGGAACGGTTGTTCTGAAATGACACTTTCATTTGAAAGAAAAGATACAATGACTCTACATTCATAAAGAAGGCTTAGCGAAGGGTGAATATAACCTAAAAAGAAACATTGATATATTTAAAACGTCAAGCAAACATTGAATACAGAGCTGTAACCTGGATAAAGCAAAGAGCAAATGGTTCGCTTAGTTGATGGAAATGTTTATTTAAATTGTATAAGAAGTGGTAAAGCAGAGAAGCTTTGTGGTATGGACTGGGAATTTTAGGTTATGTTAGGCCTAAAGGAGGCATTGTTAAAGTTGGCATAATATAGTAGCAGTTAGCACGAGCAAGTTATATGATGAAGGTCTTTGTGTGTCTGCATAGAATGAATTTGCCACACTCTCAGGATGGCTTTCTAATGTAGGAATAATGACTTAAGAACTTCTGGTAGTAAAGTATTCTCTTTGACTTATTGATTATTTAGTAGTATATTATTTAATTACCTAAATTCTTGACACATTTATTTAGACTAACCTTGTTTTATTCCAGGTAGTGTCAAAAATAAAAAATAAAAAAATTCTGTGAGAGTTGACAGACCTGACATCTCTGTAACTTACCAACCTGTTTTCTTTACAAGTATCTTTGTTAGTCATCTTTCGACTTTTTAAGTGTTAGCTTAACTAAAGTTATATAATTAATCTAAAAATTCACTCAATAGGGAACAGATAAGGGAAAATAATTCCTAGTATGCTAAGAGCATACCAATGAGTGAGGACCTCAGTAAAAACTTTCTAGGTTTGGAACCCTCACTCTTCTTTCATTTTATCTCTCATATTTTGCATGATGCATAGCGACAAATATGAGTGTGAGCACCAGTGACAATCTACATATTAATCATTAGAGAAACGTACTGTCCTCCAACATTTAGACCAAAAAAGAAATTTAAATACCTGTGCTAATAATTTATTTTTGCTGCTCAGAGGATTATCTTCCACATCTGTTTCCAGTTGCAGTTTTCAGAAAACAGATTCCGAGAGGGAAAAAAGCATGAGAGTAATGTAAGAATTATTTTCTTAAGACTAACACTTTAGAAAGAAAGAAAGAAAGAACGAACGAACGAACGAAAGAAAGAAAGAGAAAGAAAGAATCAGGATTGGTCATAGGGAGAATGGGGGCAATATTGCCTTATCCAGGGTTTCTGCTGACCCCAAAGTGAGCTCTGAAACATGTTTGGCCCTTCAAGAATTGCCCTAAGGACTTAGGACTTCCTAGGAAGTCCCACATGAAGCATATGACCTTAGGTGAGGAGATTCTCTTCAGCAGTGGCAGTTCATAAAGAACTCTTGACAGCATAGGGCTATTTGCCAGCAGCTGGGTTCTGAAAGGGGATCTGGACAGCACATCAGAGAATCCACTACAGCTTTCCGTATATGGTACTTTTAAAAATGATTATGAAATGGAATTACATTATGGCAACAAATACCTAAACATGGAGTTTCAGATATAGATTTGGTATTTGCATAATCAATGTTAAAACTTGGGGTTAAAACTTCAACAATAAATTCATTCACTCAATGATTGTCACAAATCTGATATATGTCAACCATTTGCCTGAGGATGATATTCTTAGAAATATTCCCTCTCAAGATGCCTCCAGACCATGTGATCCCCTTACTTAGGTACCTTTGTCTCTAAGTTGGTGGAAATATTGCTTTTTCCCAATGCAGTACCTCCCCTCAATCTCTGCTTTGCATCTCACTCCAGTTTAGCCACAGCCTCTCATGTCATCTTTATGATCCTTAAACTGAGTAGTTGATGCTGTTGAAGGATCTCTGGCTTAATGATTAGGAGAAACACTCTCCTCCTGCCTCTTCCCTGCAGATAACAGTGGAATGTACAACATACTGACAAATCCTTGCAAAAGAATCTTCTTGCTTGATTCTTCTTTGTTCCTTAAAACCAGGTCGCCAATTATTTTACAGAACTTTTTTGGTAATCTCTTAGAACATCTGTATAGGTAGCCTTAACGTCTCACTTATGATATGGGGGTACTCAACAACTACTATTTCTCTTAGATTTAGAGTTGCTGGAGAAACTTTGAGAAAATGAGTGACGATGAAAATCCTGTTACACTTGATTTCATTTTTCTTAATCTCTTTCATCTTGATTGAATTACCTATATTTTTATCTGAACCTTTTTTTTCCTTTAAGAGCTTAATTAATTGCATTTTATATTTCTTCATGGCATTGCTATTTAGTTTCAGGGACTTATTAAGTGGATATATTCACCTTTAGAAGTTGTCATTGATTCTTTCAGCTTACTTAGTAGTAGGCACTGAAAGAACAATTCACTACTGCTTATTTTAATTTTTTCTAGAATATAGCTTTATAATCCTCTGAAAGAGAAATGCTGAATTTATGTAGTGGTTGGCTTATGCACCTTTGAAAGCAAGTAATCTAGTTCTATACTTAAATGCATCTAGAAATCTAGAACTAAAACATCTATTGCACAAGATTCTTAGTTATATATATTGTATATTTAAAATACATAGAGTGGATATTATTATAATAGGAAAAATGGTGTATAAAGATTAGCCACTTATTTTTTTATAACTAAATACTACTTAGGTCTTGAATCTCATTTTTATTATAAAGGAAAACCAATCTTGCCAGTTCAAAGTGAAATCATTGATCCCACTTTTTCCTTTGTTTTTCTGGCATAAGGAGTTCAAGATCATCACCCTCACTATTCTTCTTTTCCTTCTGAAGACTTACACTTGAGTAAATGATGGGAAGATATAAAAGTCAGAGGGGTCTTGCAAAGAGCTATGTTGTTATGACAGATATGAAAATGCAACACTCAGATCCCTCTTCAGGAAGGGACTTGCTGCCTACCTGTAAAGAGCGTGGTTGGTTAAGAGCTTCAATCTTTATCTCAGCTGTTGAGTCTAGGTCACATTATTTTCAGGATAGACCTTGCTAAGCAAGACAGTGGTATCCAGGTATCCAGCCAATAAGAGCAAGGTGGTCTTCCAAAGATCTAGTCATTTCTACCTGAAATGGATCTAATTATCTGTATTTGCTCTGAAGATTCCTGCTGGATTGATGGGGACTTTAACAATCATCTCCACTACTAAGGTCTGCCCCTGCTCAATCTTGCTTCATCTCTTTCACTACTGTTATCCCCCAATAAATATTTGTGCTCCTAACTATATCTCAGTGTCTGCCTCCCTGGGTATTCGAAACTAGCACATCTCATGTATATAAGGAGGCTTCTACTGTTTCTTCTCAGATACTATTTTTCCTATGTCTGAGTTTGCTACCAATGAGATTCAGTGATTTATCTGGTCTGTTGGTTCCTTGGTCTTTTTCTTGATTTCATCCTTGATGAAGGTGCTTTGATCCTTCTGATTGGGATCATGATCTTAAAGAAATATAGTTGCCAATTTCTTGATCTGACCTGGAGGCCTCACCAATTCCACATGCCCATTCTTTCTTTTTCTTACTGCTCATGGGAAGTGTGAGAAACTTTTGTGTATGGAAAATTCAAGGGAGGAATGACTTGATAACTCTTTCTAAATATGAGTTGGTACAGTGTCTGCTATAGAGCTACTGCTATGCTTTATTTTCAATGTTATTAATAGTAGTTTATCTTCACAAAACCAGTTGCTTTTCCTGGCTTCAATAAGAAAAGATAGCAAATTTTTTCTCTAATCTGTTTCACTCTCCTTGGTGTTTCCATTTCCTGATACCTGAGACTAGAGCAAGAGGCAAATATTTCCTACTCACAATCCTTTGCTTCTCCTTTTCCAATCATCCTTTTTAATGAGAAGTAGTAGTACCCATTTTTTCACTCTACGGTTTAGGGTATCGTCCAAGTTTCTTCACACCTAATGTTCAAAGGCAATCCTTGGGGGAAGGAAGGAAAGGAGAAAGGGAGGAGGGAAGGGAAGGAGGAAGGGAAGAAGGGAGAAAGGAAGGGAGGGAGGAAGGAAAGGAAGGAGGGAGAGAAGAGAGACACAGGGAGAGAAAAGGATTCAAAGGCATATAGATTTTAAAAAGTTAAGATTATGTTTACTTTAAAAATGTGAAATAAATTTGACTCTATTTCAAATATATCAGCTTTTAATCACACTTAGGGCAGTAGACATTGAAAATTGTCACTAGGCTGAATTGTGGGATAATGGATACATGGTGAGAGCAGGGCAGAGAAAACCTGCCTCAGCTATTTCAGAACAGCCTCCTACATTTGTCTTCGTAAAATCTCTGTGCCTTATAGGTGAATTTGCTTGTACCGTATGTTATTTTGAAGAGTATATTTGCCTGCACTCTATGTTGCTTCTAGTACTCTTAGGAGGCTCTCCTGTTTCCTTACCCAACCATGAAGCTCACATGAGAATACAAAGTGAACATTGTATGAATAAGGATAACCTTCGATGTTTTAAAAAAGCAGATTAAGAAAATACCATTATTCATTTTGTTGCTATATTTTTCAGTTAAAGATTTTAACACCCTTTCATGTGGATACTTATGAAAAGAAAGGAAGAAAAATGAGAGGAGAGGAGAGGAGGGGAGGGGAGGGGAGGAGAGAGGAGAGGAGAGGAGAGGAAAGGAAAAGAAAGGAAAGGAAAGGAAAAAGGAAAGGAAAGAAAGGGAGAGGGAGGGTGGGGAAGAGAGAGAGAGGGAGGGGAAAAAAAAAAGCAGAATTAGGAAATTATCTTTGCTTAAACCAGTAAGAAATTTAGGCTGGGGATGGGCCTGAGAGGTAATTTTACAGACATAAACTCAAGAGTATTAAAAAACTTGATTCTTGGTATCTATAATTATAACTTAATATTTATTTCACAATAATTTCACTTAACTGTTAAACCCACATTTCTACTGATGGTTTTAAATTGAATTTCGCCAATTAATTGTCAACTTAGTCATCCCAGACCTTTTTCTGTCTTTGTTTTTTTTGGAAAAAAAAAGTACTAATCCAATTAAATTTTTTTCTTCTGTTTTTGTTTCCTTCCCAAGGGAACATTTAAATTCCTGAGTGTTTAAATATGAGCTGGGCATCAGTATGAACAGTCATCAGTTTCTTCAGTTTTGTCTCATTTTATTCTGACTTCAACTAATGATGTAATATTTTATCTTTATCATTTTGTCTTTTCCTATTGCATCTTTGCTGATCTCTGGGCATCAGTTAATTAATGGAATGTTGGTAATTAGGAGCACAATGAAATTATTCTTTTCTACAGTATTGATAACCTACTATTTTCTCAAGCCTCTGTTTATCTCCTAACTTTTGCTAAGGACTTTTCCTATCAACTCAGCAAGGAATATTTTATATTCCTTAAACTCATGATCCTAATTTTATTTTTATCAGCAGTCTGATATATTACTTTTAATTTTGATTATTTATATGCTCAAAATTTTTCATGTAGATTTTAAGCATTTGGTATATAGGATCATTTATTAAACAAATTTATTTCACTTTAATACCTGTCTGTTTTATTTAAAACCCTGTATATTTAATACATGCCTATATATTATCACTGACTAAGTGTGACTTAAAAATTATGGCTCAAATGATGGAGGCCATGTTTCATAGAACATGAAAATATATCCTAGGTTGAAATTAATCTCTGCAGAGGAATTTGAAGTCTTTAAGAATAAAAGAGTTTTGTTTTATTAATGATCACTGTAATATTGAGTTAAAAGTTATGTTAATAATAGGGGCGCCTGGGTGGCTCAGTGGGTTAAAGCCTCTGCCTTCGGCTTGGGGTCATGATCTCAGGGTCCTGGGATCAAGCCCCGCATGGGGCTCTCTGCTCGGCAGGGAACCTGCTTCCCCCTCTCTCTGCCTGCCTCTCTGCCTACTTGTGATCTCTCTCTCTCTCTCTCAATGTGTCAAATAAATAAATAAATCTTTAAAAAAAAAGTTATGTTAATAATAGGATTTAGATCTGTTTAACTATGTGCACCAAAAGTAAAACTATTATCTGTGTTTAACAGACTGCTAAACGGAAGTAACTACTTATTAAAAGTTAGTAAATTAATCTTTATTAAATAATCAAACCAGTTTTAAGAAAAAGTATACAAAATCCATAAGTAAGGCAATCAATCAATCAATATCCCTATGATGTACACCAGAACATTTCCTAATTGATCCATCTAAGACTAATCCATTTAAAAGAATGTAATGACGTAGTATTTACTAAGGTTTAGCCTTTATAAAGTTAGTTGTTGACTTACACAAATTAATAAGATCCAAAAGATTTTCTTTCTAGTATTAGACAAAATAACCACAAAGTTTTTGTTTTATCATCCTTTGGTGCATTAATTTGTTTTAGATTTAAGTTGGTAATTTCACTGCAGTATTCATATATGTCTATATCTTTAGCTATATCTATATCTAAATCAAAATAGTTTTTCATACTATTGTTGATCATCTATTTCATCTTTCTGTTCTCTTATTAATGAGATAAAATTTTGATACATTCTCACCCTATATATGTGTAAAAATTGTGTGTTTCACATTTTTAAAGTTATGGCATGATTATCAATAAAAATAATTGAACTAGTTTGTGTCTATAGCATACCCATTTTGCAAGATTGTATCATTACATTTAAATGAAGAAAAAAATGCTTAGGTCTTTTTAAAAAACACAGGAAAATAAAATTTTATTACTCCTCAATGATTTCTCCATATATAATAGTCAAAAAGAATCACATTAACTTCCTTTTTTTTTTACAGTCAGTATGCATGGCATTACACATCTAACATTCTGATATTTAACTTGAACTCTTACTAGAAAGAAAATAAACTTTCAACATAATCCAGATTAGAAAAAAGTACATCCTTTCTGAATCTGGCTGTGTTTTTATTTATGTTTCAAAGTATTCTAGATTCTTCAAATAAGGATTAAGGGGCAAAATGTTGAAAATGAATTCTTAATTAATTTAAATGTATTAAATGATTTTCTGGCATGGAACCTAATGTTAATATGAATGCACTGTACATTTACCTTGACCCTATTAAACATCATCATTGTTTTATTAATATAGATAGGAGAGATACAGGATTGTATTTATTAATAATACTCAGTGCTGTTTGTGGATGGTATACGAATTGCAACTGCTTTTAAAGCATTTCTCTCAGAGCTACGTGGACCAGACTTTGTTCTATGTGATTACTTTTAACAGAAGGGGCCACTAGTATAAATAAATGACTTTATATTACAAAATAACTTAATGTTAAATTAAGTATGCTTAAATCAAATGATAAAATATGTTTATTTATGCATTTAATTGCTTACTAAATTAGCAAAGCTGCTGTATATTTTTAAAAACAAAATGTTTCATTGAAATAATGCACATTTCTCTTTCTCTTTTCTATTCTGGGTATTTTGTAAAATTACTTCTTTCACATTGGCACCAGGGGATGGCCAAAGGGAGAGAGAAAAGAGTGGAGGAAATGATGGTTTTACTAACCTTCAATAATACCTAATGACAGAGCTAGATAGTAACTTTACATCTTAATCTTTCTGTATATAACATGTGGCTTATGTGCTTTCAGGAAAGTTTAAGAAGAGAGTAGTAAAGAAAGAAGGCAAGGGGGAAAAATACAGTTCCTAGAAAACCTTTTGGTTCTTTTGTTTATGAAAATTGTTGTACTATTACTTCATCACTTTTCCCCAATAGGTTAAATCACTTGTAGATCAAATGAGATACTATCACTCTACTATAAATGTCAACAAGGCTGCAAGGGATTTGGATTATGACTAGAATATAGTTAATTTACTAAGTTTCTTTTGGTAATATTTTTCATATTATGAGAAAAAACTAATTTTATTAACAAGTTAATTAACTCATTTGACCTTTTGTGTGCTTTTTATGATTTATTTCATTTATGTATTTGGCATTTAAAAGTAAAAATCTAACACTTTAAATTTACACAATTAGACAAATATTGGTGAAAGGATTGCTATATTTTTTAAAACATCATTAACAAAAACATACTAATAAGCTTGTAATGCATGCCAGAAATTATCATTTTAATGAGTTAGCTCTCATTACCTCAATTTTTTAAATGACTAAACTAGCACTTCAGGCAACTTTAAATAAGTTGTCCAAATTTCTATAACTAATGAGTTGTAAACACTTAATTTTTATTGAAGTCTTTATAACTGTTAAGAGCTCAGGCTCTTTCTATAGTACAAACCTGAAAATGTTAAATATTTTATACTTAAATATTATACTAAGTAATATATTAAGTATTAATTAAATTAAAATATGAATTCAAAAATTATATTAACCGTTATTTAAATATTTATGTTCAGTCGATGTGAGATATTGTCAGGATATGAAATTTAGAAATCAGAGTCACTGTGTAAATATGATAGTGGAACCTGTAAGAACTGAGGAGTTAACTGAGAGAGAAAATGTCACAGGATCCTCGAGCACGATGGTCAAAAAGAATTCTTGAGACATTTTATGGTGCAATTTAGTAAGTTTATTTAAGTAGCATGGACAGAACCTGTGGGCAAAAAGAGCTACAGTTTTTGTTGTATGAAGCTGATGATTATATGCTTAGTGCTTAAGGGGGAGGGGACTTGCAGGGAGTATTAGATCATAAATGTCTTTGAATTTCTACTCATAAAACTACTTTCATAAGATTTCTCTAGTGGTTATTACTCAGCTTGATATTATCTATCAGAGATTTACAGGCAGTCATGAGACCCTTTAAGAATGTAGCAACCAGCAGCATTTGATCCTTGTTGAAACTATGCAGGCTATAAGGTCAGCCTTCTGGGTTAAGGGTAAACATTTTTCTGCTTCTATCCCTCATCTGTAATACCTAAACCTAAGTTTCACTATGCCATATGCACAATTAATAAGATGAAATAGAGCCAGTAATGCATAATAAGATGAAATAGGGCCAGTAATGCAGTAAGTTTATGTGAAACTGAATATGTGAAAGTGTAAAGTCAATGAGAATAAGAGAGGCACTTTTCTAGAGAAGAAAGTGGTGGTGGTAATTAGTGTGAAATGTTCCGGGTAGGTTAGAAAATTGAAGGCTGAGAGAAGCCCTATTTTTATTTTCCCCTTTTAGTTTCAAAGATATAACTCTAGCTTGTAGAGGTGGCTTAGAAACTGCCAAAGTATTCACACATGTTCCTATGGATCAGTGTCATGAGATCAATTCCGTGTTGATATAAGCAAGTTGAGAATATGGCAGAATCAATAGGGATATTTGGTTGATCTAGTCAACTGTTACATAATCTTTAACTACATTTAGTCCATTTTCTTTTCTTTTTTTTTATTTAGTTCCTTTTATAGACTGGGTTACGGATTAGTTATGGGCTTGGAATAAATTAGTTTAACATATTTATTAAGTGCCTACTATGTCTCAGATACTAAAAAGATATATTGGTGAGTGAGATGAAAAAATTCCTGCTCTTATGGAGCTGAAATTGTAGTGGTGAAAAATTCAATAGAAAAATAAATATATAAAACTGACAATTTTGTATTTTGAAAAGTGCTATTAAGAAATTATAATAAAGAAGAAAAAAGAGACACAGAGTAACCAGTGATGTTACATGTTATGTAGCTTCTGTCTGAAGAGAAATTAAGACATGAAGGAGAGAATCAATGTGTTAAAATTCTCTAAGAAGTAGATGTTCTGATCTTAAATTTTTAAGAATTTTCTTAGGGAAAAATCTGTGAGAAATTGGGACAAATCTGGGCAAATCTGGAAGAGCCCTAGGACTGTATTACAGTTATGATCCTGAGTCAAAGAGAGAGGAAGGGAAGGTTGAAAGTGAAATTGTTCTGCTCTCTGTGCAGCCTAAGAAAAATTTGGCAAGGTAAGTGGAGTCCTAGCACCAAAGTTATTCATCAGAAGATTACTGTGCCTCCTGGGGAGGAGTCTGCCTTAGTACCCTTGCCATGTCCATATCTTGACCAGGAGCAGCCTGTGGGAAGCATGGGCCTTGGTAGAAACTCAGAGATGAATTTCAGGGAACAGTAGTTGAGGCAAATATAAATTTCATTCTCTGTGGTTGGCTATCTGACAGATGAATTTTTATGACTGCCCCCAAAAGTAAGCCAGGAGATGGAATTTCTTGGTAGAAAGGATACATGGCATTGAAGTAGAAAAGGGGGATAATATATTAGGAACATAAAGAAGGCTGCAGGACCAAATAGTAGTATATGAGAGGAAGTCTATAATGACATGATGACAGAAAAGTAAGCTGGATTCACATTCCACAGGACCTTCCAGACTACGATAAAAAGCTTTGATTTTTAAAGAAGGGATTATAGAATTTTAATCAAGGGAGTGTCGTTATTCTATCTATACTACTAGATACTTCTGACTTCTGTGTAGAGAAAAGATTAGATGTGAATAAACTCAAGACAGGGAGACCAAACAGCATACTATCTTGAGAGAAAGGTGAATTGGACTATAGAACAGCAATGGAGGTGAAAAGAGTAGTTTTATTACAGTTTAAAGATAGAGACTGTAGAATTTATTATTGGGTTAGATTTAGGGTTTCAAGAAAAGACGAGAATAAACACTGATTGCTGACTTTATGCATGGGCTCTTTAACTTAATATGGGGAAGAAAAAAAGGTGTACGGATTTTTTGTTGTGGTTATTTTTTTTCCCTGATTGTTTAGTAAACCTTTGTTTATTGTAGTAAACTTAGAGAACCAATAGGTTTAAGAAGAAATTGAATACTGCTCATCTCTATACAGTGGCAGCTTTTTTGTAAACATTTTAATTTTATTTCTAGATATCATGTGCATGTATTACATGGTTAAAATTATGCAATAAACCCAATATTATTATTCCTACCTTCTATATAAGATGAGGACACTTTGATTCATACATAATAGTTTAACATATATGCAAAAAATGGCATAACCTTTCACATGGAGACATTTAGGTTATTTTTTTCTTTATTAATATTATGTTAATATCTTTAGGAATTAATCCTATTTCTTGAATTTTAAATTGATTTTGAAATACATCCCATTTAGATAATCAGTATTTTAAGTTTTTCACAGCCTTTCATGATTCTGTCAGAAGTGAATGAAAATACTCATGTCATAATACTCTTACCAACATTGTATGTAGCCATTTGATAATCCTTTGTAATCACCTTAGAATCAATGTGGTGAAACTGCCTTTAAAAAGTATCCTTCATCTAGAATTATATCTTATTTATTAATGACTCATTTTTGTTTCCTCAAAGAGCATACAAGCATTTTTCTAATGCAAAAATTAAAATTATCTAAACCTGGAAAATATACATTTTAAGATAAATCTACTTTTAGGCTGATAGATATTACTACTTATCTTGATTTTTTACCTTGTGACAGTGTCTTAAATGAGATTTTACCTCCTAGAAAATAGAGTCTGTTTTATACCATTTCCTTTTATAACCCTAATGGTTAAACTGTTTAGAGCAGTATGAATTTCTTGATCCTGTGGTTATAACCACATGCCTTGATAGTTCCCTGAAGTACACTAAATATTGACACTTACAATGAAGAACAATTACACTAAGTCAATGACATTCTGCTGGATAACCTTAAGATTTCTTTGATAATTTCACTTAGCTGTAGTTCTTCTTCTTCTTTTTTCTTTAGTTCTTGCTGAATACACATGCACAAAATATGTAAGATCTCTACCTAAGAAGATAGAATCACATACTCTTTGTCTAGATTCAGGAAAGTATCTATGCAATACTGTCAATGTCTTCCATCATCTAGGGGTTTAGTGAATTTGAGCTCAGCCTTGTCAATCTGAGCTTGACTGACCTAGCAAATCCAGAAAAATTTATGCTTATTTGAGAAACACTGGTCACTAAAATTTTCTAATTAATCATGCCATTTTCCTTTGAGACCTGTATTTATAAAATAAAATAGTAAACTATTATTAAAGCATAAGACATGCTTGCTACATACCCGTAAGCTTTTACATGTAAGAAGTTTGAAGCATTTGTCCATATTATTGCCTCCTGAAATTGTTTATACACTGACCATCAATTTGGACTTTTCGGGGCGCCTGGTGGCTCAGTGGGTTAAAGCCTCTGCCTTTGGCTCAGGTCATGATCTCAGGGTCCTGGGATCGAGCCCCGCATTGGGCTTTCTGCTCAGCAGGAAGCCTGCTTCCCCCTCTCTCTCTGCCTGCCTCTCTGCATACTTGTGATCTCTCTCTCTGTCAAATAAATAAATAAAATCTTAAAAAAAAAATTGGGACTTTTCCATGGCATATTTCGCTAGATTATTTTGAAGAATTCAATAGGGGGATACATAATCCCACTTAACAAATGAGAACATTGAAGATCAAAGATTTTTTCATAACACAATAAGGAAGAGAGAAAACATTTGACTTCAGATGTAGAACCCATTTTTCTAAAATAAATTATATTTTAACAAAGAATATTTCTAAAAATGTATTTCTTACCAGTATAAACTTTTATATACTAACATGATAATATGTTGTAATATGGCCTAACCTGATTTAGAGTCTTGAAATACAGAAGACAAAAATACTTAAGATTGTTATAAAGAAACATAAAGAAGAAATTTTATATAATTAAAAAAATAACAAAAAGCAATGGATAATGAAAATGCACAATAATAAATTGCTTATATTTAGACAATTTACGACAGTTTCCTTTTCTAACATATATTTGTCAGTTGTATTAATTTTAAATATTTGATTTTTACTTTATTGATCCAGGAAGGGTGGATTAGAAATAGATTTTGATAGACATCCTATGTATGTTATTTTTATTTTATTTTATTTTATTTTTTCAGTGTTCCAAGATTCATTGATTTTGCACCACATCCAGTGCTCCATGCACTACGTGCCCTCCTTAATACGCACCACCAGGCTCACCAACCCCCCACCCTTCCCCTCCAAAACCCTGTTTGTTTCTCAGAGTCCACAGTCTCTCATGCTTCATCTCCCCCTCCGATTTCCCCCAATTCACTTTTCCTTTCCTTCTCCTAATGTCCTCCATATTATTCCTTATGCTCCACATGTAAGTGAAACCATATGATAATTGACTGTTTCTGCTTGACTTATTTCACTCAGCATAATCTCTTCCAGTCCTGTCCATGTCAATACAAAAGTTGAGTATTCATCCTTTCTGATGGAGGCATAATATTCCATTGTATATATGGACCATATCTTCTTTATCCATTCGTCTGTTGAAGGGCATCTTGGCTCCTTCCACAGTTTGGTGATTGTGGCCATTGCTGCTATGAACATTGGGGTACATATGGCCCTTCTTTTCACTGCATCTGTATCTTTGGGGTAAATACCCAGTAGTGCAATTGCAGGGTCATAGAGTAACTCTATTTTTAATTTCTTAAGGAATCTCCACACTGTTTTCCAAAGTGGCTGCACCAATTTGCATTCCCACCAACAGTGTAAGGTAATACCCATCCTCTCCAACACTTGTTGTTTACTGTCTTGTTGATTTTGGCCATTCTAACTGGTGTGAGGTGGTATCTCAGTGTGG
>CM052889.1:37517989-37577842 GCA_028534135.1 Potos flavus
TTTCTTTTCTTTTCTTTTCTTTTCTTTTCTTTTCTTTTCTTTTCTTTTCTTTCTTTTCTTTCTTTTAAATATTGTAAAAAAAAATGGTTTTGTGTTTTTTCCCTTGATTAGAAATGGTGATAAATTCAGGTTTGAACACTTTGAGTTGAACATGCTTATGATGTAAACACATAGGATCAATTAGGCTGTTAGAATGTCTGGTATTCAGATCATATCAAACTGTATTCTTGGCTTATATTCTTTGGATAATGACTCCAAAATGGTATTCAAAGTTGTGAATAATGGTGACATCATGTCAGGAGAAAGTACTAAGTGAGAAGACCAAAGAGTGAAACATGACAAAATGCTGCCTCTAATAATAGTTATATATGTATATGTATGTATGTCTGTGGGTATATTATTAATACTCCAGGAAATAGAAAAATTCTCATTTAAATATAATTTTTGCACAAGATTGATAAAGTTATCTTTCCCAACTTTTCTGTTTTTTAATCACTTTCTTTCCTCAATTTCTCCTTGTTTTTTTAGTATATGCTATTGTTATAGAATATTAAAGAATAATATATGCCTTGATGTTATCATTCTATAAGGAAATACTGGGAGACAGAAGCATAGGTACACAAAATAATTAAATTGGGAAATAATGAAGGAAAGAAACTCTATGAACAAGAGAGATGAGAAAAAATAAAAGAATAAAAACAGAGACAAGATGGCTTTGATCAGTTAAGGGATTAATTCTACTATTCTAGTGATATTGATATGATCGCAGTATCTTGTGTGTCTAGGATGGAAAGTAGAATAAATAGGCAGCAATTATAGTCACCTATTTGCTTCATGAAAAGTGAGAAGAGAAAACTTCATAGCACTTTTCAGAGACTTATAACTTGAGCCATGTCTACAAGGTAAGACAAGACAATTAAACAAAAGTGGATTCAAAATCGATTCCCTATGGATTTTCCAAGAATCAAAATTTGTATAAACTGTCCAGAAAATTCAGGAGGTAGATCACAAGGTAAATGTACCTCAGGATCTTTCATTAACATACAAGAAAAATAATAACTATATATATATATGTGTGTATCATATTTCTGTATCAAAATATGTAAGTATATAATATCATATATGTGTATATATGTATACATGCATATATACTATATACATATGTATGCATGCATGCATGCTTGTATCAAAAGTGTGGATACATTTGCAAAATGAGACTATCTAGAGTTTCTTGTATTCTGTATTGGTTGTATACTACATGGCAAAATAGATGATATACGATATTTTCTGTTAACTCTACCTCTTGGTCTAAGTTTATGACGAAAGTGCTAGGCCAGTACTTTAGAGACTTGCAGAAGCAGCAAGCAATAGGAGATTAAATCTAACCCATGAAGCAATAATTTATGATATGAATTACCTAGTGAAATGTATTGCCTATTATAGGACTATGGTGCTACAGAAAATGGTTTATTAGAAACATGTAATTACAATGCATAGTCTTTACAGTGTTAAAAGTTATTAAAAATATTAGCAGGGACTTCTGTTTTCAGCTCTAACATGTAAACGGATAGGTAGTGGTCACTCATGTTCTTACTGTAAGACAAAGCTGGAAAAACTGAAAAATCTACAGCTTTTTTTTTTTCTTAACCTGTTAGGAAACTGAAGACACAGAGAAAACCATCACCAAAAATTAGAAGGGACAGGGACATTCAGAGAGATAAAACTAAGATGTGCTTAGATGGAACAAAAGCTGCTAGATACATAAACGGTTAGGAATAACTAATTGACATTGATAAATTGGTAGAGGCTGACTGTGGACTATCATGAGTGTGAAAAAATTCTGGGGGTATAGTTTTCGTGAGCCCCATAATTTTTGTGAGATTACCGCCAGGAACCCCATCAGGTGCTCATATAAGAGAGACTTAACATTCCATGGGAAAGAATTTTGGCAGTTTTATCACAGCTCATAGAAGGTAATCCCTCCTTACCTCAGGCCTTCCAGCTTTCATGTCTCACCAGGGGAGAAAAACTGCAGTCAAAAGGGGTTAGGACTTCAAAAGCTATACACAGGAGAAATACTTCTGATGGTTAAAGGTTCTAGTGGGGAGGAAAAAAAAAAAGGAGACGTGTGTAAGAACAGATGGGTAATGTAAACAGAGATTGAAACTCTAAAAAGAAAAAAAAAAAACAAGAAAATGCTAGATAAAAAGCATTGTAACAAAAATAAAAGCTATTTTTGATGGGCTCATCCATAGAGTGAGCACAGCTGTAAAGAAAATCAGTGAATTTGAAGATATGCCAATGGAAACTCCACAACTGAAGTGTAATAAGGAAAAGAAAATGGAAAAAGTGAGGAAAAAAACCTAGGAATATCCAACATTGTGGGACAATTTCAAAATGTAACATGCATAACTGGAATACCAGAAGGATAAGGAACATAATAATAGAACAGAAGAAATATTTAAAGTAGTAATTGCAGAGAATATTCCAAAATTAATGCTAAACACAAACCATAAATGCAGCAAGTCAGACAACACTAAAGCAGGTAAATATCAAACTCTGCAACTAAGCATATCACAATAAACTGCAGAAAATAAAAAAAAACTGCAGAAAATCAATGAAAAAGAGAAATATTAAAAGAAACCAGACGAAGTTGGGGGAGGCAGAAACTTTACTTATAGAAAAGCAAGATAGTAATTACACTGATCTTTTCTTCACAAAGCAAGCAAGCAAAAAGAGAGTGGAATAGAGTATCAAAAGAACAAAACCATCATCCCGGAATTCTGTATCCAGCAAAATTATACTTTAAAAGTGAAGGAGAAATAAACACTTTCTCAGACAGAAAAAAAAACTAAGGAAATTCTTTGAGAGCAGACCTGCCCCGAAAGTAGTGTTAATGGAAAGTTTTCAAGCAGAAGTAGGTGAGAAGTCTAGCTCAGAAACTTGAAATTCATACACTTGAGAAACACTGAAAATAAACATGATCATGCAAGGAGGGGTAGCCTAACTGCATTTACACTCCAGTAAATGCCAGAGGCATACATTTCTGCTAGTCTCCTTCAGGAGAATCTTTTCACCTTCAAAACACAGTTATTTCACTTTCCCCTGTTGTTACTAAGCTCTAAGAAAATTTCCAGTCTTGGTGGTTAAAAGACAGATTAGAAAATCTATATATTTATAACTATTTTATTGCTAGGTAGCAAGTAGTATATTTGGATAAGAAAGTAGGGAGGAAAATTCTAGAATAAATGAAGAAAAGGATGCTCAGGACATGAGAATGACTTTGAGGAAATCCTCATCAGCCAAAAGTCTGTATTTCTGAATTCTCAGCGTCTAACTCCATCCTACTTCTTATTAAACAACAGGAATCCCTGCCAACTTTGTGGAGACCAAACTCTGGTGGCAGTGACTGGCAAGTAAGGAGAAAGGAAGAAAATATTTTTTTGATTACAATGTAGAACTTGATAATATTTTTTTAAATATTTTTCAGAAAGCTTATAGTTGAAATTCTATAAAAATTAATATCTATATAAATAATATCATTAGTGGTTAGGCCTCTGGAAACTATACTGAATCCTCACCAGAGCACATTAGCATTTTCTGCCTTTGTGACTAAGTTGCATAAGTTTTCTGAGATGCAGTTTTCTCCTGTATTGAACTGAGATAGTACTAGCTCCTTCTTTATAGAATTCCCATTAGGATCAGGTGAGATAATTGATTTAAAGTGTTCATCACAGAGACTGCCATGTATTAAGTACTTAATATATTGGTTATTATTATTAACTTCAGTGCCTTATGCTACTTAGAATTGTTTGTATACCTTCCATCATTTAAAATCCATATGTTGCAGTGGTGTTTTCATTCATTTATTGTATTTGTTTAAAAGACTTCATTTTTTAGAACAATTTAGGTTTATAATAAAATTGAGAGGAAGGTATAGAGGTTTCCACACATCTCCTGCCCAACACAATATTTGAGGTAGTCTTATATTTAGTATATCACAGTTTCCTCTAAATAATGTGGCACATTTGAAAAGTCTAGTCAGTTACCAAATCCCCATTTGACCACATAATATGTGGAGGCACCTAAAATGCAGGATACAGTGATTGCATATGAGTGTTTAGCAAGTTATTGGTGCAATGTCCTCTGGTAATCATACCTAATAACCAGGTTGATTATTTGTCACCGTCACTGTTCTCAGAACTGTATATAACCTATTCAGAGACCAGTGACGATTCTAGTATTAGAATCCCTCCTCAAAGAAATTTTGTCTTTTCTCGTGTTGACTAGACTGAAATATAGAGAGAGCTACTTTAACAGTGTTTCAGGTCTAGGCAGCCATTTTAGGTGGGATCATACATTTTCTCAGTATCTTACAAAACTAAACATTCTTGACTTCATCAAGGTGGAGGCTGGGCTACGTGGCACAGGAGGCCTACTTTTGTGAAGGCCACACAGCACTGTTTATGATTTGTCTCTCCTCATTCACTTATGTGGTAAGCCCTACCAACCACGCCCACTGAATCTTATTTCTAGATACAGCTGATAAAATCATAGAGTGGTGCACATTAAATTATGTTATAATCTCTCCAAATATCATGTAGTAGTCCTGGATATATTTTGCGGGAGGAAGGGCAGAGGCTCACAGGATACCAGTCTGTACATGTGTGGTAAAGCAAATGCCAAGGTCACTGCCTGTAATTAAATGTCTGTCCTTCTCCTTTTAATGGGCCATGGGATTAATTTACGATAGCTTTCCATGGTTGCTAACAGTTCTTTATTTGACTTACTACATCAGTGAGATGTATTTGTTTTGAAACAAGCATCCTTGACTACATTAATGAGATAACAAAACTTCCTTCCTTCCTCTAGGAAATACAAATATTAGCTCTGAAACTCTTTAATCAAGAGAAAATTTAGATTTGTAATTAAAAAATATGAACTCAATTTCTACTTTTTCTATTTATTAGCTAGTGATAGTAAACAAGACGTTTGAATTTCATTTGACTTCTATGAGTCTCAGTTTCGTCTTCTGTAAAACAGAGATATGTGAAAGAATAGCAATATATTGAACATATTTTATAAACTGTAAAGAAATAACTTTTTAAATCTGACTACTGATAAAGAATTATTTAAATGACTTAGTCTAGGGGCACCTGGATGGCTCAGTCAGTTAAGCATTAGCTCGGTTTGGCTCAGGTCATGGTCTCAGGATTGTGATCAGCGCAAAGTCTGCTTGGGTTTCTCTCCCTTTCCCTCCCCCTTTGCCTCTCTCTCTCTAGAATAAATAAATAAAATATTTAAAAAAATAAATGACTTAGTCTAAGGGAACATTCATTCAGGTCCTCTTTTTTTTAATGTTTGATTTCTTTTCTATAGTGTTAATGTGTTAAAGGGAGGTTTAACTTGCTCAGAACCATTGTGATTTACAAATGGTATTAAATGGGAACAATTATAGGTTTTATTTGTGAGTGAATATATATTTCTTCAGCTTTTTTTTTTTTTTACTATTTTGACAATAATAGCTCTTACTCTTCTCTTAGGTTTTCTTATCCTTATTCTTAGCTTTTTGAGGAACCAGTTTCTTATGCAGAATATCTACTTCGTATTATCAATTTTTAGAATAATATTTTCATACTCAATCATTTTATATGTTGCTATTTTTTAAAAAAGCGCTATTCCAGATTGTATTGTAGAGCCAGAATGAATTGCAAAGACATTTATAGAAACATCTTTTCACAGCTGGCTAACTGAGGCACAGAGAGGCTAAGTGGTCTGTGCAAGGTCACTCAGCTAGTTTTGGCGAATCTGTTCACATTCACTGACTAGGCTAGTGATCCATGTGTTTTTCATAAGATCATTACTTCAGATAATGACACAAAAATACAAAATGGTGTCAACTATGTGATAGATTGATTGTGCCTTAAAGGAAAGATCAATCTTAAAGAAAAGAACTTTCACATTCTTCATCATTTGTAGTTCTGGGCTTCCAGCACCTCTGCTGAAATGTGTCAACATATTCATTTGGGGGAGAAGGATCAGTAAGTTTTCTGACATCAAGCACAGAGAATATCTTCGGTACTTCTTAGCTTTCATTTTACCCTTGTCATCTACACTTAATAAATCCCCCCAATGACTATACATGTGAAGAAAAAAATTCTACAATCAAATCACCATCACTTCATTTTGACTTTTCAAAACAAGAGCTAGCTATATATTCACAACCTATATATATATACTTATATATATAATAAGTAATATATATAATACTTGTATATTTATATATATAATACTTATATATATAATAAGTAATTATAAGTAACTACTTATATTCAGCAGGATTTCTGTAAATTGAATGTACCTAAATTGGGAAAGTAAATACATATTTCTGGTCCTATTTTTTATAACAGTTTCTACTTTTTTTTTTAAAGATTTTATTTATTTATTTGACAGAGAGATCACAAGTAGGCAGACAGGCAGGCAGAGAGAGAGGGAAGCAGGCTTCCTGCTGAGCAGAGAGCCCAATGCTGTGCTGATCCCAGGACCCTGAGATCGTGACCTGAGCCGAAGGCAGAGGCTTTAACCCACTGAGCCACCCAGGCGCCCTAACAGTTTCTACTTTCAGAAACCTTATTTCCATGTTCATGCACTGCATTTATTTTCTGTATTCTAATATTCTTTTTTATGATATAACTTCCTTATTAAGACTAAAATATATTAGGAAATATGCCTTCTCCAGCTTTATTTTCTCATCACCAAACAAAATGCTTTCAATATAATCAGTACATAAAAAAGACATCTTGAGTTAAACTGCTGACAGTTTAATCTCATCTGAGCAGAGGACTCCAACGTCTATATAAGCAATCTTTATCTCGTACCTCAACCCTATTTTTTTGTTCAAAAATTACCTGATAAATGGTGTCTATTGAGTATCATATTGTTTCAACAATTTCATTATGTCTATAATTTCCCACAATATTTACTTTTCATTTAAATATACTCTTTTAAATAATCAGTTATATTATCCCAGAAACTATGATTTAAAATGTGGGAGTATATTCTCTGTATTTTTTCCACTATAAACTGCACTATTTTTTTTATTCATTGTCTTAATCACTCTTTCATCAGTTTGCTCATTTTTCAACCATCAAGTATTTGAGTGCCTGCTGTATGCCAGAGTGAGCAGCATATACAAAGACTATGTTACAAGGGTATGCATGGTACTTTAAAGAAGCTGAAATAAGATAGAGTTGACCAGAACTCAGAATAGGAGGAGGAAACCTGGTGTGAATGAAGTTTGAGTACTACGTCAGGGCCCAGTCCTCCAGAGAATTACAGGCTATATTAAAGATACTATTGGATACATTAATGATTTGTTCCTTATTCTAAAAGCAACACAAAGCCCTTACAGTATTTTAGGCAAGGATGTACGTTGGATTTAATTTTGTAAAGATCTCTCTTACTCCCTCTTGAGAATGTAACTTGGTCAGAGACTTTGTTTCACAATACATGCGAAGAGAAAATCTGGGAGATAATTGCTTGTCATCGAATGCTGGCAATGGCAAAAGGGGGTGGTGGTACTGAATCCATATAGTAATGATTAATTGCAGAGAAGATTAGAATAAAAGGATGTCCCAAGAAGTATTTTATTATTCATTTGCTTTTAGATATTCATATTTTTTTTCGGGTTTCCCCTTTTATTATCTTAACACTGCAGCAACTCTATATACATAAATCTTTGACAACCTCTCTGTTTACTTTCTAGGATAAACTCCTATAACAGAAATTACTGGTAAAAGAGTCTTGACATTTTAAATATATGTTGACATTTACTGACTGCTTGTTTTCCAGAAAAGGTGTGGTAATATGCAGTACCTTAAATGCAATAAGAAAATACGTCACAGTATTGAATGTCCATTTTGTCAGGCTTTAAGGTTAAAACATTATTTTAATACACATCATGAAATATTACAAAAGGTATTGTCTACTTAAATTATATAATATTATGGTATTAATTTTTTCTAGAGTCCCAGCTGTCTTTTGATTTTACACATCTTGTTTTTAGTATGCATTTTTTTCAATTCCTAACTCAAATTTCTTTTTTCAATGAAATCTACCTATCTTTACTACTCTGTGTTGTGATACATCTGACACTCTTACCATTCTCTTTCTTTTTCTTTATAGCACTTATCATCATCAAAAATACAATATAATTCACATAATTATGTGAATATATGTAATATATGTATTTTTTCACTGAGGGATTTTTATTTGTACTGATTTTGCTACAAAGTCTTGCTGAGATAGAGCTTATTTTCCAGGGTGGGACAGAGGCAAGGAACATAGGGACCCAGGGAAAGGAGAGCCAGGAGCCTAGGTGTGGTACAGGGCCTCTCAAATAATTAATAAGTTGGGCAATAAAAACAAGGTGAGCTAGGGTCAGAAAGGCAGAGAAAGCTCCAAGGGGTGAGAGGCTGGAGGCCCTGGGGGATGAAAGAGCATAGAGCCAGGTCTGGACCTAGAACTTCCTTCTCCGGTCCTCCCAGATCAATTTAGGGCATATGGAACAGAGAGGGTTTCAGCCAGAAAGCATCAATAAAAGAGAAGATAATATTTCATCTGTCTCTTTTAATCTGTACCATAATATAGGTTCCATAAGAGCAATGTTCATTGTTTGGTTTATTTATTGATGCATTCCATGCATTCAGAACATTTAATTGTTGATCAATATTTGTTGGATGAATGTTAAATTTTGTTTTATTCTTTTTCTGTGAATTCTTTTGCTGTGTGTGCCAATAGAATATTTCTCTCCTTCTATGAATCTGACAGGTGTTCAACTATATTTTCATTATTGTGGGCATATATTATTCTTTCAATTCCATTAGAATAATATAATCTTGCTAATTTTTGCAAATTTTGCTTTATTTGTTTGTTTAGATATCCTTTAAAAATGCTTTTTCCATATTCCTACAAAAATCCCTGGAGATTTTGACTGAAGTTCATGGTATATTTCTTTTTATTTATTTTTTTCATGGTATATTTCTGAATTTATTTTAGTTCTAAAGCTTTTAACATCAGAATTTGTCAGAGGATGGTAGCACTGAGCAGTTGAGTTAGACCATAATCACATATCCAGATTTTCACAATTTCACAATTTTACAAGAAGTTAAATGAAAATATAAATACTTAGAGCATTAGAAGTACAATGTATAAACTTAAAAACTGAAATTTGAAAATGTATAGATACAATGACAATTTGTCACAAGTAGAATCCTAGAAAAAAAAAGACCAGGTAAATACTGTGGTCCATGGCAACACTTGGATTGGGCACAGATCAATGGAAGTTAAGAACTATTTTTATTGCAGTAGACAGTTTTCTCAGAACCAAAACAGAGCTATTTCCTAGCCTCTTCTAACAAAAAGTTTTACCAATACTCTAATAAATTAGAATACAGTCCCAAAGCCATACTGTTATTTTATGTATGTTTTGTTTATATAGTCAATTTAGTTATAGAAATGAAGCTATATAAATATGAAAAAAGTCTTTAAGCATATAACTAGTAACTAGACATGTTTTTGCCACATTTTTTTTTCCTTAAAATCTTTCAGTGACTTCTCATTGTTCTTAGGATAAAATAGAAACCTATTAGCATGGATTTCTGACGTCCGTATTATCTAACTTCTCACCATTTCAACCTTTGATACTACTGTCTCCTTTGATCACCAATCTTTAGACATACTGCTCTCTTTTATTGTCCTTTGCATATCCCAAGCCCTTTCAAATCCTTCCCCTAACGTATATCTCAGTATTTCCCATCCATCAATGAAATCTTAAAAATCACCCCTTCAGAGAGGGTTCCTTGGCTATCAAATCAAAAGTAGTCCAATCCTCAACTCTCCAGTTACAAATTCTCCATAATTCTGCCCTTGGTATTTTCTTCATCTCACTGTACATAATCCACTTATGGGAAGAGAATTCATGAAGTTTTAGTATATCTTTTGGACAAACCAAATGCTCTGGTAGCTTAACAGTAATTGATGATTTAATCAAAATTTCAGTAGTAGAGTTTTCAGAGATGCTTTTATGTTTTTCTTCCAACTGGAACATGTGACCATTAATGTGACTCATCTGTCAATTCCATCCTCCCTTGTTTCTGAGTGCCTTTGTTTATCTTTTTGATGGTATGTAATTTATCTCTTATTCAAATTTACCAAGATAGGAATCAGAATTGTGGGGCAAAGCTCTCATATAACCCTTTTCTTCAGTTGCTTATTGGAATCCATGGTTGGGTGCCTTTGGATCCAATTTTCTTTCTTTTGATGCAAATAACTATGACTGAGTTAGAGAGCAATGTATAAAACCTTTCCAAGATTGCCTCCCTCCCAGCTAAGAGCTATGAAAGATAGCCAAGAGCTACTTTTAGGAGAGAAAGGTGGTTAGGCAACCAAATAGAGCCCAAGAAGGCCATCCCCATCATTGGAGACTAGATAAGTTATATTCCATTCTAAGTAAATGTATAATCCAGTTTAAATAAGCTACCCTTGCAATACCCTTAAGAAAGACTCAGTCTTTACCAAGATGAAGGAATAAGGAAGTGGATAGAGAATTTTCTATCATTATAGTCATTGCATTTTGCAGATGACTGTAACATAAGACTTGTGGCAAACTCCATGTTGTCTAGCTGGATATGTATTTCCTAAATTTTATAAAAAATGATTTTTTTTAAAGAAGAAGAAAACAACAGATTATTCCTGTTGAAGTTCTTCTTTCACAAGAAAGAGGCTCATTGTGAATTAAGTTACATTTTTCTCCCTTGCAGGTGTTAAATTCTGCAGAGCATCTTTATAAAACCACAGGGAGGCTGTGAACGTTTTGAACAGATACTCTTTTCTTTTGTCTTGTCGAAGACTAAGAGTGATTTAACCAAGTGGCAATTCAGTCGTTAAAGTAGAAGGTGCTAGAATTTTCGAAAACAGAGCCCCACAAATCTCTGTTGGTTTTAAGTATACAAGTGAAGTACTATCAAGTCATCATAGAAAAAAATAATAATAACTTCAGACTGTTCTAGTATAGATGTGCAGGTATAAATTGTTCCACTGGATATTCAAGAGGGGGAGAAATGTAAATGCTTTTCCTTATCAAGATAGTTATGGAAGAAGAGGAAATTGAGTGCATGTTTGGGGCCTTGGAGATTGCCATGGATTTCTGTTTTATATTATAAAATACCCATCAATCAAAAGGGTGAAAGTGCCTCAAATATGTATAGATATGTATGAAAAAAATTACTGTGGAAAGTGATAATAAAGGTGGAATAGACAGTGAGATGCCTTTCCCGTATGAGGCTTTGTCAACTTGTATCTAAAGGAAGATTACAAATTCTCTCAGGAAATTTTAAGTTTGGGAAATAGTGAACATACAAAACCAAGAATGGTGCCTGACACTTAATATATGAAAGCTATTAGACACAAGGATGTATATGATTCAGTAGATTTATTCACTTAATTTGGCTTACTTTCTATCATCTGATAGCTATGTACTCAGCTAACATTCAGGCATTTCCAGCAATATTGGTCATATTTATCTTTAATGTAAATAGTTACTTTTTTGACTCATTTGTTTTAAATTATCCTCCTGTAACTCTGCACTTTCAATAAAAAGCACTCTTTGGGTCTCTAGACTTTTTTGGGTTTTTGACAAATACTTTACTCATATACACGTACTAACATACACAAAGGCCCCTCTACAGTTAATACTAATTAATACTCATACTAATAATAGGTTCAAATCCATTCATTAAAATGTTCTCTAAATGGTCACATTGTTTACAGTCATTAGTTTAGAAAAGAATATTGAACCAAGATTGGGTTCCCAATACGTGCACAAAAACACATATCTTAACTTTGATCAAATATCTTTTGTTTGTTCATATTCGAACTGAAGGTGTTATTTTAAATGTGGCTATATAAGAAGAGATTAATGATTTGGAGTCAATATGTACACAGCAGTTATTGGTTTTCCAACTGTAGAGTCTATTTAGAAGTATTTATTTTAGAAGACCACTTGTATTTGTTCAATAAGAACTATTGACTTTCTTTGAAAATCATTGTTTTATTATTGTGAAATCCGTACATATAGATAAGAAATATTTTTTAAAAATATGGCTCAGTGATTTTTCAAAAAGTAACTATCCATGTGACCATAACCCAAAGCAATAATAGAACAATATCAATTCCCTCAATGAGAACCTCATTCTAACCTTAGTAACTATTTATTCCTTCCTACAAAGATAACAGCTATTCTCACTTGAATTTCTTTATAAATTTATCCCTAAGTGTGCATTCTTGAAATAATAGTTTTACTTTTTAAAAATATACATAGTTGGAACCATAATATTCTTTTATATCTGACTTCTTTCAATCAACATATTTTATGAATTTTATCATCATTGTCAATATCAGTAGGTTGTCCAATTGTTGATCTGTTTTTTCTATCTTCTTAAGTCAGTGTAGGTAAGGGATTGTAAAATTTCAAACAATCAACTTTTGATTTAACTGATTTTATCTATTGCTTTCTATTTTCATTCATTGATTTCTAAGCTAATCATTATTATATCCTTTCTTCTGCTTGTCTTGGGTTTAGTTTGCGCTTTATTTTTTAGATTCCTAAATTGAAAGTTTAGATTATTTATCTCAGATCTTGTTTTCTAATATATGCATTAAAAACTTTAAAATTATATCTAACCACAATTTTTGCTTCATACATTTTAGTATTTTAGTTATAACTTAACTTAAAAATTTAATCCCTTTTAAAATTTGTCTTTCAGCTGTGGTTTATTTAAATTTGTCTTAATTTCAAAATATTTATAGTTTTCTGGATTCTTACTTTTATTGTTTTCTAATTTAATACCATTGTGGTCAGAGCATGTGCTTTGTAAGAATTTAATTATTTGATATTTAGTGCTACTAATTTTATGGTTCAGCATTTGGTCTGTTTTGGGGAAGGTTACATGTGTACTTGAAAATAATTTGTTTCTATAATTGTTGGGTAAAATATTCTAAAAAGTATAATTACCAATAGAAAGTTGTTTGATGGTTATATTCAAATGCTTGACATTTATTTCCAGATGCTTTTATTCGCTTGTTTATCAATTGCTGGAAGAGAAATATTAAAATCTCCTATTTTTATTTTGGGTTTGCCTAGTCTCTTTAGTTCAGTCAATTTTTAATTCATGTATTTAAATATTGTTTTTAGGTGCCCATATATATATAATATTACATATTTTTAAAATATTTACAATAATAAAATACTTCCCTTTATCTCTTTAAAATTCTTCATGACAAAATCTATTGTTTCTGATATTGACGTAGCCACTCTATTTTATATTTAGTTTTCGCAGCTATATCGTTTTTATACATTTACTTTCACACCGTTATTTAAGATTTATTTCTGATAAAGAGCATAAATACAGGCTTGCTTTTCTATACAACTGTGATTATCTGGCTTTTAAGTGGAGTTTTCATTCAATTTATTTTTATTATATTTATTGATATGTTTGGATTTAAGTTGCCATTTGGTATTAACTATTTTGTTCCTCAATGCAATTTTTTCCTAATTTCATTTTTGTTAATTTTATAGTGTTAGTAATCCATTTTATCCCTTGCCTTTCCCCTTTTGGTTATTCCTTTTTTTTCTTCATTTTTAATGGTTGTTCTGGGGATTAAAATGTTCATCTTTAGGTTATATCATTCTACATGCAAATAATATATTGTTGTGAACAGTGTAATTGTCTTACAATAGTATTTTACATTTCTTTCTCTCATATCCTGTTCTCTTGTTATCCTACATTTTACTATATCCTATATTGTCTTTATTTTTACTTTGAACAATGAATATTTTTATCCTTAAAACCATCAATATTGCCTTATATTCACTTTGATGTTTACACATTTTACATGTATTTCTTAATTTTTAAAAGAAAATTCTTTGCTTTCTGTATCTGAGATATATCTCATTCAGTGTGAAGAACAACTGACATTTTTCTTAATATGGATCTCCTGATCAGAAAATACCCCAATATTTTTTTAATATTTTTGTTTTTCCTCTCTCCTGATTGTTGTAGTTTAATTGAAATGCTTCTTTTCATCTTTTTTATATTTTTATTTTATGAATTTTCAAACATACAGTTTCTCTAATTCATATTCAAATTTACTAATTCTTATTCATTAATTTTCTCTCCTGTGTTTAATCTGTTCTTCAATCTATCAGTTTAGGTCTTCATTTAGTTATAATGTTTTTCACTTTTTTAACTTGAAATCTTTTCCCTTAAGTATTGTTCCAGGCTCTTTCCAAAGAGTTTTTTCATTAGATTTTATAAAGGACTCAATATATTGCTATCAAAAGTGAACTATTTTTAACTATTATTTAATGGATACTGAGTGGCCATTATATCTTTTTAAGCAAATCAACAGTTCACATGGGAGTAAAAAGAATTGTTCCAAACTTAAAGAATGGTATTTGGAAAGCTCATTATAACACAAAGAAAAATCTAAATATCAACAAAAAGGGGGCAAAGTATGGTGATTTTATGGCATCCACCATTAAACAAATTATAAAATATTAAAGGGAGATTATGCAAAACAACAAGATTAATTGTTGCTAATTGACAAAAGTCACAAAACCAAGTGTTGGTTTCATTTGTGAGACTGATGTCATTTACAAGGTTAATTGCTGTGTCACCTCACAGTCCCCAGTTGTTTTTCATATCGTGGTAGAGAACGCGTGAACAGATGGGCCAGAATAACATCTGGCTTAGGTGAGCAGTAAGAGTACAGCTGACATCCTTGAATGATTTCCTTCAGTTGCACTGTCTCAGGAATAGAAAGTAATAAGAGAGAAACACAGATGCCAAAAATAAACAACTTGATATTTACTTATTAGCATACTGGCCCTTGCCAAATTTTAGAGTGAATGTCATAATTAGCATCTAACAAGGCTATAGTAATGTTCTTATCAATATAATCTTTTAAAGAATACTTATATCTAATTTAGTCAATTTGTCATTAATATCTTACTTCCCAACCTTGCTTTTGAATGCCAATCAAAATAGTACTTTCTAGTTTATGGAAAATCACAGTATTTCAAACTTGTAGTATTTTTCTTGATCCTTAGGATAACCTTATAAATTAGATATTACAACATGATATCCAAATTAATAACCAAAACCAAGAGATACTATATCCTAGGTTAAAAAGGTAAATGACAGAACAAGGATACAAAACCAGAATTATTGGCTTTAACCTGTTGCACTTGCATTTAGAACTACATTATGTCAGTAACAGAAAGAAGAAAGCCTTTGATAATAATAATGACTATTAAAAACTTCTAAGCTACAATTTGCAAATTTCATTTCTTACTATGTTTTAAGTAATACTATAATCATTTTGCTGTTCAAAATGGTACAGATCTAAGGAATTTAATTCCAAGTATTCTAGTATAAAATTATTTCAGTTTTATTTCATCTATTAAACATACTGATCTTTCAGTAGCCTGAGATATGCAACAGTGCCAATCCTAGTTTATAAAATCACTCAGAATTCAAGGTGAAAATACATATCTAAATAACACAACACAACCTCCTTAGAAAAGAGATAATTATCAGGAATATGAGGTTGTGTCTATTTTTAAAAATGTATTTGAATGTATTCTTTAGTTTGTTTATGTGTACATTCATTCTTACTGAAGCCCTGCCCTGTTCTGGTTGTGTTTATTCCAAGGAGCACAGACTACACATTAACATGTTAGAGAGGTGGTCCACTCAAGGGGGAGCTCTCTTGACCTTTATACTCTCTGTAAGGTATTATAGTGTTGCTGCTCTCTTGTCAGGAAGGAAAGCACTGAACGCTGCACATGTAATTAATTATCACTATTGTTATCACTGAAATCCAGCTGGGCATAATAGAGCCAGCTTTGTGGTTCTGTTTTAGTCAGGCATGTTTCATAATGTATTCCCTTTCCTTCTATTTAGCTTCAGAACAAGTTGCTGTCCTTAGAGCTGATGTTTTTGTACTTTTGAACATAAGAAATTCATGGAGAGGGATGGTTATTCAAACTGTGTTTCCTCCTTTTTTTTTTCCTACATGAATTTTTACTTGTCATCTCCTTTTGCAGCTCATCAATAAATATGGGTCTCAGGGGAGAATATTTTATTGGGATAATTGAAGTATAAAGAATACTTCAACAGACTGACTATAATAAGTAATGCTTTCTAAAGAAAAATGGAGAATCTAGTTTGTTCAGATGTTAGTATCCATACTAAGAGCAAAACAGTAGTATATAGGTTACTATAGATTATTTTTACCAGTTTTATTGAGATATAATTCACATACTATACAATTCACACAGTTAAAGCGTACAATTCAGTGGATATTCTAGTATATCTACAGACCTGTGCAACCATCACTACAATCAATTTTAGAACAATTCCAACACTCCAGAGAAAAACCCTGGGACCACTAGCAGTCACTTTCCATTTCTGACTAATCCTCCCTAACCCAGTTGTAGAAAGCCATGAATCTATTTTCTTTCTCTATACATTTGTCAATTCTGGACATTTCATATAAATGGAATAATAAAGTGTATTTTATTTGGTTAACTGGTTTCTTTTACATTGTGGGTTCTTTTCAGAGTTTATTGAGATTGTAGCAAATATAAGTACTTTATTACTTTTTATTGCTTAGTAATAGTCTACAAATACTGCATTTTATGTATCTATTCATCAGTTTGTGGATTTTTAGGCTGTTATTACTGCTTTGGCTATTATGACTAGTACTGATATGAATATTTGTACTCAAGATTTTGTGTGGACAAATGTTTTAATTACTCCTAGATATATACAAAGGAATATATTCACTGAATTGTAATGCATATCTAAGTTTAACCTTTTGAAGAACTACCAGGTTATTTCCAAAGTTGCTACACCATTTTACATTCCTACCAGAAATGTACAGGGTTCCAGTTACTGCACACCCTTGTCAACATTTGTTATCATCTGCCATTTTGATTATACCCATCCTATTAGGTATCTCATTTGTTGTGTTGAATTGTGGTGAATTGTATTTCCTTAATGACTAATGAGATTGACATAAGGAAATGTATTTTTAGCCACTCATGCATCTTCTCTGGAGAAATATCTATCAGGTCTTTTGCTCATTGGCCTTTTCTTTTTATTTGTAATGGTTTTTATTTATTCTAGACACAACTACTTACCTGATACATAATTCACAAATATTTTCTCCTAGTTTGTGTGTTGTGCTTTCACTTCCTAATGATATTCTTTTAGGTACAATGGTCTTAACTTTGTTAAATTCAGATTTATCTTTTTTCTCTCATTGCTTATATTTATGTTATAATATCTAAGAAAGTTTTGTTTAACACTGGTCATGAAGATTTAGTCCTGTATTTTCCTTAACAAAATTTATGTTTTAGCTCTTATGTTAGCTCTTCAACATATTTCTTTTAATTTTTGTTTATAATGTGATTCTTTTTCAAGTTCATATCCAATTGTCCCAGAACCACTACTTGAAGATACTATTTTTCCTCATTGAATTATTTTTGAATACTTGTTGGAAATAAATTAATCTTAAATATAGGGCTTATTTCTGATTCTAAATTATATTCCACTGATCTATATGTACATCCTCATGTCAATTCCTTTTCCATCCATTCACTTCAATAAATTTGTTTCATACATTTATAATAGAGTTTGATTATTTTGTCACATTTTGCATAATATCCTAGGATCCTCGAATCCCTAAATCTTTTATTTAAATTAACACACACGTATGTTATCAAATTGTATGAATTTTGACAAATGCATAGTGGTATGTGTCCACCATCATAATTAACCTTCTCCCATCCTGAAACACAGGCAACCACTGATTTGTTTATTGATGCTATAGTTTTACTTTTTCAGGAATTTTATATAAATGGTATCATACAGTAGTATGAAACCTTTTCAGATTGGCTTCTTTCACTTAGCAATTTATAGCTAAGATTCATTCATGTTTTTAATAACACTCCTCTTTTTATCACTGAATAGTATTCTATTTTAGGGATGTACCACGATTTGTTTATCCATTCACCTACTTAAGGATATCTGGTTGCTTCCACTTCTTAATTATTATGAATAAGCTGTTATAAATATTCATCTACTGTTTACTTGGGAAAATAAGTTTTTGGATCCTTTGGAAAAATACTTAGGAGCATGTTTTCTTGATCATGTTGCAAGACTATCTTTGCTTTGAAACAAACTGCCAAACTGTCTTCCAAAGTGACTATATGATTTTGTGTTCCCACCAACAGCAAATAAGAGTTCTTGATCCACATTGTCTCCATCAGTTAGTATGAGCAACTTTTGAGGGGTGGGGTTAAGCCATTCTAATAAGATTATAATTTATCTCATTTAAGAAAATATCACAATCCTATAATGACAGAGAATGTTGAGCCTCTTTTCATATGCCTATTTTCTATCTTTATATCTTCTTAGGTGAAGTGTCTGTTAAGATTTTTTCCCCTGTTCTTAGTTGGGTTTGTTACTTTTATGATTGAATTTTAAGACCTCTTTGTATATTTCTGATACAAGTCTTATATTAGATATGTTTTCTGCAAAGATATATTCCAATCTGTGCCTTTTCTCTCATTATATTAACAGTGCATTTTGCAGAGCAATTATTTTTAATTTTAATAAAGTCTCCCTTCTATTTTTCTTTCATGGGTTAAGCATTGGATGTTGTATCTAAAACCACTTTAACATCATTTCACATAGATTTTTCTCCTATATTTTCTTGTAGTTGCTTTATAATTTTGCATTTTACATTTAGGTTTATGGCTCATTTTGCATACAGTGTGACATCTATGTCTAGTTTCATTTTATTCTTCAGTCCGGGGCCAGAGTTTTCATGGTTTGAATTTCCTTCTGCAGAAGTTGTAGGATTGTGCACACAGGCTTTCTTATCCACTTAACTAGGTGGGGGGGGTGCAGGAAGAGGGTAAGCGGGAGATGAGGTTTGAAAGCTGTCAGTGGTTAAACATCAAAAATGGAGTCAGACTCTTGAGTACTACTTAATTCTGAAAAAGGTTGAGGAAAAGGATCTTATGCATTAAAAAAAGTTGGTTCAGTATGAGTATTATTCAAAATAACTACTTTGGTTATTTATATTTATATATAGAAATATATTTTTTCATTTTTAATCTTTTCTTAATAAAATTAATTCAAGTATAACATCAAAGTTAGGAGAGTTACCCTGTCACTAGAACCTTGCAAGGACTTCAGCTATTACCATATGTTCCAAAGACTTAACCATGCCTCCAGATTTGGGAGCATTTGTACCGTTTCTTTTTTTTTAAATTAATTAATTAATTAATTTGAGAGAGAGAGAGAGAGAGTCTGTGTGTGCAAGCAGGGGCAGAGGGGAAGAAAGAGGAGAGAGAGAATCTCAAGCAGACTCCCCACTGAGCACTGGGCTCAATCCCAGGATGATGAGATCATGACCTGAGCTGAAATCACAAGTTGCCTCTGTACCATTTCTTATATTATACACCTGTGCCTAACTCGACTACGCACCAATAAATTTTGTTATGTGGCATAGAATATATTAACTGAACCAAACTTACTGCGACCACAGATGTGATTTATGACCTTGGGTCCTATGGCCTTACTTTAGTGCCTAAAATTCCACAGTGGACCCTAACTTCATCCCTATCTTGTACCACTGTGCCTAAGTACCCTCTTGATTTCCTACACAAATTCAAGTTAGTCTTTAGCTGGGGCTCCGTATTTGTTGTTACTCATTCTGTTACAGCAGATGTTTTGCCCTATCCTAATCTATCTAACATCTGAAGCCACCTCTCCTCTCCAACTTAACCTGCTGTCTGAAGCCTGAGCCCTCAACAGAGTACCTCGTAGTAAATCTAGTTTCTGTTATCTTTAAGTATATACTATTATTTTAATTCCATCCAAACAAAAATTTTCACTCAGATTGCTGATATAGTCCCTTCATCACCGTCTATCTTTTTCCACATTTCTGCCAGGCCATTCTAAAGTTGTATCCTTTCTGGTCATTTATCAGTTTAAAATACTGTACTGAATTCTCATTAACTTAGTTGAGATCTAAACCCTTTAAAATAGAATTGGTTTTCTTTTAAAAATTTTATCTCCAACCTATCTTTAAACAATTTCTATCACCAAAGCCACAGTAACCCACCTTGAGCCAGAACACTATAACAAGAAAAAAAGGCAGAAGACAGTTGTGGCTCATCTAGGCAAACAGATATTCTAGATTGGTACTCTAGGACTTAAATGCTGGGATACTAGACTCATGGGTGGTACTTTGGTGATACTTTCATTTTGCCAAGACAGCCACTACGTATGCTACTATGTATAGGAATAATGTATGTTGTCCTTCTCACTAGGTTTCTTCTCATAGTCTGTGGCCACCTTCAAGCACCTGCTAATAATAGTGGCTCTGTATCCCTTCAGTTCTAACTCCTCAAAATAATATCCTCCCTACAGGCTTCTCCATTCTTCATTCTCCATTCTGAATAGAGCTTTTGTGGTAAATTATGATGATGCCAATACAAAAAGTAATCCCAAGCATTTATTGACTGTTAATTATATTACAGAGAGTGCACTTAGCAAGCTAACTTAAACCTCACAAAGATCATATTGGTAGGTATCATTATCTGCTTTGTACCACATGTAGAAACTCAAATTCAAAAAGGTTACTTGTTCAGGGACATACAGCTATTAAAGTACATATTTATTATTAAAATCAGGTTGTACAGGGCGCCTGGGTGGCTCCGTTGGTTGAGCGATTGCCTTCAGCTCAGGTCACGATCCTGAAGTCCCGTGATTGAGTCCTGCATCAGGCTCCCTGCTCAGCAGGGGGTCTGCTTCTCCCTCTGACCTTCCCTTTCTCATGCTCACTCTTTCTCATTCTCTCTCTCAAATAAATAAATAAAATATTTTTTAAAAAATCTAGTTGTACCAGACTGCATAAGCTGTGCTTTGAATATCATACACACACACACACACACACACACACACACACACATATGAAAGAAAGGCAATAATTGTAGGTAGAACAGTGGTAGAACATTATATACATATATATCTGGTCCACACTAAAACTAAAGCATGAGGTGGAGAGGGGAGAAGGGGAAGTTCACTAATGTTAGGGGATTTGCAATTTCTGAATACATGCATTGATGATGGAATTGTACTCAGCATTTTTAAAAAATCAAGATGTTCTACAAATGTGTTGTCTGTACAATGTGTAATAACTATGCTAGAGAAGTAAGATATAATGATAACTTTTTGTAAAGTACTTCCCAGTGAATTTAAATTATATCATTAAATTTCAACTAAATTAGGTAGTACACTCAAAAGGCTTACTTCAATTTCATATAATGTTGATAAGCCATGTGTAATGTGTTAATAATCTGGATAATATTCAAGGCATTGTAAAAGGCATAATATCACCTCAACTAAGAGTGAATATTCCAAAAGCTATTTGAACTGAAATTTCTCACCTTGAAATCAATTGCATATAGCATGGATGAATAAAAAATAGATTGAACACATCTCCAACTCCAACTCTTCTATAAATATTTAATGTTCAAAATAATTTTAGGAAGTATCTTGTTCAGAAACTTTGAGGGGCCTTTTGGACCTTCTGTTGGGCTCTGTGCTTACTGTACCTGGTTGATTTCATGAATAGTAACCTTGTTCATAAAGACAACTTGAAAAAGAAGAAGAAATAACATTTCATCTTATGGAAAAGAAGCATTTGCCACTCCATTGAAATTATTTTATTTTAGGCAGATTATTCTGTGTGATAATAATCTGTGTGTTAATAATAATTCCCAAAGATATCATTTCTTTGTGATAGAAAGCCGTTTTATTCCATGCCTCTGTGTGTCTGTGTGTGCGTGTGTGTGTGTGTGTGTGAGTGAGAGAGAGAGAGAGAGAGAGGTTGTTTGTGCACACAGCCGGGATGAATGTCAAGCAGTTAAGATTTATTTGGTATGTATGGAGATATTACTACTAGATTGCATAATATAGATTAGACATAAGAAGTAGAAAATTGTGCAATAGTAATGAAAGTAAAATTAAAGTCCACTGGTTCAAACACATAGAATACATAATCTTTATCAAATAAACTCATAACAGATTTATTCATATCTTCAAGCAGCTGGTGCAATCTTGCTATTCTTATTTGAAACATTCATATTTTTATATTAAGAATCATCAGTTTTCATGTCAGCAAAATCCTCTGTTAAGTTGATCCTCCAGACCTTCCATTACAAATCCTCAAGTTTAAAAAAAGAAAAAACACGAAAACAAATAAATCCCCAAGTGTTTTGACAAATCACCACTTGATATTTTGTTATGGTTTTTTATTTCAGTAAATTATGAGGCATCTGCCCCAGGTTAAGGGCATATAGTTATATGTACCTAAATATTGTACCTAAACAAGTTTTTCATGATATCTACCTACATGAGGGAGCATAAATTTCCTGCTTCCCTTCCATTCTTTTTTCATTTTATAATTTCACTTACCTTTGACCTGTCTGAGTAAAAAAGTTCCATTTGCGCAAAGAGAGGATAACACAAGTCACTGAAATAGGGTAATTTACATTTTTATTGTTGTTCTGTGCGTTTAGTAATCCTAATGTTATAAATGCCTTTAATATGCACTGAGTATACAGTGGACACACTACTCTATGACATTGTTTAATTTAACACAAATTAATTTTCACCTTCTGTCGACCTCTATCCTTTGCTGAGACAACTATGAACATTGGCGTGGAACTTAAGACAAAGATAAACTGTAGGGAGAGTTGTGGGCAAAGAAATACCTTTTTGGGAGTCTTAAATGTTCACTTAAAAATTAACAGTTTTAAGGATGAAGTGAGTGATTTCTATTAAATTATGAGTCACTGCATTTGTTTCTCAGCATTGAAACAGGGCTGGCAGTCTACAGCCTGGAGCCCAAATCTGATTGCTGCCTGTTTGGGCCAATAAAGTTTTATTGGAACACATCCATGCACACTTATTTATGTATGAATGCTTTCCTGCCACAAGCAGAGTTAAGTAGTTGCTAGAGAGAGACCATTTTATACCCAAAGCCTAAAATATTTACTCTAGTCCTTTAAGAAAAAAAATTGCCAACATAGATATAAACAAATATAAATATAGATCTGTTTTGAAGTACAAATAATTTTTAGTAAGAGAAATTAATCCCTAACAGATGTTAATTACATGCTGTGTGCCAGGTAGTTTTGAGCAATTTACCTTAATTAATACATTTTAATTCTCACCTTATGAAGTGGGCAATATTAGTATCCCTATTTTACAAAAGATGTAGAAACTGAGCCCTGGAGAAGAATAGATAACTAAGGTGCTAAGATTTGAACTGAAGAAGTCTAATTCCAAACAGAATCATATATTTCTACACCTGATATTCAACCTAAGTATCTGGAAATAAGTTAGAGTTTGGGATAACAATATAAATGTAGAATAATCCAATAATTTTGTGTTCACATTTGTAAAATGAAAATCTATCGTTGAAAAAATACTCATTTCAGAAATAATTCACCATATTTATAGATATTTGGTTCTGAATTCCTAAAGTGAGAATCTTTGGGACAGAGCCTGGATGGCTCTGTTGGTTAAGCATCTTGTTTGCATTTGACTCAGGCCATGATCCCAGGATACTGGGATGGAGCCCCGTGTGCTGGGTCCATGCTCAGCGGGGAGTCTGATTCTCCTTCTCCCTCTGTCCCTCCTTCCCTCCCCACTGGTGCTCTCTCTCACTCTCTCTCTCAAATAAATAAATAAAATCTGTTAAAAAAAAAAAAAGAATCCTTGAAATATTTTCTCCCATTCCTTAGTTTTTGCCTTTTCATTTTTTGACTGTTTCTTCTGCTGTGCAGAAGCTTTTCAGTTTTATGTCAAGGAGATTTCCTCCTGTTTTCTTCTGGAAGCTTTATGGTTTCAGGTCTTAAATTTAAAGCTTTAATTCATTTTGACTTAATTTTTGTGAGCAGTGAAAACTGGGGCCCAATTTCATTCTTCCGCATGTGATTATCTAGAATTCCCAACACCATTTATTGAAGAGACTTCCTTTTTTTCCATTGAGTATTCTTGACTCCTTGGTCAAGTATTAGTTGACTGTATATGCAAAGATTTATTTTTGAGTTGCAAAGATATTTGCAAACCATTTATTCCACCCAGAGTGAATGTTCAAAATATATAAAGAACTGCTATGTTTCAATAGCAAAAAATAAAAAATAACCTAATAAAAATGGGAGAGGATCTGAATAGATATTTTTCCAAAGAAGACACAGAAATGGCCCACAGGTATATGAAAAGGTGCTCCACATTACTCACATCAGGATCAGGGAAATGCAAATCAAAACCATAATGAGGTATCACCTCACACATGTTAGAATGGCATCATCAAAGAGATAAGAAATAAGTATTGGCAAGGATGTGGAGTAAAGTGAACTATTGTGTATTTTTGGTAGGATGGTAAGTTGGTATAACCATTGAGGAAAAAAGTTTGGAGAGTCCTCAAAAAATTAGAAATAGAACTACCATATGATGCAAGTAGCCAATTTCTGGGTATGCATCTGGAAAAGATGAAATCAGTATCTCAAAGATACCTGCATTTTCATGTTCATCACTGCACTATCATTCACAATAGCTGATATATGGAAACAACTTGTGACATATAGACAGGTAGTTATACACATCTTTATCCATCTATCTGTAGATGGACATTTAGGTTGCTTCCATATCTATTATATCTAATAGAATATTATTTAGCCACGAGAAAGAAAGAAATCCTGCCATTTGCAACAATATGGATGGATCTTGAGGACAATGTGCTAAGTGAAATAAGTCAGACAGGAAGGACAAATACATCACTTGTATGTGGAGTCTAAGAATAGCTGAGCTCATGTAAACAGAGAAGAATGAAGTAAACTGGGGCTGGTGGGAGGTTCAGGGAATAGGGAGATGTTTGTCAAAAGGCATGAATTTCCACTTCCTTAAAATGAATAAGGGGATATAACGTACAACACGATAAGTGTAATTAACAGTATTTTATTCTATACTTGAAAATTGCTAACAGAGTAGATCTTAAATATTCTTACCACACACACACAATTGTTAAGTATGTGAAGTGTTTTGATGGAGGTGTTAACTAACCCTATTGTGGTAATCATTTTGCAATAGAGAAGAGTATTAAATCATCATAGTATACACTTTAAATTTACACAATGTTATATGTCAATTATATTTCAATAAAGCTGGACAAAATCTTTCAAATAATGTCTTAAATCATAAAACATAACAGACTTCCTAAAAACTAATTAATGCCATCAGTAAACAATAGAAATGGAAACTCACCAGTCACCCCAAATTAATTAGCCAATTAATTATAGAAAAGTACCTTGAAAAAAAGGGAAATAAAAAGTCATTATCTAAAGTTGGCAATAAACATGAAATGCACAGAATTCATCCGAAGTACTGACTTTTGTATCGTGAACTCTCACCATAACCCAACTCATTGAGCTTAGGAATATGACTTTATTAAATGTGAGTCTATAACTGAACTATTATGGACTTACTCCTAACAAAATGGATTTTTTAGAATATAATCTCAATAATAGCAGCCACATAAGTGCTATTCTAGTAATTATTATGTTCTTATTTTATTTAATTATTAATTAATTAATTTATTTATTTTTTACTTTCTTACCTGGGTTAACAATGTTTACCAATGGACATGAGGTTGTTTATCTCTCTTTCTCTCAGCTTCTTTATTCTCCATCATTTTGTCTTCTATATCACTAATTCTCTCTTTTGTCTCATTTATCCTAGCAGTTAGAGTCTCCATTTTTTATTGTATCTCATTAATAGCCTTTTTTATTTCAATTTGATTAGATTTTAATTCTTTTATTTCTCCAGAAAGGGATTCTTTAGTGCTTTACATGCTTTTTTTCAAGCCCCAGTAGTATCTTTGTAATTGTTATTCTGAACTCTAGTTCTGACATCTTACTTCTCTCCATACTGATTAGATCCCTGCAGTCAGTATTGCCTCTTGTTCTCTTTTTTGAGGTGAGTTTTTCTGTCTTGTCATTCTGTCCAGAGAAGAATAGATGAATGAGAGAACAAAATACTAAAATGGCAACAACAACCCCGGAGAAATATACACTAAACAAATCAGAAGAGACCCAAAACCGAAAAAAAAAAGAAAAAAAAAAGAATATAAACAGATAGGCAATTTTTCCAATATTGTTGAAGTAATTGGTCCTGAGCAATGCATACTCTCTAGTGGTTTTCAGTGAAAACCACTGGCAAATTCCATATTTTATAACTACCACAATGATAACTACCTTATCCTAGGGAATGATCCTTATCATTCCCTAGGATAAGGTAGTTTTCTAAATAAGTGGTTCTAAAAGGTAGTTTTCTCTGTTCAAGTTACGTAGAGTTTTAAGATGATTTTATCTGTGTCCTTGTTTTAATTATCTGCATATCCAAATCAATAAATAATAAGTGAAATATATAGAGAGAATAAGATGAGAGGACAAGAAGGGAAATAGGAACTTGAAAATTTTTGTGCCTCCAACTTTAATATCACAAGGATATGGGTAAATAGGATACAGCAGTTGAAAAGATGTGTCCTTTTTTGCTGCTACTGCTGCTGCTGCTGCTGCTGCTGCTCACAGAGCTCTTGGAAAATATCCCTCTTCCAATATTTTAGCTGGTTAATTTTTTTTCATAGCTGAGAGATTATTAGTAACTTGTCTATGTTCATTATTTATTTCTGCGTGACAGATTATCTCCAAATTTATCAGCTTAAACAATAAATATTTATTATCTCAGTTTCCGTGGCTTGGGACTTTGGGAGCAATGCACATGGATGAGTCTGTCTTGTGTCTCTCATGAGATTTCATTCACCTGAGTCTACATTCATCTGATGACGAGACTGGGGCTGAAGAATCTGTTTCCAAGACAGCACCCTTAAATGGCTAGAAAAGGCAGAAATCTGATCTGAGTGTCTAGGTATTAAATCAGCTCTCCAAGCAGATGGTTCTCCCTGACTCTAATCTTTCCCTGCAACCCTAATCCAGTAATGTAGGAGGCAGTATAGACTAGAGCTCCAGAACATAAAATTTTAAAATTAGATGGCTTAGATTCAAATCCTAAATTTTGCTACTTACTCATTGTGTGGATGTTGGGAATTAACTTATACCCTCTTTGTTGTCATTTGTTCATCTATAAAACAATGGAAATAATGATGTCAATAATAGAGCCTACCTCAGTATGATTATTGTGAAAGTTAAATGAGATAGTACAGAAAAGATGATTAGAAGCCTGACACATAGTAAGAATCATACAAAAATAAGATATTATTTTTATTGGCCAAATACTATGAGTTGGAGCACCTGGGTGACTCAGTCATTAAGCATCTGCCTTTGGCTGAGGTCATGATCCCAGGGTCCTGGGATCAAGCCCCATATCGGACTCCCTGCTCAGCGGGAAGCCTGCTTCTCCCTCTCCCTCTCCCCTGGCTTGTGTTCCCTCTCTCGCTGTCTCTCTCTCAGTCAAATAAATAAATAAAATCTTTAAAAGAAAAAAACAAAATAAACAAAAAAACCCAAATACCATGAATTTATACAGTCCTATTTGTTGAAGAAATGGTTTAAACTTAAAAAAAAAATGGTAATTACACCAACCATATTCATTGATTCCCATGTGCCATGAACTAAAATAAACATTTTCCAAGTTATATTTTATCTTCTCAAAAATGTTGTCCTTTTATTTATTAAGTATATTGCAAAACTAATACTAGATGATTTTTCCTAGGTCACACAGATTCAAATGATCAAAGCACTGTCTAAGAAAGAAGTTGTGATATTACTTGAGAAACATGCAGGCATATCAGGAAAATTCTATGAACTTAAGAAAAATGTCTTTTAGTAAGGCACTCATACCCAAGTGCCTATCACTGTATCTGATGAAATTATCTGACTCCCTTGTTCACTAATTATTGCATTTAGAACCAGTGGGAATCCTTTTGCCAGTTTCCCAGTGTGGTTCCAGTCATATTATATTTTCCCATTTCTTAATTGTTATTTTTACCCAGCACATTTACAGAATGGAATTTTAAGTGGCTGTTCTGTTTATTTAGTAATAATATTAACAAATGGATTGAGCATGAGAGTTTATTAGGAATGATTCTGCTGCTATAGATAATCCTATCTACTTCAAAGGAGAATTCACAAGAAAATAATTTTTAATAATACTATAAAGTACACATTGCCAAAATCTATGGCCAATGGAAACATTTTTTTAAAAAGCATGATATTTTGATATCCATTGTGTTTCCTTGACTTGGCTTACATAGTTTATTAGTGTCAAAATAGCTCACTTAGATCATTTTCAAAAGTACCATCTCAAAGCAAATAAAATCAATTTTTTTCAAAGTCGATATTTGAAGAAAGTCTACAAAGAAAGCATTTCAATGAGCAAACAAGGTGTCTTAGGAGAGGTTTCTCAGAAATCACATTCTGAATTGGATATTTTGGGGGTAGTAGCCATGAACAGAACAGCTGTAAGAAAAAATAGAATTGGACAATTGAAGAATGATTCAGTCACCATAAAAACCTTGATCAATCCTATGAGGAGCTCTGAAGCTGGAAAAGTACCAAGAGATGTCCCCAAATGAGGTAGAGTGGCTGGACTTTTATACCTTCCCTTTATTTGAGGTCCGTTCTTATGAGATAATATCATCAACCTTGCAGAAGAGTGAGTTCGTCTGGTTAGTGTACCATAGCACATACAAAGAGTCTACCATAGCGCATACAAAGAGTCTACCATATCGCACTGCTTAGATCCACTTGCTCCACTTGATAGGTTCAGCTCATTGGAAATAGCTCCTCTAGAATTCTGGTTGATTTCTGTTTCTGGAGAAATCTATAAGAAGAATGCTGGCAAATGATCTATAGTCTCACAACTGCAACAGGTCTCACAACTGCAGCTGATACTTATCATGCCTCTTCTCTTCTATCTGCTGAGTAATGTGACCCAGATCCTCATCCCTCAAGAGTACAAGCCAATGGCATTCTCAGCCCATGGCTGCTTTACTTATCTACGTATTATAAGTATTAGGAAGGAAGTAGAAGAATATACCCCAATAAGTACTTAGGTGTCAAACATTCTTCCATAACTTTACTATATATCAACATGTCTACTGCATCATGATAATTAAGGCCAATTACTCCTGCCAGGATGGTGACTCCTTTTCTTTGTCCTTTTCATAGGAGTCTGAAGTAACTAATATATTAGTTTAAAACATTATAGGAACTTTGCTTCATCCTCTGGTGATAGTATTTTTTTCTTCTGGAAACCAGCATATCTAAATCCACAGAGAGCACATAGACCACAACTAAATCCACAGAGACAAGGACAGGAAATACAAAGTAGGTCATTGGAAATGATGGTAAGCTAAATGTTACAGGTAGGATTTTGTGTCCCATGATCTTCTTCTGCTACTCCCCTAAATAAGCAAGGAAAGTGAGTGTCCCCTAGATCATTCAGAAAGGAACACAGTTTGTCAACACCTTAATTTAGCTTGGCAAGATCCACTTCAGACTTCTGACCCACAGAACTATGTTAAAATATTTGTGTTGTTTTAAACCACTAGGTTTATGGTATTTTCATAACAATATGTCATAACAAAAACTAATATACAGGGCTGCTCCAACTTTCACCGCCAAGTTTCTAGGCTATTCTATTTGAAATTTTGGAGACACAGGCCATGTAATGATCATCGAATTGGCAACCCATGCTGGTGCTTCATGCTAGTAATGCATGTTCTTTACTATTGCTCCAAAAGTCACTCTGTTCATGCTCTCATTATATCAGTTCTGGGAAAACTTAAGTCTGAGGCTGGTTGATAACAAATGGCTAAACTTTTATGCATACTTCGTTTTTCAGCATTGTGGATGCTCACAGGAAGGCATTAATGGGTGGTACAAAGCTCTTAACTACAATCATAAATGTATACACATGCCTCTTCCCTAGACCTTCTTGCCACAGTCTTTCTCTATTAGGGACCAGCCATTTACCACTGCCCATGAATCCATATTACAAACTTGTACTATTTATTTTCCACACAAAATGAATCACACATGCATTGCCTAGAGTGGTACTCATTGGGAAGATTTCACCTACTGCATTTCAGGAAACTATACAGCAGCCCTGATGGAAACTATACGGCAGCCACTGAGCTAAGGTACTAGTGTGCTGGTACCATCTCCTGGGATTCTTGCTAGGTTGAAATTCTTGCCTATATATATTCCTATCCAACTTTATATGCTACCCGCTTCCATCATCCTGCACCTTCAGAACCCAGTTCCATATGTACTCTCCCATTGCCTAGTTTTACATGGTGCTTAGATTCTGTAGCAACCTTAGGATATAGTCCATTTCCTTCCCCAGCATGTCCAGTACTTATGTAGCTGGGTTAGGTTGTAACCTGACGTTAGTTATTGGTTGGTGACTAGGAGGAGAGATGAGAGTATATCCGGAGAGGTGAGCTGATGTTATTTCATAAGATAGAGGCCTCCGTGTCACCTTCAACGAGTGTAGGAGTACTAGTTGAGAGGGAGGAACATGACACTTCTGCAGGCTTTTAGAGTTCGGGGAGATATGAGATTTCCATGTTTTAGGGAGATCCAACCAAAATGTTACCATCTAATTCTTAGGATCCTTCTGTCCAAGTAAGGCTCTCATCCTTGTCACAGATGACACTCTAGGCCGCTGTAATCCTCTAAGTTTTGGGACTAATCTTTATACTAAAAGTAGCTTTTCTCCTTTCTGGCTAACGGAGAGAAGAGACTATATATGTTCCTGAGGAGACCTTATGTCTTTCAACTCTGCACTAAAATTTTTATTAATCATCCTCTGGTTTTGTCTTTTTCCAGTGTCCTTCATTGTCTTTGCCTTTGTTGTTACAAATTATTGTATTCAACACCATATTTAATCCTACTGTCTTCATAATCCCTACTTTCTGAACACTTCTGAAAAGCCTAGGATATTGCAGCAGGCAGGGATAGTGCATATCCTTCCGCTAACATCTCATCCCATCCCATTACCAGTGAAAGTTTTATTTAATGATTATTCTGTTATGGCATACCAAGGACTAACACTATCTATGAGGTCCTAATTACCAGCTGCCTAGGGGGTGATGCTGCTCCAAAATCACATTTTAAAGCTTGCTTTCTTGGTCTGTCTTTAATAGCATCTTTCTTAGGATGGATTCCTTGGGAAAACACTGAGATGGAGAGTGGTAAGTATGTTTATTGAAGAGTACTTTAGAGCACAACACCTGAATGAGTCATACAGGATTAGGCAGAGAGAAAATTTGAATGGCAATGTAGTGAGCAAAGATCTCTGTCAATTCCATAGGAATCTCTGAAGCTGGATGACATTCAGATGTTCTGTGTTGTGACAAAAGCCCTGATCATATGTACTCCCAAGTCAGCCAGTCACTGGATGCAAGCTTCTCTTGTGAGGGTGCACAACTTTGAGCAAGGCAGTCAGTTCCTTTGACTGAGGCCAGTTCCCAAGTTAAGGTGGAGCCGTTAGCCATTAGAGGCCAACACTTCTGACAGCTAGGGAGAGAGTCTTGGTACTGACCCTCATGGGAAGAATCTAAGCAAGGGGATATTCAGTTAAATTCAAAAGTTTAGCACTAAACACATTTTATAAATTTCATAATCTTCAAACTGAATTTTATGGATTTCGAAAATTACTAGATTTTAAAAATATTTTCAAACAGAACTGGTTGACTTCCATACTTTTGATATAAAAGCATAATATTAAAATTCACACCTTTGGGGCACTTGGCTGGCTCAGACTGTAGGGCCCCTGGCTGGCTCAGACTGTAGAGCATGAAACTCTTGATCTCAGGACTGTGAGTTGGACCCCCATGTTGGGTGTAGAGATTACTTTAAAAAAATTCCCACCTTTCATGAAGGCATTAAAACCACAAAATATTTACTTCACATGGTTTTGGATATTATTCATAATTATTAGAACAATGGGATTTAATTGAACCAAACTTGAGGTAGTCGATGTATATAGACCAAAAGTGTACATCTCCCATACTTACCTAGTGTGAATTACCATCGTGTTCATGGACTTCTCTTTATTGAGTCATCCGATATTAGTAATCCAACTAGGTCAACTTTTTTTCTTAAATTTTCACGGCAACTTCTTAAATGAGAACACATCTAAAATCACAGTGGTTTTGTTGTTTTTTGTTGTGGTAGTTAAATATAGTCATCAAAGGGCCAAGAATGTCAGTGTGATTATAGAGTTCCGCTGACTTCCAAATCTAGTCATTTTCCTTTAAATGAAGGGTTTAGGCTAAATAGACTATAACTTATTTGGTGTTGTAAACTTCCATCACTTACATCTCTTGCATTCAAGGTTAATATCATTGGAGAAAATTGTTTGAGAGGCAGCACTTTTAGCACCATAGCTTCTGGCATTTTACAATCTCAAATGTAATAAGGTTGGGAACTGAAATTTATGAGAGCGTACTTGCGGTGAGAGGAAAATGTGGACAAAAGGTGAGGGTCAACAAATACAAGGTTAGAGGCAGCAAATTAGCCTGAGGAACAAGCATCTCGTGCCTTTCTCTTTCCTTTTTTTCCTCTAACAGCTGCAACATCCTTTTCAATCAAATATTAGCCACAATAACTTTCTCTACTGGTAAAAAATGTATCAATATATAGAGCTGATAACATTTTTAGTAGTAGAATTAGATCAGATTTAGTTGAGGCAAGAATAGGTTTGTTTTTCTTTTCTTTCCTTTAAACTGGATATATTTCTAGCAAGATATCTTTATCATGGTTATTTGCAAAGCCATAAATATCTTGCTTAGAAGCATAAACTTATCTCCTTCATAAACCCGTTAAGAAATGCTTTATCCATAAATTCAAATATAATTAAAATTAGCTTAAAAATTACTAAAACATAGAATTTAGAGAACTTTTATTCCATCAACCAAGAATATACATGGTTAAAGAGTGTCAAATCTAGTGAACTACACATTAACATAATAAATATGTACTAACTCATCGAATATTTTCATATCACAGAATTTATATAAAGTCATGTTTCATCTTTTTGAGGAATGAGATATTCCACAAAAGGAAATTTCCTGTAAACTGATGTTTACATCTTTGTATGCTAATTTTACTTTATTGATATGTCTTAAACAAACCCGTTTGAGTAATAAATTAAATAGAATTAAATGTTTTTACTAAAGTTATTTGTTTTTCTTTAAAGGAAACAACATATTAACATCATACTACTATACTTTTTGAGCAAATGTGTCTCTTTTATGCAATAAGGACCTTTTTAGTAGTTTTTTGCCTCCCTCCAACTCGGTTCTCCCTTCTCATGTGACTAGCTTGCCCAAGGTTATATAACCTGCAAATGGTAGTGTTCCAGATTTGGCATTAGATTACAAACCCATGTTTTTAAACACTCAGCATCTCAAAAGCCAAGGAAAATTAAACTTTCTATATGTGGTTCTAGAGACTTATCTACAATGTTAAAAGTCTTATAAACAGATAAAAACAATTGTATTCCCCTTTACTATAAATCCAGATGCATCAGAAAGAAACTTGTCTAAATAAGTATAATTATTATTGATTTCTGTATTAGATTCTATGAATGTACCCTTTCATTCTGTCCTCCACAGTGCAGCTAGAGTAAATAAATTGCTTATTGCTGAAGACCCTTTCAGAGCTTCCTGTTGCTCATGCAAGGCAGTCCAAGGTCTTCAGCATGTCTACAGAGTTCTTCACAATGGGGGACTGACTTCCAATGTAGTTCCACTGAAACCATGGCACTCCCGCTTGTCTCAGGGATTTCATGCATGCAATTCTTTCTGCCTGGAAGAGTTTTCAACTTCCTCCCTATTGACTGGCATTCTTCTACTTTCCCACCTCAACCAGACGACCTCTATTATTTCTAATGCTTTAGCTCATCTTTTAGGGTTGCTTTTCTAATCACTTCTCTTTTCAACTATCTTAAATTCTCTTTCATATGCCCTCTTAACTCTCTCTACATCCCTTTAGAAGTAAATATCAAAACTGTTCAATATTTGTAAAGTTAATTTTAGCCTTCTTTCTCCACTAAATTTTAAGCTCCAAAAAAAATAAATAAATAAAAATCAAGTTTCCATTTTTTTTGGGGGGGGGTTCCAGTGTCTGTTAAAATGTTTAGCACACACACACACAAAAATAAATAAATAAATAAATAAATAAATAAATAAATAAATAAAATGTTTAGCACATTTTTCATACTCTAGAATATTAACCTACTGAGGAAGATAAATAATAACTTCTATAGCAATATTTCTTCAAATGTCATTCTCAGTCCTGCATTGTGGTTAAGTCTTCTGAGATCCAAAGTCCTATTGCCTGAGTTTTTACCCCACCTCAATCATGCACTAGCCGTGTTTGGGTAAAACTTTGAACAAATTGCTTAACTTCTCTGCTTCAGTTCTCTGATGGATAAAATTGAAATAATAGTTCTGATCTCATAAGGTTATTGTAAGAATCATTTAGTTAACATAAGTAAAGCTAATGGAATGGTACCTGGCACAGGGAAGTACACAAAAATATTAATTATTAAATATCAGAATCCTTCTTGGTATATGGATAATTTGTTATACACTACCATATTCCTAGTAATATTTTATAATATTTATTATATTTACTTAATTTTAATTATATTACTCTGTATGCACCTATTCTTGACAATTATAAAACAGTAGTCTCTATTAATTAAGAATTAAAATAACTCTTCTGATAATACAACTCTCCAAAGTAAAATTATAAGTTGTCATGGAAATAATATGAGAATTTATTTATTGCTTCTGCAGAACCTAACGTATTACAAAGCTGGTTCTTTTAGTTTGAAGTCATGAGTCAGTGGCTGATGACAGTTATTCTGACTACAAATTTATGAAATATAAAGCCAAAGTAGGCCACAGAAAGACATTTAAACGGAACCTGCAGAAGTTCAGTCAGTTAGTAAAAAATAAGACAGACTTGGGTTAAACATGAGAGCCCCAAAGAGTCAAGAAATTAAGGAACCACAAAGAATGAAAATGGACAAAAAAAATTCAGACCAAATAGAAAAGTAAAAAAGTGAATTTTGGAGACAAGGTGCTGTTTTTGATCTGGAAAGTTTTGTTATCTGCTCTATTTATAGAGTCTCGTTTGAATTTTGAATACAGGGGGAAAGTAGAGCCCTCTTTGTAAATAAAAGTTAATTGGGCGCCTGGGTGGCTCAGTTGGTTAGGCAACTGCCTTCGGCTCAGGTCATGATCCCAGAGTCCCGGGATCAAGTCCCACATTGGGCTCCCAGCTCTGTGGGGAGTCTGCTTCTCTCTCTGACCTTCTCTCCTCTCATGTGCTCTCTCACTCTCTCTCTCTCAAATAAATAAATAAAATAAAATAAATTAAAATTTAAGGCAAATAATAATCCATTATGAATATATCTGTATGATTCCAAAGTAATTAGATGATGGATGTTTCAAAAGAAAATAAAATTCAAATCAATCTTTCTCCTTCCAAATAACGACATATGCAGATTTACTAAATCACTTGCCATAACCAGAGTCCTGTCTGATCTAAACTTTTTGAAAGCATGCTCATTCGGTTTATTCATTGCAATTTCAGGAAAATTAAGGCAAAGTGATAGTTTCCAGTCCCTCTCCCTAACAGCACTTCAATAAATTATTTTAATATGACATTTCGTTAGGATGAAAATGTCTGAGCTAAGGAGGACTAAGCACACATTATGGAAATAACTATACCCATTTTGATTGCAGGTCATCAAAGCCACAGCAAGGCCTAGATAAAAGTCAGAATGTATTAAAAAAAAAAAAGTCAGAATGTATTATGGTAGGCAGACAGTGTGTTCACTCTGGGATACAGGACATCTGAGAGATAAGTACCATAAGGAGGAAGGTTGAAATACTAAGGATACAGTGGAAAGCAAGAATTAAGACTTTGAAACCAGGGAATTTAGCCAAGGAAGTGACAGAAATGAAGTAAATAATGTCATTCAAATAATTCACTTTATGGCCTCTTTCTTATTCAAGGATATTTTTATTGGCTTAGGAAAATTTGTACTCACTTTAATGATCAGTGCTTGATATAAGTTTAATAACAATCATTATAGTAGTAAAAATATAATTAGTAAATTATTTTTAAAATGCCCATATTTACTACATTTAAGCTACATCCAGTTTCTTTGTGTGTATCTATAATTAACTACCATCCTGTTCTTAATAGACTGCTAACAAAACTCCTAATAAGAGGAGAATACTATTTTTCTATTGCTCCCCAAGGAGCTCTTCCTCTTCTAGGGTGTGCTTTTAATTCATGTCGTTTCTGTCTGTGACTCTGGATTTCATCCTAAAAATAAAGTCCAGTCACTTTTTGTGGGAACCCTCCTACTCTGGCTCTACTGGCTTCTAAATCAGCCCGGTAAGCATGTGCTTCTAGCACCCTGGAAGATGCAATTAATTGTTTTTATCTAAATATATGCACCTTAGAAACTTCAGAGTATAAAATGCTGGTGAATGAGTCTGTATACTAGGATAGATCTCACTGGTTTAGATAAGAGGAACAAAGAAAGAAAGAGGAAGGAAGGGAGGGAGGGAGGGAGGAAGGAAGGAAGGAAGGAAGGAAGGAAGGAAGGAAGGAAGGAAGGAAGGAAGGAAGGAAGGAAGGAGGGAAGGAAGGAAGGAAAAACAAGACTGAGTAAAGCTTCTGTAATTCAACTGAACAAATGTTTATGGAATGCCTGTAATACATTCTTGGCTTTCATGGATGCTATTGAGGTTTTTGTCCTGAATCCTGGTAAAAATTGTTATTTTAGCTTTTTAAAATCCTTCATATGTAGGTTATGACATAATTTTAGCTTATGCATGCACAAAATGGGTGAAGAAGCCAGATCTCTTATTTATGTGCAATTCCTATTGAACAATGACAGCCCTACTTAGAAACTCTGCTGAATCAAATTTAGGACAAATAATGATGACAAAGTTATAGGGTATTGAGAAATTTTTACAATATACATTATAAGTTGTAGGTGTAGCCTTGTATGTACTTTCTCTGACCTTCAGAGAATCTCAGACTGCTTCAGTTGCTGGGGATAAATTATGCTCTTTGTCTATAACTAGCCAGACGGAGAAGGCAGCAGAGGATATCCATTCTTATTCCAGCACAGCAACACGATTAAAAACTCTTTAATGTGGAGATTTCAAAGATTTCTAAAGATTAGAGGGATGGAATCTTTCATTACTGACCGATACAGTGAGAGAGGCTAAAAGGAACCCTGCACCCTGTGTTCTGGCAGTTAACTGGTTTGAATAGATATCTGTCACTTAAGAATGAGAATAAAGAGAACATGTGATCTATTTATGTAGCTCAGATTAAAGAGAAGAAAATAATATTAAATTTAATAAAGTACAATCTTAGGAAAAATAATAGTAAAATTTAATTTAAACAATTCAAGCATATTATTTGAAATAGGTTAATAATCAAGCTGGGTAATCTTTTCCCTAAAGAAGCCCATGAAAGAAAAAGTCTCTCTTATTTTGAAGGAAAAATATTTGGGTGGGTCCTAACCTATCTACAAATTCCTCTTCTGCAAAATGATAAGGTTGAACTTAGATTGCTACTAAGATTTAGCTCTAAAGTTCTAGAGATCTTATGATCATCAGTAAGAGAAACTTTACAAAATAATCCCAAGTAAATTATTCCAGGGGCAACAAAGAAGCAGATCAAATAGACCACATGAAAGCTAAGATTGTCCACAATTCAGGTAAAAGGCTTTTGAACAGAACATCAAAACCTGATTCTAATCACTAACTTGGGGAAAGCCACTGTAAACAATTTAGATTCCAGATAAACTCTACCTAATCTTGACTTACTGTAAAAATGCCCTCTTCCCATTGGTAATTGCATTTATTTGTTTAGCTACTTTCCACTGAATTAGTTTACTTGAGGATTTCCTTTCTATTTATCATTTGAATAATGATTATTATTGTGCCCTCTAAATGCTTTCTAATATACTCAGACATGTATTAAAATAAGACAATGCTTCAAGATAGGTGACCTCAGTTAGTGTGCAAAGAATGAATTGAAGATTCTCATGGTAGTAAATCCTGAAAATTTACTTCCTCAACATTTCTTTGATATAGGAATGTATATTCAGTTAAACTCTACTTCAAATGATAAATCTCTTGGACCATTTATAAGGCAGCTGTAAAAATACTATTGGTTGAGTAAATGTTTCTCATTCATAATTTATTTTTATTTATTTAATCGTTAATAAAAAATATAGGTTAGTGGGTAAGACTATTTGCTTTACAATTAATTGATTTGGGTTCCTGTCTTGGTGATGTCATTTATGAACTGTAAGATCTTGAATAAAATAGTTAACCTAACTAATGTGTCTAATCTATAAAATGCAGAAAATAAATTTCAAAATATTCTGAGATTTAAAGGAGAAAAAGCTATGGAAAATAATGCCTCAATAAACACAAGGGTACAGACATCTTTTTGAATTAGTGTTTTCATATTCTTTGGATAAATACCCAGTAGTGGAATTACTGGATCATTTGGTAGTTCTATTTTTAATTTTTTGAGAAACCTCCATACTGTTTTCCATACTGGCTGTACCAATTTACATTCCCACCAACAGTGCATGAGGCTCCCTTTTCTCCACATCCTTGCCAACACTTGTTATTTCCTGTCTCTTTGATACTAGCCGTACTGACTTGTGTGTGGTGATGTCTCATTGTGGTTTTGATTTGCATTTCTCTGATGATAGTGATGTTGAGCATCTTCTCATGTGTCTATCAGTCATCTGTATGTCTTCTCTAGAAAAATATCTATTCAGGTCCTCTGCCCATTTTTTAAACAATTGTTTGTTTGTTTGTTTGTTTTGGTGTTGAGTTGTATAAGTTCTTTATCTAGTTTGAATGTTAACTCCTTACCAGATGTATCATTTGCAAATATCTTCTCCCATTCAGTAGACTGCATTTTCATTTTATTGATGGTTGTCTTCACTATGCAAAAGTGTTTTATTTTGATGTAGTTCCAGTAGTTTATTTTTGCTTGTGTTTTCCTTCCCTTAGGAGCCATATCTAGAAAAATGTTCCTTTGGCCAATATCGAAGAAATCACTGCCTGTTTTCTCTTCTAGGATATTTATGGTTTTATGTCTCACATTTAGGCCTTAAATCCATTTTGAGTTTATTTTTGTATATGGTGTTAGAAAGTGGTCCAGTTTTCCTAATACCATTTATTGAAGAGACTCTATTTTCCCCATTGTATATTCTTGCCTCTTTTGTCACAGATTAATTGACCATATAATTATGGATCTAATTCTGGCTTTTCTATTCTGTTCTATTGATCTGTGTGTCTATTTTTATGCCAGTACCACATTATTTTGATTACTACAGCTTTGTAAATCTGAAATTGTGATATCTCAAGCTTTGTTCTTTTTTCTCAAGATTGCTTTGGCTATTCAGGGTCTCTTGTGGTTTCCTACAAACTTAAGTATTATTTGTTCTAGTTCTGTGAAAAATGCTTTAGGTGTTTTGATAGGGATTGCATTGAATCTGTAGATTGCTTCAAGTAGCAATGGACATTTTAACAATATTCTTCTAATCCATGAGCATGAATACCTATTTATTTGTGTCTTTAATTTCTTTCATCAGTGTTTTATAGTTTTCAGAGTACAGGTCTTCTATTTCCTTGGTAAGTTTATTTCTAAATATTTTATTCTTTTAGGTGCAATAATAAATGGAACTGTTTTCTTAATCTCTCTTTTTGCTACCTTGTTATTAGTGTAGAGTAATGCTACTGATTTCTTAGTGCTAGTTTTTGTATTCTGCAGCTTTACTGAATTCATTTTTTGCTTCTAAGGCAGTTTTTTGGTGGAGTCTTAGGGTTTTCTCTGTATAGTATCATATCATATACAAATAGTGACAATTTAACTTCTTTTATAAAAATATAGATGCCCTTTTTTCTTTCTTTCTTTCTTTCTTTCTTTCTTTCTTTCTTTCTTTCTTTCTTTCTTTCTTCTTTCTTTCTTTCTCTTCTTTTCTTTTCTTTTCTTTTCTTTTCTTTTTTCTTTTCTGTAGCTAGGACTTCTAGTACTATGCTGAATAAAAGTGGCAAGAGTGAGCATCCTAGTTTTATTCCTGATCATAAAGGAAAAGCTCTCAGTTTTTCACCAGTGATTATGATATTAGCTGTATGTTTTTCATGTACAGCCTTTATGATGTTGAGGCATGTTCCCTCTAAATCGACTTTGTTGAGAGTTTTGTGTTCATTTTTATTCATCTAGAAAGCACTTTCCTATTTTCTTTTTGATTTCTTCTTTGACTCATTGATTATTTTCTTAATTTACATATATTTGTATACTTCTCAAAAACTGTTACTGGTTTCTGTTAATGTATGTTATTGATTTTTTAAAAGACTTTATTTATTTATTTTGAAAGAGAGAGGGTGAGCGAGGAGGGGGAACAGATGGAGAGGGAGAGAGAAAATCTTAAGCAGATGAGCAGATGCCACGCTGAGCACAGAGCCTGATGTGGGCTCGATCACACAACCCTGAGATCAGGACCTGAGCTGAAATCAAGAGTCGGTTGCTCAACTGACTAAGCCATGAAGGCACCCCTGTCTGTTACTGATTTTTAACTTTATTTCATACTAGTCTGAGGATAATATACTTTATATGATTTCAATACCCTTATCTTTATCAAGGCTTATTTTATGGCCTAGTAGATGGTCTATTTTGGAGAATATGCATGTGTAATTAGGGAAAAATGTATGTATTCCCTTTGGAGGAGTATACTATAAATATTATCTAATTGCTTTATACTATTGTTCAAGTCTTCTATTTTCTTGTTGGTCTTCTGCCCACTTTCTCTATGCATTATGGAAAGCAGAGTGTTAACACTTCAACTTTTGTTATTGAATTACATATTTCTCCCTTTCAATTCTGGAGTTTTTTGTTTCTATTCTTTGATTTCTGTCTTTAAGTTAGATATTTTTTAAAAAATATACTAGAAAATTTTCTTGTTCTTTTTTATTATAAGAATTAATTTCTCAGTAATTGATTTGGGTGTTAAAACTAAACTTTTTTTTTTAATTTTGCTAGTTCAAATCTTCTATTGAACCACAGTATTATTTTTTTTAATTTCAGTTATTTTAACTCCATAATTTCTATTTTTTTAAGATAGTTTCCATCTTTTAATTGTTATTCTCTATTTGGCAAGATATATTTCTAATTTTCTTTAATTCTTAGGTACGGTATTCCTTTGAACATACTTAGAATTGCTAAATTAAAACCTTTGTCTAGGGCACCTGGGTGGCTCAGTTGGTTGGGCAACTGCCTTCATCTCAGGTCATGATCCTGGAGTTCCAGGATCGAGTCCCGCATCGGGCTCCCAGCTACGCAGGGATTCTGCTTCTCCCTCTGACCGTCTCTCCTCTCATGTTCTCTCTCTCTCAAATAAATAAATAAATAAATAAAATCTTTAAAAAATAAAAAATAAAAAAATAAAACCTTTGTCTAGTAAGTCCAATATCTGGGCTTCATTAGAAACAGTTCTTGTTGATTATTATTTATTTATTTACTGTGTATAGGCCTTATTTTTCTATTTCTTTGCATTTTCATATGCTTTTGTTGAAGATTGGGTTTTAAATAACATAATACAGCTACTCTGTTGTAATTTTTATTAGTCAGTTTTCTGGTTTAATTCTTTAAATTCTGCATTCTTTCTCATGTATGGCCTCTGAAATCTGCTCAATTAGCCTAGTAATCAGCTAATTATTGGACAGATTGCATTAATTGTCTGGAACTAATAAGTCCCCCAGCCTTTGCTGAAGAATTCTGTTTGTTTTAGGGGTAGGTCCACAGTGCTTTAGTCCACATTTCTTTCTTAAGTTTCACTACTTGCTTGTGCAGAAGCCTCAAGGTCAGTCAGAGGTGAAAGATTAAGGCCTTCTCTGATCTTCTTCTAGAAATACATTTAACTGTGCATATGTCATAGCCTTCTAGATTTCCACAAATATGTTGGAACATTTCAAAGGCCCCTCATCCTCAATTTTTCCTTTAAGTATTTTGGTTAGCTTCCTGTTAGCCCCAGCAATTACTGCTACTCCAGTCACTGATGTGAAACAATTGCTACTAATTATTTTAGACAAATGCCTTAGGGATAAAACTTTTATGCAGAGAGAGCTCTAAGTCACGTATAGACAGGCCCTGAAGTGGAATTATCAGGCTGCTACCAGATGAGCCCAGATAGATCCAATAGTAATAATTCCCTGGGATGGCACTTTGGGGAGGATCCCAACTCATTCTAACCCTCCAGTGGCTTCTAAGACACTGATTTAGCTGTTAGGTTGCTGGTTATAAGGTTATGGAGCTAGAGAAATGAAGGTGGAAATAGTTTATGTCAAAACACTCTAAAGCTTATTGTTTTTACTGGGATTCAGCTATTTTTCATGAATAAATGCTTCTTTGATTTTTACAAGTTTTTGGTCAATTTCTGGAATCCTTTAGATGTTGATTTGGACAAATTTTGTCAGTGTTCTCTTTGCATTTATAGAAAGACAGTTCTTTTGTTTTGTTTTGGTTTGGTTTTTGGCAGTTCTTGTTCCAAAGGTGGTTCTCCATTATCGTTTCATTTTAAAAAACGCTTTTGAGGGGTCTGGGTGGCTTAGTCAGTTAAGAATCTGCCTTTGGGGGCGCCTGGGTGGCTCAGTGGGTTAAAGCCTCTGCCTTCGGCTCAGGTCATGATCTCAGGGTCCTGGAATCAAGCCCTGCATCGGGCTCTGCTTGGCCGGGAACCTGCTTCCCCCTCTCTCTCTGCCTGCCTCTCTGCCTACTTGTAATCTCTCTCTCTGTCAAATAAATAAATAAAATCTTAAAAAAAAAAAAAAAGAATCTGCCTTTGGCTAAGGTTGTGATCCCAGCATTGGAGTCCAGCATTGGTGGTACCTTCTTGGCGGTAAAGAGCCTGCTTCTCCCTCTCTTTCTGCCACTCCCTTTGCTTGTGCTCTCTCATTTGCTCTCTTGTTCTCAAATAAATAAAATCTTTAAAAAAAAGAACACGTTCACATATTATATAATCACAAAAAAGTGAAATAAGACAAGTATTAAGCTCAGCATTTTACAAACTAAGAATCTTAAAGTAAAATAATCTGCTTGATACATGTTTCCCAAATAGGCAACACCAAGACAGGTTTAAAATTTACACATGAAAGTTCTCTTCAGTTTTATTCAGAATTGCATAAAATTATTAGATGTGTTTTCACTGTCTAATGTTAAAATTCCTAATTCTTTAATACCTTCCTGGAATATGCTATTTCACAAATAGGTGACCAACTACCTATGAAAAATCTGAGTTACTGCCTTTGTGATTGGACATTATTTTATACTCGTGTAACTCATTAGTTATCCTCAGAAATTAGAGTCATGGTATACTTTACAAACACTATGAATTTTATTCTTTAACATGTGTTTATATCAGATTTTGGGTTTAAGTTAAACTAAGATAAGTGTAGAATCTGTTGGTTTTTCAAAATAGTAAATTATAAGTATTCATTCTTTCAAGAGACTACTCAAGAACAATTAAACAGCCACTTCTGTGTCTAAATGGGTCAGCCTTTTTTTTCTTTTCTCATTGACACTCCCATGCAGAGAATAAATGAGGAACTACCACTCAAAGTCAACATAAAATTCAAAGACAAAGATAATTTAGGCAGTCACATTTATTGCATACATTCTGACCTTGTTGAAGTGCAAATAATTATTACAATTACAGAAAGGTAGATATTATATACTTATCATTACAGGCTTATTTGTTTTCCTTATTGAATTCTACTAGGGGAAAAGCATAGCAATTATGCATAATATGTTTGTACTGAAATTAGTTTATCAAAGTGCTTTTTGAAAGAAAGCAGAAGAAACCAACTCTGCCAAACTCCAGCAAAAAGAAATTGTTAGATCATATAATCAAAGTGAAAATGGAATTACCAAGCTTAGAAAAATATAAGAACCTAAGATCTTGGTATGTTTTCTTAAGATGTGGTCTTATGGTATTTCCTGGGACAACATCATCCAATCCCTCAGCTCCAATGTCTTCCCCTTCCTATGGTGTCAATTCAGTTTTAATTTTCCATGGTAGCCTAGTTTGAGAAGTATTAGCACATGGGTGGTCAGGGGTACAAGATCCTATGACCTCTATCATGCTGAGTTTCTCTGTGTCAATTAGATCAGGAAATGAAACTTTTTCTTCAGGATTTCTAGTCTAAAAAGAAAAATTGTTCTCTGGCAAGAGATACCAAGTCTTCTGATCCTTATAAAGACATAGTGGTTGGATGGGCTGTACACACATTTTATCCAGTGATTTATCCAAACTTCTCTCCATACTTTCATGAGTATTTTGCCAAGAAACATCAAGTATTTATGTGCTATTTAGTATAAATTGACATTTATTAATAAAATGAAGTATTATAATGGCTAGCTCCCTCAACGAGAACATTGAATGCATGTTTTGTGGATATATAATTCTCGATCAGTTTGGCTGGAACCAATGTATATTCCAAAACTATTTTAAACATTGTATTTTTCTGTTTCCATAGTCTCTCCACACCCTGCTCCTTTCAGCACTCCCTATAAGTTTGAGTTTGAATGATGGTTACTACAGAGTCATAGCTTCTCTAGGCTAGAAAGATACAGTGGGCATCCTGAGTGTTTGATGATTTAATGGCCTAAGGATCTCCAAGTATCAAGTATCTCTTAATAATCAGAGATTATTAAGGGTTTGGTTGTTTTTTTTTTTTTTTGGATTCTGTCCAAACTAGTGCCTTTTTGGGTAATTTTATTAAACGTACTTTATCTATCATTAAACTCCACAATATTATATGATTACTATTTTCCCATCTATCATCTTTCCCATTATGGCGTTGCTCCCACCCATTACTCTATGCTATTATTGAAAAATATATTATATATATCATAATATATATATTACGTATATCACAATACTGTATATGATATCATTTTATACAATTGCTTTTTAAATCAGGTAAGATAAAAAGCAGAAAATATCCAATAACTGTCCATTATAATTACATAATTACCTTTATTTAGCTTATTTTTCTCTTGAGTAACATTTTATTGTCTTGAAGAAAACTTTTCTATAGTTTATATATAATTTATCTGTTATTAAAGAATAAGACAAGATTTCCCCAATTACCTGAGTTTCTCCATCAGCGGGCACATTGTTCCAGGTGATATGGCATCTGGATTGGTTGTTTCTCCATTAAACATGGTTCTACTTAATTAAGTGGAATGTAAATCATTCTTTCACCACATCTTGGCCTAATAATCATTTTTTAATACCCCATGTCACTGAGATAATATAATGACCAAAATAATTATAAGGCTATACCTGAATCACTTAGACTTCTTCATAATTAGAAGCAAACAAAAGATTGAATATCAAACAAGAATCTCAATAGGAGTATGGGGTTGTCTCTGTAGTTGACTGCCATTAGATGAACTACTACTAACTATCCTTAATTTCTGTTTGCACATAATTACTGAATTCTCAAGTATGATTGGTCTACCCAATCAGGTCACATACCGCTGAACTACCTGAGTTCCACAATTCAAAGCCTAACTCCAGAATTATTTGAAGAATGTGAAGATGAAATCAATGTGGAGTTACTAAAATGGCACCTCCATGGAAGGAAAATATAAGACAACTCAGTTTCCACCCCTCGATGATAGATTAGGCAAACCCACTAGTTTTCTAGTCACTTCTGATTGTTAAAGAAGCGGCACATCAACTCCAAACATATCTCTTCCCTTACCCTGCCTCAGACTTGACCCTTGACTGGGAATCTACACTAGGGAAGGAGACAAGCTCTACTGATCGCTTTCTTATTTCTCTTACTTCCCTCCTTACTGTTTCTTTTTTCTTTTCTTTTTTTTTTTTTTCTGGGTTAAGGGGTGGGTGGGACATACACGGAGGCACATAGGCTTTATTCTTGACTGGGAAGCAATTGCAGTTCGCTATCAGTTGCTACTGCCCTCTGGCTAACACTCATCATGGATACTTCTAGGTAGCAGTCCTCTTGGGGCTCATGGGTGAAGTTTTTTGTTTTGTTTTGTTTGTTTTTGGTTTTGGTTTTAGTTTGCTTTCTCCAAGGGGGCAGAATACTCTGTTATGCCCTACTGCAGAGTTCACTGATGTGTGTTATAACCTGTTAGCAAGCTTTAGCCTGACTTCTTTTAGTTCCTACCAATACAGTTGCTTCAATAAATCACTACTGCTGAGATATGCTTGGTTGGCCAAGAACCCTTTTACTTGAGACATCAGCAAACATTTCAAGCGTAGGTGCATTCTGCAGTGTCCACTAGATCCACATGGATACACATATGGCTAATGTCATGCCAAAAAAGTGGGAGGGAGGCTATTTCCCTGCTGCCCCCTTTCTCTCAATCTTTGCTCATCTGCTAAGCTTTTCACAATGGCAGATCAGTACAACTGTGCCGTGAGAGAGAAAGAACAACTTTCCACATGTGTATTTGACATTTGAAAAAATGTGGTATCAAAAAAGTGTGGTATCATTTGTTCATTTGCTTTATACTGTGCTGTCAAATGTTCTATGTATAATAGGAATATCAGTCCTTAAAGGTCATTTGTGTGGTAAATACTTTCCTATTTTATAGATTCCTTTTTTTTTTTTTAAAGATTTTGTGTATTTATGTATTTATTTATTTGAGAGAGAGAACGTGCTCTTGAGCGGGGTGGAGGGGTAGTCAGCAGGGTAGGGGAAAAGGACAAGCAGACTGGTAGCTGAGCCCAGAGGCCCACGCGGGGCTTAAATGTTGGTTAGATGCCATGTACATGGAAATGCCTTAACTGTATGCATGTTGTCAGGCCTGAGGGCCTCTTCTGTCCTTGTCGAGGGGAGTGCTGACCTCTCCTTTCATACAACACTCCTTTATTTTTTACCATATTATGCTGAACATTAAGTCTAAATTTTTATATAATAAAATCTATCACATTTTTATGACTCTGAATTTTGTGTTATACCTTGAAAGTCTTTTCTCTCTACATGATTTTAATTTCCTCATTTTAGCACTCATAAAAATTATAATGTAGATATTTTACTCATTTGAAATTTATTTTATTCTAAGGAGAATGTTTTTTTTAAGTAGCTATCTAATTTTTCCCAATTTAGTTTATTAATACTTTGTGTTTTCTCCACTGATTATAATTACTTTAATATATATTAAATATCATTTTGGTTTTTGGGATTCCACTTCTAAATCATTGTTAAGATAGTCGTTCCCTAGATATTGTGTTCTTTACTATAGCTTTGTAATTGTTTAAATTACGTCTTTGAAATAGTGAGACTAAATATATGAAATATCTTTCTGATTAAGTCTTCTTATATACTTCATGGTAGAGTTCTAAAATTTTCCTCGTGTAAGTGCAGTACACTTATTTTTACATTTATTTCTAGGTATTTTATGCTTTTTTTGCTATTCTTCTGATCCTGTGCTTATTTTCTTCTATTTGTATTTTCTAAATTGTTATTATATATATACGTATATTATATATACATACTTCTAAATTGTTATTATTATACATATATAAATGTTTTAATAATTGTTTCATATCTATATATATCTGAATTTCTATTGCTACCTGCAGGATTTTCAAAGTATCTTATATTTAATGCTTTTTTAGTTGAGTCATTTGAATTTTTCAAATAAAAAAATCAAATTCTTAGGAAATAGTGAAAACTTCACCTGTTGCTAGTATTTATAATTTTTTTGTCTGATTAATTGATGAATTCTTCCAGAGCAATGTAAATATCTATTGCATGACATCTCATCTTTCTTTTCCTCCTCCTCTTCTTCTCTCTGCTTCTTTGCCTCATCAATTTTAGTAAGAATGTGTCAAGCACTTTACTATTAAAAAAAAGAAAAAACCTTTTACTTATATGTAATCGTGTGCTTTTATATGTGTATAAATGTATTCATGATAGATTTCAGGTTTGATCTGGACTCAAAGATGAATTACTTAATTTTATTTAAATATTCAATTGCTAATATAAATTCCTTAACATTAAATTGTATTTTGTTGGGGTGCCTGGGTAGCTCAGTGGATTAAGCCTCTGCCTTTGGCTCAGGTCATGATCTCAGGGTCCTAGGATGGAGTCCCACATCAGGCTCTCTGCTCAGCAGGGAGCCTGCTTCCCCCTCTCTCTGCCTGCCTCTCTGCCTACTTGTGATCTCTCTCTCTGTCAAATAAATAAATAAAATCTTTAAAAAAATTGTATTTTGTTCTGTGTTATATTTTAATGTCCAAGGATTCTATTTATTGGTATTTATTTCAGATTTTTTGTATTGCTATAATTGATCTTGGTCTTTTTTGTTTGTTGGTTTTTTTTAAATCAGACCTTTACCAGTTTGCTGGCTTAATTTAGATAGCACAGTCTGAAACAAGGATTAAAGTATATACAGGAAGTAGATATCCAGTAGGAATGAGGAGGCAAAGATAAACAGGCAAAAAAGATGTAACATGATGTCACAGATTATTGTTGGCCACTTCTTATGACAAGCCAGGAAGAGATATGACAGGTAGCTCGGAAAGTGTGCTTGGTCATGTGTATTAGTTTGCTAGGGTTACCATAACAAAATAGCACAGATTGGGTGGTTTAAACAACAGAAACATTTTCTCTCAGTTCTGGAGGATAGTCATCCAAGATGTTGGAAGATTTAGTCTCTTCTAAGGTCTCTTTCTTTGGCTTGCAGATAGCCACCTCTTTACCGTGTCCTCAAATGGTCTCTCCTCTGTATATGTTCATTCCTAATGTCTTTGTGTCTGTCCAGATTACCTCTTATAAGGACACCAGTCAGACTGGATGAGGGCCCACCCTAACTGCCTCATTTTGGTGTTATCTCCTCCTTAAAGACCCTATTTCCAAATACAGTCACATTCTGAGGGAGATACTGTGGATTAGGGCTTCTGCATAGGAATTTGAGGGAACACAGTTCAGTCTATAACACCAGACAAAGGAAACTTCATCTAGAGAGTCTACAGAAGGAAAAATGGAGAAAGCATTTTAATTAATTAAAAAATTAAGTCCCCCTCATTTTTCATTGACAAAAATTCATCCCATAACAACCTACCTCTCACAAATTGTCGTCTTTCATAGAAAAGGCAAGAGTAGGGCAGTCACAGGAATAGATTTAGAGTGTGGGGCCCTCTGGCCAGAAAACCTAGGGCTTCAATTTGTATTCTAAGCCAATAAGAGTATCACAAACACTGTAGAAGTAGTGCAGTTCAGAATCTGAGGAGGTATGTACAATTTGTCTCTACACAGTTTTCCTATGATTATGCTGACTTTGTGAGGGGAATTTGGGATCTTTCATTATCTTTCTGAATTAAATTGTACCGGGATTATTTGTTCAATGAATTTGAAATAGTTCACTTGAGAAATCATGTTGATTGTGACATTTTAGAGGAGAACATTTTTTGTCAACATTCTCTATTTGTTTTTAATGATGATTCATCTAGTTAAGGTTTTATTAACTTTTCTTGAATTAATAATTTATATATTCCCAACACTTTTCCATTGCATTCATTTTCAGATATGTTTATATTGCTTTATATGAAATTATACCTCAAAAGCCTAATTAATTTTCTCTTTATCTTTGAATATTTCCACTTTCTTCTGTTAATGTTTAATCTATCACTTTTCATTATTCCTTAACTGTATTTTTTATCTTTTAAATTCATTAACTTAAAAAACGTGTATTCTTCCCTTTTTTAAACCTCTATTATAGTTGATTTTAGAAAAAACACACGTAAACAAAAGAGACAAAATAATAAAGCTTTCTAACTTTCACCTTTGTCTCGTTTTCATTAGCTAGTGTTTGATATTGTTCTTTTTACTTGAGTCAATTACTTTTAAATATATATCTGTTATGCAAATACCTGTATTTTAAATCTGAGTGACTTTTGTTTTTCAGATACTTGAGTTCAAGGTTTTAAATATGTTGATGTTTATTATCATAGGAATGTTTGGTCTAATATCTGCCACCTCATTTTATGAAACTGATTGAGTATAATTCTACGCAGAGTAAAATAAAATATCCTAATTTCCTGCTTCAATGAGTTTTGAAAATTGTATGCATCCTATACCCACAACTCAAAAGCAGAGATAGAAATTATGCCATACGCTTTTCCAGTCAAATTTCCAAACCTGCAAAAGCAACCACATTCTGACTTGTAACATCGAGTCCTGTTCTTATGTCATAAAAATGGAACCACATACTATGCATTTTTTGCTATATTGTTTTATTCTGCATAATGTTTTTGAAATGCATCCAGATTGTCATGTGTATGAGTAGATTGCTTCATTTAGTAGCTGAATAGTGTTGTGCTATATAGATATACCTAAATTTGTCCTTTCTCCTGTTGATAGGCATTTGGTTGTGTCCAGTATGGGGCTATTATGGATTGTTATGGGCTGAATTTTATCTCTCTAAATGAAGCCGTAATCGCTTTACTTCAGAATGTAACTGTACTTGGAGATAGGGCCTTTGAAGAGATGATTAAGTTAAAATGAGGTCACCTGAGTGGGCCTTACTCCAATCTGACTGCTGTTTTATGAGAAGTTTGGACATACCAGAAACGCCTTAAGTGCATGTGCACTGAGGAAACATCATATGGGGACACAGTGAGAAGACAATCAGCCATCTGCAAGCCAAGGAGAGAGGCCTCAGAAGAAACCAAACCTGCTGACACCTTGATCTTGGACTTCTGGTGTCCAGAAAATAAGGAGAAAATAATTGTATTTCATTTAGGTTACTCGGTTTGTGGTATTTTATTTATGGTAGTCCTAGAAAACTAATACATGAATCAAGCTGCTGTGAACATCTTGACACCTTTTTTTTCTTCTTTTTTTTTTTTTTTGATATATGTTTTCTTTTCTCTTGAGTGAATACCATGGAGTGGAATTGGATATATGTCTTAATTAAAAAAAAATTGCCAGACTTTCCTCCAAAATGGTTGTATAATTTTACACTCCCATCAATAATGCATGAAAGTTCCAGTTGTTATATATTTCTGCTGATGTTTGATGTCAAACTTTTTATTTGAGCCATTCTAGTGGGTATGAGATGGTGTTTACTCTGGTTTTAATTGCTTTTTCTTGAAGAGTAATAACATGGAACACTTTTTCATATGCTTATTTGCCATTTACTTAGCTTTTGTTATGTTACTTATCTCTTCAGTTTATGTTTTTGAATAGTTCTATTTAATTTTGAATAGCTTTATGTTATTGACTTATAGAAATTCTTTATTAAGTTTTTTTTTAATCGATGTAATTTGTTAGATACATGTATTAGAAATAGTTTTTCTAATCAATATCTTGTCCATTCATTTTCATGGTTATTTTTTATCAACAGTAAAGTTTAACTTTGAAGACAGATTTATGCTTTTCTTTTTATGGTTAATGTTTTTTATATCCTATCCAGCACATCTAAACCTATCCTAAGATTGCAGAGATATTATCCTATGTTTTCTTCTAGAAGATTTATGGCCTAGGTTTTTGTTTTTAGTTCTGTGCAGCATCCTGTACTAATTTTTTAAGTGTGGAGTAAAATGGCTTCAACATAGTTCTTTATAAGGACTTACACTATTCTTGTGCCTGTTTTTTAGGCTGAATTTTTTTTCAAAACAAAAAGAAAAATACTGATAAAAATTGGCATGTTTTTTCTTATCCCATTTATAGTAAATTCCCCTTTTTCTGCTGCTCCTCCTGGGATAAGAGCCACATGGGTCTCTTCTCTCTTTCCTATGAAGAGCTAGTCACCTTCTGAAATTTAGTTCATTTAAGTTTTATATTTTCAGCTCTCTAGCATTTGTTTGTATTTTTTGTTCTCGTTGTTCTGTTGGTTTTAGTAAGGCGAGAAGTTATTTAAAGGAATTATTGTAAGGTTGATGAAAAATACTATTGCAGTAGGGCAAGGGACCTATTGACATCAGGAAACTACTCTGACCATGAGACCTGCAAGCATGATAAAAAAGAAAAATTCTCTGGTGTGTTTTAGCAGTTTGAGTGATTATCTCTTGTGAGACCTTGATACTTTATAGAGATCCTAACAGAAAGTGGTATTTTCATATATATCGTTTTTCCTGGTTTTCCATATCTTTCTGTATGCTTTGATATTTGGTTTGTCTTACTTTGAGTCTTGAAAGATATATGCATTGTTTTTATTTTTTCTAGTATTAACATAACCAAATTTTATTTGTCATTTACCACTTTTAGAAATAGTTTCATTTCATTTCACATACCTTCCCCTATTATTTCAAACTTCCAAAGCTTTATTATAAAGCCTTAGAAATAGTTGTACTAAGTTGTACTAAGACAGTATGATATTTAACACTATTTTATTACCTACAATTTATTTAAAACTTTGTGATATTTATGTTATTTAATATTATTTAAAGCTTTTTTAGCCTTTTATATTTTAATAAATCCAGTGATCATTGCTACATTTTTGTAATGTGGCTTCTCATTACTAGATTGATTTTGAGGTTCCCATGGTTAGCTGGAATAATGTTTAGCTGCAAATAAAGTTAATTATTTTTAGAAGAATATATAGGTAACATACCTCTAATCTATTACATGTTCAAGACTTAATATATTGCAGAAATCACTCCATTCTTTTTGACAATGAATATTATTGGGGTGGAGGGGAAGCCAAAAAATATCACCTAACACACACACATTAACCAGCTTTTTTCTTTTTCTCTTTGAATACTTGTTCTTTCTCCAATTTCTATAGGATGATTTAGTTATGTATTTTAATAATATAATACATACTCTTAAATTGTTGGTTGTAATATTTTTCTGTATAGAATTTTTGTGTAGTATATTGGAGTGAGGGGGAGCACAGAACCTACAGTAAAATCAATCTATACACAATGTTTAAAAATGGATTGGATTGGATTGTGCTTCACACCTTGAGCAGTGTTAGTAAATGCTTTGTTGCTTTTTCTTATTTTTGTAATTTTTTTTCTCCTTTGGAAGGAGTAAGTTTTGTTTCCTTTTATTTAATTGTACTTCCCTAGAAAATGTCAACTTCTGTCAATTGATAAACTACCAAATGTTGCATCTCTGGTATTAAAAACCACAACTCAAAAACATACATCAAAAATATGTATATTTAATTTCACTTTAAAAAAAATTAAGTTTAGTATTTTGGCTATGTTGGTTAGTTTTATTTTTCAAACATATAAATACATTTGTATTCAAAGTTTGGAAGATTGAATGGGAAATCACTTAGAAGTTTACATCTTACAAATACAGATTCACATTGCATTTTGTTGGTAAATGTCTCCATTTTTCTCCAGATGCTCTAATTTTATCAAGTTGGCATTTTATTTCCAAAATCCAAATAAATTAGCATGGCATACAAAGCCCTTCAACACTTGCATACAGTCTACCTACCCATTTGTCTATCCAGCGAGTTCAATCCCTCCATACAACCAATACAAAAATCAAATTCAGTTATTCAAAAAACTCTTTAAGATTCTGTATTCTACCTCGGTGCCTCTATAAATGTTACTCAGCTGCCCAGATTGCTTATCTTTGTTTTTCCCCCTCATCAGGGACTCAGACTTGTCATCAATATCCAAATCACATACCATATTCTCCATGGGAAGCATAGGGGAAAAAGTCATACCCATGTAAACCTACTGTACTAGTAGCAATTTTTATAAAGTATTTCAGTTATTTGTACTCTTTGCTAGACTTTGTGCCCCTGGAAATTAAGGACCATGTCTTATTTATCTTTGCTTTCTTAGTGTCTAACATAAAATATCGCCTTAACGGGTTCAATATTGCTGAATGAATGGATCACAATAGTTTTATGGCTACACAGCTAATTTTCATTAATTATTGAGCCACATTTCTGTACTATTTTTATTAAGTAAATCTAGTTTGAAACTCATCAAAATCTATTTGTCATTAAGGACAGTGAAATAGAGCAAAGGCTTGACGTTTTTGAGACCTTCAACTTAGTAATAACCTCTCAATACCTTATATTTGTCACAGACTCCTCCTCACTCTTCCTTCTTGTTGAAAGAGCTTTAATATTTTTATATATGAAATATATAAAATAATATGGAACCTAAATATAATTCTTGTAAGACAGCAGCTTGATCGTAGACTATTCTCTCAAGTATAGCAGGAATAATAGCCAAATAGGCTGAAGTATGTGTAAAAGATGCATTATCCATGATAGAAACTATGAAAGGTCAGAAGGTCATTATCAGTTAAGAAGGAGGCAAAAAATAGTTGTGGGTGAAACAATAAATTTTCAATATAAGAAGAACAAGAACAACAATTTTTCTTGGCAGCATGTGGTATTTTAGCATATTTCTGCTTAAAGCTGTTTATCTTGCTACTTAAAAGTTTCAACTTAAAAGGAACTGTAGTTGATCCAAAAGCAAGAGATAAATGTTGATATTGCAATATTGATATTGATTTTTTTTTAAATAGAGAAAATAATTATAAAGTTTTCTTGACACTGGATCAAAAGGTCTGATGCTGAATTCTTTAAATCTTAACAGATTTCTACTCCATGTCTTTAATCACACAGCATATTTTACCAGCTGAGGATAAGTTATTTCAAATTAAAAAAAACCCTCTGCTGAAATTATAAATATGTATTTATATAAATACAAAGTAAGGTATACATTTTTCTTTGCAAAGAGAAACATTAATGAAGACATTGATAAAACTATTAAACTCTAATGTCAAGTAAGTGGTGATTTCAAAATAGAAAAAAGAATCAAAATTATGGCTCATATAGCGCTCCTCTTTTCATTGTTTCTCTTGACTGTTGCCAGTAATAATCAAAGTATTTGTGTTACCAGGTAACCATCTTTCCTAACAACCTATTTTATGATGCTGGTTGTTTTTGGAATTAAATAACAGTTCCAGATAATAACATTTTTTAGTATCTTATCTGGAATCTTTTCTCCTCTGGTAAATGTCATTTTAAACTGAATCTCGAGTAAGATACTACAATTTATAATATTTAATTGTTGTTCTTTGATCTATTTTGATTTCTAACAGATACATGCCTTTCCCTTATGACTTTAGAAATAAGCCAATGTATCTATTTTCTGGTCCTTAAACATTCTAAGACTACTTATAAATCCTTAATTATAAAGCGGATAGAAAATAAATTTCATGGGATTAGTTACCCTTCCTGCCTTGTTTGTCACTACATCCCCAGTTTCTAGAATAGTGGCTAGCACATGGTTAAATATTCACTCAACATTTGTGGAATAAGTAAACAACTGCATGAACTCATAGAGAGCAGAATAAATTATTTTCATTCTCATTGTAGGGACAATTTAAACTAGTCTCTTATAAAAGGATCCTCATTAGTTTTAAAATATTTTGATAATCAGGGATGCTTCACTATGAGTCACCTTCAAAATCAGTGATTTAGCTTGTCTACACATTACCCCCTCTAAAGAGGAATGAAAAATAGCCATGTCCTTTCTAAAGGCATGTGAGGTGGCTTCCTCACTGAGATAGCTTATGACTTTCAGTTGTTTTGCATTCATATAAAACTCATTGGTGGCAGCTTAGACAATCTGAGGACTTGAATGTAAACCTGAGTCAATCAAGATCTAGGAACAACTTTGCAATATTCTTCTCACATCCTGGATGTTTTGATAATGCTGCTGCTTCTTTCAGAGTTAGACCTTATATTTCAAATGAGATTGAATCCACTGTTGTTAGTGAACTATAAAAATTAATTCAGCAATGCTATAAAATCTATTGTAATGCCAAACAATTGAAACCTGTTGAACTTTTTTCAAGTGTTAAGAGTTATAATGGACTAGGCAAGGCAGTGTTTACTCCCAAATAAGTAATTTTCATTCTCTATACTTCATATGTATCTGATATGTCTAAAGAACAGTCTTTATAACATAAAAATCACTTTGCACAAAGAGTGATAAAATTAGCTATATTAAAAATGTCTTTCAGTTTACCTATGGATTTGGTATAGAAAATGCAACACTTAAATAAAAATTAAATGGTTGCTTTATTTTTCTTAACTGCTACTGGTCAGTGTGTCCTGAAAATATGTGTTACTTTCAAACTGTATAAATTCCATTAAACAGAGGTAAGAAGATACAGATTGTTATAAATTTCCAGAAAATTTTTTAGCTAACAATGAGCAAATTAAACTTTGTGCTACTACTGCTTTTCCTACTGATTTCAATTATGTCTAAGCAGATCCTACAAAGCAAAAAGAGCCCTGTAGAAAAGTAAACATCCAAAAATAGAAAGTGCATGAATTTGCAACAAGACCTGCACAAAGACCACAGCAGAACATACACCTGCTAAAGTTCCAGATAGAACCCTGAGGTCATGTCCCTGTAATAACAAAGGCATTGGTAATGCTGATGAGTTCTCCCTAGGACAGATAAGCATGAAGTTAATGGTAGATGAGGGAAGACATTCCTTCTTGAGGAAATTGAGAGAACGAAAAGAGGGAAAGAGGCATCACATTTGAATAATAAGTGAGATTGTAAAATTCTATTGTTGGAAGCATTAAAGAAGTAGTTATATCAAAGCAGTCCTTGTCTTTGCTATTTGCTAGTTGTGTGAGCTTGAGCAAGTTACTAATCTTCTCTAAAATTATTCATACCTAACAAGGTGATTCTGATAACAACATTTTCTTATAATCATTAAGTCATTTAATGTATATTAAGTTTTTAGAATTACTTGTTACATAGTTAATGATTAATAAACATTTAATAATAATTGTTATGCCTTTTGCTTTGAGCCATTCTTTTCCAATCGAGTGACTTTCCAAGGCTTATGCACTCCCTGAAGCATATGGTCTCCCAGCATATATTAGACATATTTGAATGAGTGATATTGTCTTATTTTTTTAGAGCTCCATAAGACGTTCCATTCCTCCTTTGTTTATTGCCAGGTAATGGCTAATAATCACCCCATGCAAAGTACTGTGTGAAGTAAGTGATAACATGTTCACACAATGAGATGAAAGATCTTCTCTCCTGATAAAGAAGTAAAACAGCACAAATATATGGTAATAGGTAAAACATGGCATAAATGAGCTATAGGGTGCTATGGATATGTATAGGAGAAAAAGATTACTTTGGGCTGGAGGACAAAAGGAGCTACTCAAGGAAGTTATTTATGATCACCTTGATGAATGGAAGGAACTGTCATAGGTAGACTTGAGAGAGCAGATTTTCTTTCTTTCTTTTTTTAATTCAAATTCAAGCTAGTTAACATAGAGTGTTGTATTCATTTCAGAAGTAGAATTTAGTGATTGATCACTTACATATAACACCCAGTACTCATCCCAACACGTGCCCTCTTTAATACCCATCACCCTTTAGCCTGTCTCCCACCCACCTCCCCTTCAGCAACCGTCAGTTTGTGAAAGAACAGATTTTCTAAGTGGAAGGATAACTATGAAAAAAATAAGTATATAGGAGGGAAATAAAAATCTCCCATACTCTAAGAAACTTGCCTTGATTTGCTCACAGGAGGCATATGGATAAAAAGAGGGAGATTATAGTAGGAAAATGTGATTGTGGCAGCTAGCATATAGGCAGACAAAACAAGAAACTGATCAGAAGGCTAGTTGATGAATCTATATCAAGATGAAACCATGGATTAATGCCTGACCAGAATTAAAAAAAGAGAAGAGAATTGCAAGGGAAACTGGAGATGTAAATTTGGAAAGATCTGACTACAATTCAACAGGATATGCAGACAAGTCGTCTTTGATGATGCCAAGGATTTATTTCAGAATAACCGGAAGAAACCTTATTTAATTCTGTACTGATCAACTTAACTTTCTAATGATACCTGTCATGGAAATCTCCAAATACATGTGCTAGATATCCAACTGCATGGATGAAGACCTGAATCCTACTTTCTTCAATATATTAGCATTTCAATATACCCGAAGGCCAGGAAATACCAAGTTTCCTTTTGTCTGGGCTAAATATTAAAAACTGTAGCTTAACTTTCTTACAGCAAGATAAGAAAAACAAATCTCTTGGAAAGCCTTCAAAGTTATACTGATGCAATATATTGCTATTTTAATTGAAATTTAATTAATTTTAATTGATTCAAAAAAATTGTGTATATCATTATGGCATGACATATATTTTTCCGTTTTGCATTATTGGTAATACTAAAATTCACATCTAATTAACATATATGCCTTTAAATCCTGCATTAAGACTACAACTTAAATATCACAGTTACACAGAGAAAACATGTTTGTAGATAGGACCCATGATGAATATATCAGCCTTGCCTTTAATTTAGAGAACTGTTTCAACTTCAAGAATTGAAAAATTATTGAGTAATGATAGAAAAAATCCACTCCATACTTTAACTCTTTTTATCCCTCTTATCTCTCAGAGAGAAAGTCTTCACTAAACATAAAAAAAAAGTGAAAATTATCACTCTTCTAATCATACCTTGCAGAGCTTTAACATCCTCAATCTCTAGAGAGCGGCTTAAATTAGAGCATATTATCTCATACTGCCTGAAGATATTTACACTTCCTCCATGTGTCACATATCCTCTATACCCACATAGCTTATCAGAACTGCAAGGGGAGGATGTTATTTGATGTTACCTGAGAATTTCCTTACATATCTACAGAGCTTGCAGAGAGTTTTAGATTGCCAGTTTTCACGAACTTGAGGATACCTGTGCACCCTGTAAATATGAGAAATGTTCGAGTTCAGTATCCTTTTCAGAATAAGAAATAACAATTTTTGGAAAATATACTATGCCTTCAGAAACCCAGTAAACTGTATGAAACCCTGGCACAGCTTATTGGTGTTTGGGAATATTAGACATTATAATTTGATCCAATCTAACAAACTTGTTTTGTGTTATTTGTTAATATGCATTTTAGTTCATATTACATAAATATTTTAAATATTAACTTCATGTACATGCTATGAAAATAATTACATATGTATATATGCAATATATTTGTAAAACTACTTAGAAATTTGGATTAACGTAAAATCTGTTAGTTATTTCCACTCGTTTTTTTTTTTTAAGGTCTTGCATACTTAGTATATTTCTTTTTTTTTAATTAACATATAATGTATTATTTGCCCCAGGGTACATGTCTGTGAATTATCAGGCTTACACATTTCACAGCACTTACCATACCACATACCCTCCCCAATGTCCATAACTCAGCCACCCTATCCCTAGCGCCCCTACCCCCCAGCCACCCTCAGTTTGTTTCGTGAGTTTAGGAGTCTCTTATGGTTTGTCTCCTTCCTGGTCCCATCTTGTTTCATTTCCCTCCCCACCCCTCACAACCCCCTGCCCTGCCTCTCAAATTCTTCATATCAGAGAGAAACCATAAGATACCTAGGAATAAACCTAACCAAAGAGGCAAAGAATCTGTACTCAGAAAACTATAAAGTGCTCATGAAAGAAATTGAGGAAGACACAAAGAAATGGAAAAACGTTCCATGCTCATGGATTGGAAGAACAAATATTGTGAAAATG